>JBAKGM010000081.1:9139093-9177668 GCA_037177215.1 Asparagus racemosus | reverse complement strand
GTCAGATCTAAAAGATTTTATTTTCAACCCAAATTGATTGTGAATCTCAGAACAAAAATGTTTAAAATGCATAAAAAAGTTCAGATCTATCTTTCATCAAATAAAGCCACGTTGCACGAAAGAAATCATCAATAAAAAGAACATAATAACGAAAACTAAATAATGATTCCGTAGAACAAGTTCCCCAGACATCAAAATGCACAAGTTCAAACAATTGTCTGACACGATTATTAATTCTAGATGGATAAGACATTCTATGATACTTTCCCATCTGACATGACTCACACTCTAAACGAATAACACTCAAAATAAGAACTAACTTCTTTAAATTCTCCAATGATGGATGACCCAGTTTACAGTGCATATCAAAAATATTTTCACCACCACTGATACATACCATAGGTCTATACTGTCCATGCAAGTAGTACAGACCTCCTACTTCACTCCCTGTGCCAATCGTCTGATGGGTGCCACGTTCTTAAAAAAGACAACGATCAGGAAAGAACGTTACTGAGCAGTTTTAAGCCCTATTAATTTGACCAATAGATAATAAGTTACAAGGAAATTTTAGAATATGTAAGACAGAAGACAATGGTAACATTGATAAGTTACAGTACCAAAATCACAAACTTTGAATTTAGACCCATCTGCAATAGTTATATCTAAAAATGAATTGGTGAGCTTAATGGATGTCAAGATACCTGAATTTCCAATCATGTGGTCAGTTGCACCTAAATCTATAATCTAATTGGTAGGTGCTGATGATGAAAAAAGACAAGCAAAGGAAGTGCCTGACTTGGCAAGTGTAGCAGTAGAGTTAGCAGGTGTCAAGGATGAGTTTTGCATCTGAAGAAACATCTGACATCGTGCATACTCATCATCTGCTATAGTAACTGTAGGAGTAGTAGGCTTAGCCGATGTGTCCTCAATGGTGGCCGCAACATATGCTGAAAACTTGAAGCGGCCCTGTAGTGAAGGACAGTTAAACTTGGTGTGACCCTCCTTACAGTATCAGCAAAAAATAGGTCCACCACTTTGCTCTGCATAAGGACTACCGGTGCGACCACTAGTGCGTCCGTCTCCTCTACTAGGTGCTTTGCCTGAAAAACCACCACATCCCTGTCCACCTGAAGACTGAGTGTATGTCGCGAAAGCAGAATGATCTGATGAATCTTTTGAACGCTGAGAACAGTCATGAAAGGAGCGCTGTAACAAGTTGTATGTCTCAGTCAGTGAATTAGCTGTAGAACTCCCAATTATCTGTGGTCTGGCTGAGGAAAACTCCTGAAGGATACAACCCAGAAAGTATAGAACCGACATCTGCTCTCTCTGCTGATGCATCTGCTGAACGTAATTGGTAATGGGAAAAAGAATATTCTACTCCTTGTGCATCCGTCTGAACTTAGAATAGTAGTCTTTCCAAATTCGATCACTTTTCTGGAGACGAGTCATCTCATGGTGGATATCGTAAGCTCAAGATAAATTACCCTTACCAGAGTAGAGGACAGCCAGATAGTTCCAAAGCTCCTTTGTAGTTTTTGTGTGAAGAACCATATCTTGAATGCTCGGCTCCATGGCGTTGAGAAGTTTGGTGTAGATGATGGCGTCATCTCCCTCCCAGTCTTCCGTGAGTGGGTTTGGTGGATTTTGAATAATGTGGTTTCTCTTCCTCCTACCCTTCAAGCTCATCTCGACAATATTTTTCCATTGCATGTAATTGTTTCCATCTAACTTACGATCAGTAAATTTCGAGGAAACCACTTCCTGAACATTAGATGTGGGTTTGATATCTCCTGAACCAGACATAGCTATAATAAAATTGTCTCCAAATACACACCCAAATAAATCCCAAATAAAAGACTTGTCACAAATACTCAAATACCACCAAGATACCAAACCTTCCAAAATAGACGAAATAAAAACAATATCTAATTAATTATATCAAGAGAGTACCGAGACTCCAGATGAGTGCAGAGACTCGAGAGGGAGTACAGGAGCTCCAGATGAGTGCAAAGACTCAAAAGGGAGTGCAGGGACTCGAGAGGGAGTGCAGGTACTCCAGATGAGTGTAGAGACTCGAGAGGGAGTGTAGAGACTCCAGATGAGTGCAGAGACTCGAGAGTTTATGATTAATTTTTTTATTTTTTTAAATAGTAACTTTTTTCTTTTTTTTTATGACAACAACGGCGACGAGTCGAGGAGATGACGACGAGGTGGAGGCGATGACGAGATTTGCACACTGGTGGGGTGACAAGATCTAGGGTTTCGGGGTGGAGGCGACGACGAGACGAGATCTAGAGTTTTGGGACGACAAGATCCGCGCGACGGCTGGGCGGGGCGTCCAGGCCGTGATGAACAGTAACAGTCAGTCGGCGATGAACATGAACTGTCGGGCAGTGTGATGAACAGTAAACAGTCAGCGATGAACAATAACTGTCGTGATGAACAGTAAATGATCGGGTGCGATGAACAGTGAACGGTCCGCCACGATGAACAGTGAACAGCGGTGCTATGAACGGTGAACAGCTGGGCCGTGAACAGGTTTTTCCCTTGGCGGCTAGAGTTTTGCAGACCTAGGGATTTGAAGGCTCTGATGCCATGTAAACAACGGTATTTGGATTTCTAGAGCTCAAATTTGAGGCTCTTCTATAGATCTATATTTATAAGATTCAGGGTGTACATTTTACATATTAGTCCATATATATTTATATATTTCCAACAGAACCACATGTCTATGGTGTGTCCGCAGAGAATCCGTGTCAGACACATGTTGGATCAACTAAAAAAAGTAAAGTGCCCACTAAATGGAGAGCAAAAGAAGTAATTTACTGTCACATTGTTCTCATAGGACATCTCAGCCTAATGGGGATAAAACTGAAGAAAGAATTGGAAGTAAAGGTATAACAAGATACCTGTTGCACAAAAAGTTCCCAAAGCGGCAAGAAAGCATGCAGTCTAGAAAAGTAACTAGGAAAGCCTGCACCCATAACTAACGCATTTTAGCCATATGTCAAATGATCCATCAGGTAACTACCCAACTTCCATGAATATAAAACGAGTATGATTAATTGAATAAACAAGGATACTTACCGAGGAGAACTCAAAAGCACATGGATACATCCTTTGTAACTGAGAAATGCAATCAACCCACTGCAAAGCCAATAATAGAAACCACTTTAAAAATATATTGTCAATAGTCTGGGTCGTACATATAAGAGTCTTGTATATTCATTACATGAATGACTGTTCTATTCTCGATTCATTTTATGGTAAATTGAAGAATTTTCAATGAAATACATTCAGCAGATGAAGGATGGATTGTTGGTAAAGGATATCAAGCAACGAAGAAGAAACAAAAGCCCTGATCTGCATTTGACTTCTCAACTGATACCAAAATAGATATCATATTTCAGTATCATTGAGTCCAGAAACATCAACAATAGGTCATATAAAACTGAAACAAAAGTAATGTGATATAATTGTTAGTATAAACCAATAAGTTCTATGATGCACTATATATAGTGATAGTAAGTAAACAATTTACAGTTAAGAAAGAACAGATGCCCAGTATTATATATTATCGACATGAATAAATGCACCCCATGTCAAATAGTAGATATTAACACAAACACAATGAAGAGTACGTGTAGAAATGTTAATGCATGATAGGTACAAGAACATTCAACCTCTCATGCAAATAAAAACAATAAAAAAGGAAGTTATAGTTAAGCAGCTTAAACTCCCTTTCAGATAAATCTATGAGAAGAATGAATGACAACAAAAAGATTGCTCCTTCTCAATTACATGGGAAATCCAGTAACCCGTTAATTATGTGGGCAATCCAGTATTCACAGTGAAGCCCCATCATAAAATTCTTTTGGAATCATGGGTTGTTAACATTGACCAAATGAAAATGTTATTGAAATCACAGCTCAAAACTACTGAGAACACACAACTAAAGCATATTAGAACCAGCCAGGACGTGACAGGAAAAATTTTAGCACAAACTATATTCTTGTCAGTGACATCCCTAGCATTGTGTTAGGTTAGCACAAAAAATATTTCTTACAAATAATAAAATTCTAGCATGGGAAACAGAAAAGAAACATGTTGATTAATCTTATGTAACTGACGACAAACTAGACTTCACAGCAAATGGATTAGGAGCGCCATTCTCTAGGATGATTCCATTTAAAATAACAAATTTATGAAGAAACAGAGCTCATGAGGAACACAAATTCAACATTCCATCGTGATTAAGTTTGAAATATACTTAGTTTCCCCATCTAGTAATATCATTAAGTTCGTTCAGCCAGAGGCCTTTCCACGTGCCAAATACCTACATAAGGAATATATTAAGCCTAAGCTAGCCCTGATATTAACTGCAGCTCACAAACCCTAGAGTGATCGTCTGCCATATATAAATCTAGAAAACAGTACTTGCCCAAACCTTTAATTACAAAAATACCTGCAAAAATATGGGAGAAGAATTGTTCGATGTCTGCCCATGTGAGGAACTCCCAGTTGTAGATGAAAATCCCGATCCTGAAGTCCGAATTGAGGATGTCGAAAGACTTCTTGTAGAAGTTTGCCTCAATAATTCTGAAGGTGTGCTACCACTTCCAGATACAGTTGGGATACCCATACGGTCAGCAAATGGATGACCAAAGGCTAACCAATCTTTTTCTACTAGAGCCTATACAAAGGATAAATAAACGTTAAAAGTTGCATATGTTTTTTGGTTAATGAGAAAAACATTAGCAAGTCACAACAAATGATCTGTAAAGATGCCAGCAAACTGAGTCAAACACCAGAAATACAAGCCTTCAGCTGTTAGCATAAAGTGTCTGGTTCATTACACGAGATATTGTTGGAAGATTAAGAAGATTTTACAATACAGTCTGCTAACAAAACGGAAAGAGGAAACAGGAAGGAAGGGAGCAATCAAGTGTTTTAAGAGAAAACTCAACTCAACAGCTAGTGGGCTAATTCATGCAAAATTAAATTAATTCAATAGAGTGCTTAAAGTCTCTTATATATGCATGGGGTTTTCTTATTCTATTCCCAAGCAAATATAAAAATAAAGAAACATCATAAAATTTGCAATATATAAGGGACTTTAAGCAACTCATAAAACGAAAGAAAATTATTCACTTGCTTCTAAAACAATTCTTTGTAAAACAACTAACAAAAGGAAGTAAATTAATTGATTGAATCATGTTCTAACCATCTAGAATATTTCATAGGAAAAAAAATCTCCATCAATTCTGACTTTCATAATAAACTCAGTAAGTTATTCGAAATTTCCAGGTTGGAGAACTCGACCTCAATTTTTAAATGCAAAAGGATGAAGAATTAAAAACCGAAAATGCTTGCATGATAAAATATAAAACTTGATCCTCTGTGGACAGTGGTTGTAACATATAAAAAATCAGCACGAACAACATTATAAAACATTAATCACTTGTTTCTAAAAACAACTCTTTGTAAAAACAAGTAAAAAAAGGAAAATCAATCAATTGATTGAATAATTCTTAACCATCTAGAATATTTCTTAAGAAATATCTCCATCATTCTCACTTCCACAATACTCAAGTCATTCTGAATCAAATATCCCAGGGTAGGAGAAAACGTGACCTCAAGTTTTAAATGCAAAAGAAGAAGAATTCAAAATCTAAATCGCTTGATTGATGAAATATAAAACTTGATCCTCTGTGGACAGTGACTCTGGAGAAATAGAAAATCAACATGCTTAATATTATATAACATGAAAGAATTATCTTTAGTCTTCAAGATGCGTCTGAAATCAAATCTAAATATGAAGTACACTTAACTTCACTTATTTGCACAAACTCTATATGAACATTAGTTGTTGTAGGAGTATCAGTTTATAGTTTATACACATACAATGGGAACGTTTCTACAGAAATTATTATTTCAACAGGATCTGTCTTCATCCATCAGCACTTTATTAAAAGCATCAAACTTGTTGTGATAAAAACGAGGACCTCTTAATAATAATGTGTTATGGATGAATTTGTTAACTCTCTTCATAATTGTGTTTTAGGTAGAAATTAATGTTTGTGTTATTGTGCAATATCGGAGAGAATGAAACATCCTTCATTCTTCTTGATCACAAGTGTCATAACATGTTTCTTCAATAAGAAAGACAATTACCATGAAGAAATCCTATATTTTCAGAAACTTAGAAACATCTACATAGTAAAGGAATCACAATCAATATGTAACATAATAATGCATGATTATACCTTAAAAACAGTTTCAGGTATTAAGACGCTCTTTTGAAATGGCTTGGTATATTATCCAATTTGTCAGAAGCTCCAACAATAGCTTCAAACATTTCTTTTATTATATTATCATCAATCGAAAGGTTTGGTGTCATATTCTTATGATTTCACTAAGATAATATGGTATAAAAATTCACCCACCTATATCATAATGCCTCAAAAAGATCGCTGTAATCAAAGATAAATTAGACATTGAATACTATCCATCATTGACTTACATGAAGATTGGTCCCTTGCAACAAAAGATTATAAGTGTAATCTCGCTAACAGGAGCAAAGATGAGGTCATATATAAACCTTTAACGTTTGTACTGCTCTTTAGCATTTGTCAACATCAATATAGCTTGAAAGAAAGGAAAGAAAGAGAACAATCTCCAGGAAAAGCATGTAATGTGAACTACTGAAGACAGACTACTGGGAGTGTTACCTGAAATCCCTTAAATGTCCTGTAGAATGGGTCGAGTAGTAAACTAGCAAGTGAGACTAGCTGAGTCGTTCTATCCCATCCATCACTACAAAACAAAATCGAGATATCATTAGAGGATGCACATACATTACGAGTAAAGGAGGGTGATTGTAGAAATATATAATTTTGACAGAACACCAATCGTAATATAAAGGCCATCCTCAAATAGTTCTACAATGACCATTGAGTTCGACAACAACTATATTTACCAAGACTAAATCTATAAAAGCAAACCAACAGGGAGTATGAAGAGTATGTATTTGTGTGTTTATGCCTCTATATTATGTTGTGTACTGATAATAGAATACCAAGATTAAAAAAATTGAAATACACAAACTGTTCTGTTTGATCCTAACTACATCTACAAACCAAACCAATACATTCAATTAGGTCTGAAAAGGGGAGCATGAAAAGCATGTATGTGTAGGGTAGTGCTTTAAAATTTTTGTTAATTGCTAATCAAGTGTAACACTTCATAGATCCAAGGAAGTAGGAACCAACTAAACCTCCATAACAATTTTCCGAAGCACAGGCTAACTCAGATTTTGACTGGAAAAGTGATTTTCTGAATTTTCTATTGCACTATTGGTTTGATAAGTGTAATTATGGATTTGTGAAGTCTAATTGTAATTTGTGAAGTTAGGAGCAGTAGACTATTTTAAAGGTGTTTTTTGTTTGTGATTTATTAGGTAAAAGTGCAATTTAAAGTTGAGAATAAATCTTTGTTCAAATGTTCTTTGTTTGACTGATTGCAATAAGTAATAGGAACTTGAGATTGATACTTGTATTTACTTTTTTGTTGAACACAAGTGAAGTTCTGATGACCTAACAAGTGAAAGCATTGCTGAACTTGTTTAGAACCAAAATCTACCTGACCAAAGTTTAGATTGAATTTTTGGTATGACATAATGTATGGTTAAGCTCATCTAAGATCATTTTCACACAATAGCTTAGTTGTTGAGAAAATTCAAGGGAAATATCCAAGAAAAGAAATATGATTAACTCTCATCCATGCATATACTAAGAAAATGTAAGCATGTTTTGATTTCTAAAACCTCTTCAATACTTAGCTTAGTTAATGTTTTTAGATATAATTGGTTCTGCGACCCTGTTTATAATAATGGTTAACTGTTGTGGTGTCCTTTCGCTAATAGATATTCCAGTTGCGAAAAGGCACTGTATCTACCCTTGAGAAGAGAAAGGATCAGTAAGTAGCTCTTGCCTTATATGCTCATCAATTGAATAAATATCCCTCAAGCATTTTCTAATTATTTATGCCCGTCATCGTTCTTGTTAGTTGTAGTGTTAACTTCACATTAATACTTTTCTCCTTTACTTTTCCTTAAATTATGCAGGATCAATGGAAATACACAATATCAAGTGAAATAGTCATTGCCGCCCTTCCCACTTGATATAATCTACTGTTTCACTTCCCACTTCCCACCTCCAAAAGATGGAGAACCAGCCACAGTACAACTAAATCTAGCCTAAGTCTACGTAGTACACTATAAGAGATAAAGCTCTTGCAGTTAAAGTTTACCCATCAGTCTTTGGAATTTTCATTGAATGACTCTAGTTTGGCTTTCATCCCAGCTGGGTCAATAAATTCCTCTTTTTCAAGAACAAAGTCTTTGCAAACAGTTATGGCGAATATTTGTGGATTTCTTGCTAACTGTAGCACTTGCTGGCTGTGGTATAGGAGCAAAGTAGTGTCATTGTGACCATTAACGGTTCCATACTTGAAGTTGCTATTCTACAATGGGGAAAGAACAATGTAAGCCTGATATTTCTCACTTGATAGTGATACAGATTCTATAATGGGGATCAGACAAACATGTAACTGATTCATAAAATAGATGAACGACCACAAGGGTACCAAAAGAAAAACCTGCAATGGACAAGAACTGAAGCAGATTCCATGGCAACACGTGCAGCAATCCAAGCAGAACCAGCAAGGACACTCTGCACATGGTTTAACCACCCACTCTCACCCAGAGTTGAAACAGAAGCTGACATGCTACTTAGATTGCCTCCACCCCATGTCCATCCGCCATCTCTCTGTCAACAAAGATAAGAGTCAAAACTAGATTATCTATGTGGAGTCAGAGTGTTCAAAAATAAAAAAAATGTAAGTGCAAACAACATCGACCAGAAGCAACAAGTTAGAAAATGGATATTCTCTCATCTCAATTTATCAAATTGTGGGAAAAGACTGAAAAAGAATCTTAAACCAATGCAACAGAAACATGTATTCAATGGTCAAAATGATAGAATATGGGGAAAAAATGAAATCTTTGTCAGGTATCAGAGTAAACATAAACATAATCCATAAGCAACAACTGCAATAACAAAAGGCATAATAAAGTGAGATAATGGACACAAAATGCTCCGCCAACACACACAATCAATGGTCAAAGTGATAGAATATGGAAAAATTAAATCTTTGCCAAGTATTAGAGTAAGCATTCACATGACCCATAGAAAAAAAATGCAACAACAAAAGGCAAAACAGAGTGAGATAATGGTGACAAAATACTCCCCCAACACATGCGCGCACAAGCGCATGCACGCACTCGCTCGCGTGCACGAACGCACTCGCGCACGCGCACACACAAGTTCCCCAAAACTGTGACTGGTTAGTTATGGAGATTGGATAATGATGATGGCAATGGGAATTTTTTCACGTCATATTGAGAACATCTCCATCATCCTATCACAATAAGAGTCATACTCCAAAATAAGAGACAGAGGATGCATAGTAGGATAGAAAATAATAATGCATAATTAACCGAATAAGAAACTTAAATTTTAGAAACTTGTATTGCTAAACTCTACCTGAAACATCTAATATTAAGTAAATTATACGAGCATTTCCCTGCCTTTTGGAGGAAAAAATAATAGCAGTGAAATAAAAGGTTGGACCATTGCAACGAGCAAACAATGAAAAATAAGGCCACTTGATTAAGATATGACAATGATATATAGGGAATACGACAAACTGCAAAAAGAGCAAACTTGTATTCTCTCCAACAATAGTATGTGTTTCACAAACCAAATTATAAACAAGTAGTAAAACACAAATTATTCATCCCATCTGAAACTTCTCGTGTTTCTTTCAAAACATTTCGTAGCCGAAATAAGGATAAATAAGGTTGGATATTTTGTGACTTAGCTGGAAATTGGAAGTGAATAATATATTATATTGCTATAATATCTTAAATAAAGAAATATATATCAGTTAGAAGAAATCCTAAGCATCCCATGTGAGTTGTACCAACCATCTCTAGAAAATTCATAAACTAATTCGGACCAAAGAAGTCTACGGACAACAAAAAAAACATGGAAAAGCAATAATAGAAAATAAATGCAGGATGAATCTCCGATGAATGAAAAACATAAATACTTAGAAGGATGCCCACTCACCAAAAAAGATGACATTCCATCAGACGAAGTTTTGCCATGAGTATCCACATAGTCTCTAAGTCGAGATAGACTCTCTCTCATGGCATGAATGTTGTCAATCCCAAAGAAGACAACCTAGCAGAAAGTTAAAGGTGCAACAAAAGGACAGACATCAATTTCTGTTAGCAAATAGTGCACATTAAATGTATATTCTACAGCTTAAAAAACAGACAGACCTCAGATTGGGAATAATTAGCTGAAGACTCTGAACCACCACCCATTGCACCATTTGCTAAAGCATTCTTTCTAGGCCTCGCGTCAGCAATGTAGAGCTTTTTGTTGCTGGATTGATCCAAGTATCAGTTAAATTATTCTGTGAACTAAAAATTCAGAGTGAATGTGAAGGTAACATTCCAGTGATATATCTTTTTTTAGGGAAAAGTGCACGAAGATCCCTCCACGTGACCTCCAAATGGAACCCCCAGACCACTGACCAAACGAACAGAAAAGATACCTAGTTTTATGAAGCATGTTTTCAAACATCACAATAGACCTCTTTTATTGACTTGCTCCTAGCTAGTTGATGCGAACAATATGTATTAAATAATAATAACATATGCATCCTAGCGTCACATAATATTTAACAGTAACTTGTTTAGCTAAACAACAACCTGTTCTCAACTGTCAGGATGTCACTACTCAAGCCCCAGCATGATACATGTCAATAACCACACGCAATGATAAGAGATAGGCAGATAGCTATAGGACACAACATATTTACCTTTTTCGAGATACTTTGCCACCAACTATATCTGTACAAAGTGCAGCAACAAGCTTCTCATCAGCATTGCTGCAACACAATTCACACAATCCATTGGATTCACCAAATTTTATTATGTTTCACAAACATAGAGAGATGAAGAACCAAAATGGATACCTCCTCATACCCATCATAAGACCAACTAATGGCTGAGATGAACGTGCAAGAACAGCACCAGTCACTACAATGCAGAGTAAAACTTAGTTATCTTACATACATTCTCGAAATTCATCCCAACGTTTAACTTTCCTTGCTCATTCCTCATAGGTTCTGCGAGAAAAAAATATCAACAATCTAAATACACACCTGGGTTACACCATGAAATAACAGGCAAACGGGACCTTGCGCGGAAAGAAGATGCTTGCAGTATATCTTCATCTCTAGTTTAAGAAAGAATACTATTACATTCTCAGTGCACCAGTAAAATCAAAACAGAATTACAGTTCTAATATTTAAAGTCAATTTTGAGAATCTTGTATCAGTCCCATGTAAGGTAAACAAGTCATTTTCGAAGACACAAAGAATTGCACAAATAAGCATGAATATTGAGAAACTTACCTAATATTTTTCGGGACGATCAAAGAAGAAGGATAAGTTGCACATAAAGCGTAGTCGGAATTTACTGAAGTAATTCTCCAAAAATCGTTTGACATAGAGTACTCATCCTTAGTATTGTCACTTGAGGCATGAAAAAACCTTTTCCCAAGAAGACGAAGGTACTCATCCAGCAAACGTGACTTTGGATTGCTGTTAATTAAGTTGCAGGGACCACATGAAAATGTATAAAGATCCCACAACCGCGCTGGCCTTGTATATCTTGACAAAGCATCATATACGGAACGTCTCTGAAAGTATTAAGGTTACAATCAATACCAATATAATTACTTGGAGACAAAAAACTCTGCATGTACAACAATCACATTCAGAAAAAGGTCCCACTGAATGAAAGATGCAGAGACACTTTTTTATCGAAATGGGAGCCAGGGTGAGGGTTCTGTCTTTTTTGGGGCTAAGAAAAGCCATTTGTTGCAAGATAGAAACTATAATAAATTATATATGTTCTGTCAATACTAATGCGCCATTTGATGTATAGTTTTTTGCAATTATAATGGCCATATGGATTTTCCTTGTCCAATTAGAAAGATGAATAAAATAATAAAAATATAGTTACTTGACTTACTAGTCACTCATTGCCACACAAGATGTACTTTAAACAGTGTAGACCTAGATAGCGTAGACTATAAGATATTATAATACAGGAACAAGCATCTGAGTCTAGCAAAAACAAATTTACTCTTTGAAAGTAACCAAAGAATTGGTCATTAGAGAACTTCGCTTATCATTGCCAAACAATGTTCATATCTATTTCATCTCCAGAATGTTGGAAGCCTTGCTGTCAGTAAAAGATACTGCAGAAAACAACTTTATTGACCCAGAGACTAAGAGAAGCAAGTGCTAATGGTCTCTTTACATGGAATTTATTGATGGACATAACTTTCTTAAGGGAGAGCTTTTCCTCTTGTCTCTTTCCTCTTTCTCTTATATGCTAAGGTGAAATGGACAATAGATCACAGTTGTGCAGCATGGTCATTGGCTATGAAATAGTTCTGCTAAAAAAATAGTTCTGCTAAAAAGACCCATTTGAATAGATGATGTGTTAGGCATTTACATTTGAAATGTGGTTACAGTTCCTACACGAAGCATGTCATCCATCTTGAAGATTGCTCCATAAATGCATGAGCTTAAACGAGTCATTAGACATTAACTGCAACCTTACCATTTAGATTTCATGACAGGTTTTCTAGCGCAAAATTGCTTTATTAGCAACAATCTGAAAGGACTGGTAATGTAACTCGACGATGTCCTGGTATTTGATTTACAAATCCAACTCACTTATATGAGATCTTTTTCGGAAAAACAAAATCTTTAAGATTTTAAGTATATTGGATAGTGACTTTCTGACTAGATTCTTCAAGAGGACGTAACACTCAATAACCAATATCCATGTGGTAGTATGACACATGTTTTTGTCCCTACAAATCACATGATTCAAAATCTTAAACTTCGTTCTCAACTTTTATTATGCTGAAGTTATCTCTACTTCACGGTGAATGCCCTCGTTTCTTTTCCCATCTTGTATCTTACTGCATTACATTTATTTCAACTTCCTGACCGCAGCTACTCATCTTTTGGACATATTGTTTGTTAATCGTCACATATTCTAGCCACATAACATTGCCGTTTTGTAGCTATCCTTCAAGGCAATCTACAGGCACATGACAATCCTTCTGCATTTTCTGCTTTACCACATTAGAATTTGTTTCTATACATATCATCCTCCTCAATCTCGCTACCACAAAAGCTGGTTCGTCTTCTTACATACTTGAACACCATGCGAATTACAAGTATTATCAATTTTTTTAACAAATATCAGGCAGAATAAACAAACAAGTTTCTACAACAAGATTGTCAAGAATAACCTGCTTAGTCCTAGGTCGAAATCCGAACATAATAATTCGCATGTCTTTACCTGTGAAAAAAAGGACTGATGAGCTTTCCACAAATGATATATCAAAATTGATGACACCCCCAGAATTATTATAAAGTTTGTAGTTGAAAACTTCTTTATTTTAAAATTATACATGCAACAAAGAAGAAATCACACAATATTTAATGATAACTGAAGAGAGAAGTCTCAAACTGAGATACTGAAAACTAGTAAGAGAAACAAAAAAGCATTGATATATATTCTTAATATCTTACAAGTTCAAATCATATGAAATAAGCTCCAATGAAAAACCTGCATTGGTTATTTCCTTGGAGATGAAAAGCTTAATCTGCAAATGCTGTTTTATACACTATCTATTGTTTCAAAAGTTGAGAAGGGAGAGCACTCCTAACATAACTGTATTTCATGGTCTTTTTGAAAATGTATTGATTTGAGAAACACATCAGTCCAAAGACAATATTGCGTTTGCAGGATCATGTCCAGTATTAATTAATTCAACATGACACGGAAACACTGAATCTAGAATTAGACAGTAGAAGACCACCATATAAGCAACATTACATGTTCTCCTTACATGTCCCTGCGTGCCAATTTTGGATATACTTAAAATAGGACAGGACTAAATGGATACACCACTTGAATTATCTTAAAAGTGCTATCGTCGGCTCATGTATGGAGCATGCCTTGACAAAGGATCAGCAAGTCAAATTAAAACAAATGGTCCTAATTGTGACACTTTTCTGCTCCCTCATTCATGATTGACCTAATTATTTTTGTATAAATAAGAGTCACTTTCATCTCTGCTTAATTATGGAAGAGTAGCTCATCGTTAATGCATTAAATATTGAAAATTCCCACAAAGACATAAATCTTCTAAGGTTGTATTTGGTATATTTGTATCTCCTAGGAACTTGATACTTACACATCAAATCTCTGGGAATAATGTCTCATCATGTGTGATGCTAAGAATATTCCACGCAGTCTAATATACATGAGTTGGGTATATTAAAAGGGTGGCTGGAATGTGGCACTATTGAGAATATATTTTCCAAATTAACCCTCTATTGAGCGATGATGATCATGAAATACTGACGGTAAAGGGATAACGGTTGCCAGCACAGGTTGTGATGGTGTATATCAGTAGTGGAAACAGCCAGTTAACAGCAGAATATGAGTAGCCGTGGTGGCGACAGCCTGCATTGCTGGTGGCAGCAATGCAGTGGTGGAAGCAGCAAGCTGCTAACAACCATTGCAGACATCAGTAATGATGGAGGCGCACAGTGGCGATGTTAAGCATATTGGTAATTGCAATTGCAGTTGTAGTAGTTAGCAATATGGTTGTGGCAGTGTTGGCACCAATGGTGCAAATAGGTGGTGATGATTATCATAATCATAACAACCAATGGTGTCCACAAGTAGAGGTGGCGGTGGCACCAAGAGCAGCTGCAGCCATCATGGATGGTCTTGGTGACAATGCATGGTGTTGGGGATCAACGCCGACTTGGGTGGCAGGGACAATGGTGGCTATAGTGGTTGATGATGATGATTGACAATATATTGTCACAGCAATGATGGCTATAATGAAGGCAGCAACAATTGCTACAGCAATGATGGCTACAGTTGTAGTAGTGATGATTGGTGAAGCAACAAAAAAAATCGATAACCAATAATAATGGCAGCTGAAGAAATTGAGAAATTGACAGTCAAAGGTGACGGCAATATGGAAATGAGTTTCAAGGGAAAAAGAAGAAAGGATAAAGAGTATTCTGAAAGATAAGATTTTCTATGGACTTCTGATGGGTGGGAATATAGCACCACCGCTATCATGAGGGAATCACAATGCCACAAGACAAGGGAATGTCATGTTAATGGGAATACAATATTTCGCCGGATTTTGAAATAAGTTTTTGACATAGCGCAGGAATCAGCATAAAATTTTAGATTCCTAGCGTCCACTCCCATGTGTCACATGCACCCAAAGCTCAGTGATCAGATCATCATAAAATCACTCAAAATATCAAATTTCCTTATTCTTCAGCATAACATTATGCAAATACATACTAACATATTGTCTCACATCATATTAGAGACTGGACTGAAATAGACAAAAGGGGGAACAACATTGAGAAAAAGACAAAACAAAGGGAAAAAAGAAAGAAAAGAAAAAAAGCAAAATTATATAGATAACTACAGCAAGTCTTGAGGGAAGCCTTGATATCTGGACATAAAAGGGTGAAACCGATTCCTTTCTTACAGCTAGAAAAATAAAAAAGAACTTGGCATCATAAAGTTAAAGATACTGGTCAAATTTCATTTTTTTTCATCCACAGCAATCAGTTGATCCCGTGGGAATCCTCCCTACTGTTTATAGAAATCATCTACATATCATGTGATTTTAGATAAAATGTATCCAAATTTACAGGCAATTTCTTCTAGTTTACATGTCAGAACATTAATTATGTAATCTGAAAGCAAAGGGCAGCCAAGTGCATGAAGTCCCACCACTGTGGGGCCTGGCGAAGATCATCAATCATGCATATGCAGTCTTACGCTCACATTGCCGAGAGGTTATTTCTTTGACGCAAACTCAGTGCTAATGTCACGACTTGCTGAGCATTTGACTTTCCACGTCATAATGAAGAAATCATAGAACTGCACTAAGCCTCGCCCACTTATATTAAGTAATCTAACAGCTGTCATCTTCATAAATTTGACATAAAAAAGTCACTTGAGGAGCCAAATTTGCCTTCAAACCAAGCTGCCTCCAGCAAACAAGTTTGGTCTCAACCTAACTATAGTGCAGCAAACTAGTAAGCATGAATTTCCTTCAGGTATTCATCCACCAATAAAAAATAATTAAAAGATTCACTACTCCTAACAGAATATTTCTGATGTTATATCTAGAAGATTGTATCTGAGGATTTTATGCTGCAATGCAGCATCTGGTTATTAACAACGGTTTTATAGAATGCTGCTTTTTCCCACTTTTCATTTTGTAAATAACATGGAAAATGATGCTACTTAAAAGTGGCATGAACATTAGAATGACAAACAAAATTCCTTTCTGCACCCAATCTTTTAATTTCTGCTAATGAATTGGCCTGGACATATTATTATGGTGTTTAGATCAATAGCATTGGTATGTGAAATATAGAACCAGGTCTTCTCCATTAGAAAGAAAAAGATATAAACCCAGTTAAAGAACAAAGGCAATCAA
Organism: Asparagus racemosus; assembly: GCA_037177215.1. Lineage (NCBI taxonomy): Eukaryota > Viridiplantae > Streptophyta > Magnoliopsida > Asparagales > Asparagaceae > Asparagus > Asparagus racemosus. Next base: position 9,160,947 of record JBAKGM010000081.1, on the reverse strand, counting down.
CAACAGAAACAGATGTGGATACTTAATTGAAACCGTAAATCCATCAGAAAAATATCATTTGTCGCATGAGCATCACTGAAGGACTCTAGATATGCATCAAAATGCCATCTAATAACAACAATAGTCCGAGCCAAAAGGGCATTGGACAAATATCTTAAGGGTATACCAATAACTTGAAGAAGTCGTCCTGATGTCGTCTTCTCTGACATGCGCTGACCTGAAGGGAGCTTTACCACCTAAATTTCAAGCAATAGAATATGAGAGGAATCAACAAAGGGAACTGCATTTGTATTATGAATGACTACACTAAATATCATATACTTAACATAACATAGCAACACAAGTCACCCCGCTTTTTTTTCTGTTATTTTCCCTGCATAAATGTGAGCAAGTTTCAGCAGAGTCTTGTTTGTGAACCCAACATTATTAGCTTTCCAACAACTAATGGTCAAATATCAAGGAGAAAAATAGATATGTATAATCCAATTGGTCTCACTAGGATTTACTGATATGAAAAAAGCAAGGATACAAGTCAAGATTATAATTATAATTTTTTTTTAAAAAAACTGGTGCCATGCGCGCCAAGGTAGCAAAAAACTATGGAAATGACAATAGCAAATGAAAGTCGTTTAAACCCCAAAAGGAAAAAACATGTTGCATATGCCTCATACATGATAATACAATGTATGGTACAGTAATCAATTCTCATATGCTATTTGGAAAACAAGATTATTCGAGAAAAAGAAGTGTAATGTGTGGATCAGCGGATGGATCTAACCAACCAAATTGGATTCCCCAATTGTCACTAAAAAGATTAGGCATTTCCTGATCATTTTACATGACATATCATTTACGTAAAGTAATCAGACAACAAAGACAACATTTTACTTATTAGTTAATACAGAACGTAATGCAAGTTTTTAGCACAAACCTAATAATAAAGAAGAGGCATAAAATTAATTTACTTCTCAACAGAAATTGGATGCTAGCATGCAACAGACTGGTTGGGTGTGTTTGGTTTTCTCCACAACTGATCTATTAGTCTTCAAGCTGATTTAGGATCTTTCAAGTTCTATCGGGACAGTCTTTCATGTGATTTGGATAAAGCCAAGAAAGGGTATATATTGAACAAATCCAAATGTTATATGCTTTGGCTCGGTAGCAATTTAAGCAAGTTATCAAACTTAATCTATTTGAATTAAAATGATGAGCGACACATAAATTTCTGTTTCAAAAATCTTAGCAAGTCTTGGAAAGTGCTATAATTTATTCGGGGACAATAACCTGTTTAGTGAATTTCTCAATTGTTGCCAATGGTATTGTTCCAAGTTCAATTATATCCCGAGATGCTTCGCTCTGTAAAAGAAAATTTGTAGATATATTAACAACAGAACAAGAGATAGGCATCTATATAGATATGTATTAGCATAGTTGTAAATGTCTTACAAGCAACATAAGGAGATTGGCCACTGGGGGTTAGAAGTTGGGTGCAATTTAAAGCCCTTAAATTTTCTTTTGGAAATAAGAAGTAGAAAAACTGATTTTGACCCATTAGAGACCTATAAAGGGAATAAAGTAAAGTCTTCAAGGAAAGAATTAGATAAAGGAAAAAACTTCACAGGAATAAAATGAGAAGGATCTGAAAATGAGAGAGAAATGGAATTACATACAGAAATGTCAAAGAAAGATATAAAAGTAAAGATTAAAAAAAGGAATTCGTAACTACTAAAAGGATATTTGATTAGACAGATGTGCCATGTCAAGGGAGGAGTTCTCCACAAAGAGACCATATAGCTTACCATTTATATACGAGAACACTAGTTAGAGGTCATAAATGATGAAGTATAGACAACAACAATGTTTGAAAATAATGATAACGCATAACACTCTACCATTTGCTATTGGTTCAAGAAAAAAAATGCAAAAAAATATAATGACTTTAATAATGCATAACATAGGTTAGTTTGTTTATTAATAATTACATATTTTATAAATACAAACTATTCATAATGTCTTTAATAATTAGAATTATCAAAATTTTAAACATAACATCTCAATTAGGAACAAAATATTTTCTTACAGTTTAATTTAAAAATATATAATAATTTTAAAAATTAGGAATAAAATATCATGATACAAATATATTTTAATAAAAATTCTTTAATTTAATCAACCTATATAGATTTACTAGGAAGTATCACACTCGAATACTCCTATACATGATTATAAATTTTAGGCCATTCATAATTACATTTGTTTTAACGCTCATATTCATAATTTCACAATCACATAATAACATCACCAACAAAAGACATGAAGGCATAACAAGTAATTCATAAGTAAATACTTACTGCTTCAAGCTTTAAGAAAGAACATACTCTAAGGCTCTAGAACTTAAATTGAAATAGCGTAGGTTATATTGAAAAAACGTAAATTATACTGAAATAACGATAATAGCATAGAGTTATAATGTGTCTGAGTTATTTCATAAGGTTACGTAACATTTAAGGCCATTTAGGTTACATAATGCAATATAACGAGTTATGTAACAGGTTTTTTTAAACAATCAACAAAGCTTACCATTTACAAGTTACCTCTTCCTTAAAGTTGTGAAAAAATTACAAGCAAAGTGTTCACGCAAAAAGAGCAATCATATAACTGAGTTATTCTCTGACAACGATAGCAGATTCATTGACAAAAGTCATATCCAGAATCCAAGAAAAAGAAACAAAATTCGCTTCCACACGCACAAGTAGCTTCAACTTATAAAGTTCAAAAGAAATGCATAACAAATGACAAATATAGTTAATCAGAGGATTTCACATACATTTCCTTTTTGTTGAAAAAGGAGAACAGATAAAAAGTCCACAGACAAATCTGACTGTGGCAGATAAGCCTTAAAATTTGTAGGGAGGGAGTTAAAGTGAATTCTTTAAAACACACATCAAGTAACAATGTGCATAGCTAAAGTATAATTTATGCGCTACAACTTTCAATGACCATAAGAACTATTAATTAGCACAGGCCATGAGTAACAGCATTCACTTAAAATCTAAAAGTCATCAAGAAATTATTTATGTAGGAGATGTGATATGAAAGGTTGGTGTTAATAACTTGCTCTGTGCAACAAACTATTGTTCTTACTAGAATGAGAAAGTTAGAGAAACCAATATTTCTTACCACAAAAAGAAGACGAAAATTTGTTACTGATAATGTACCCGCTTCATCCGTATTTACCAGAACAACACCAAGGCCCTAGCAATATTTACCGAAAGATCCATTAATTTAATCAAAGACAGTGAAAAATATATGGTTTACCACTTATGTGAATTAGCAAAACAACAACAACAACAACAAAAAGATTGCACAGTAGAGAAATACGTTACTCGCAAATTTTGACATCAAATACTATGTAATTAATAAGCATATTCAACAGAAAAAGGGGGTTCAAAACTACAGATAAAATAATGCAAAATGATGAAGGATTGTCATAATCAATTTCATCGCTGCCAACTTTGTTTTGAGCTATAGGCCAATGTTTTAAATATCGGATAATGGGAAAATATCGGATGCCAAAATTCATATCGGATTGTGGATATCAAGGATATGTGGTAAATATCAGAATGCCATAACGGATTTTTGCATATATAGTATAACACACTACAATATAACCTCAACATATTTAATCAAATCTAAGCATACAAAATGTAAATAATATATGTTTAGGATCACTAATCAACCTTGTAAAACAAACAAAAGTACAAAGCAACGTTGCAACACTTCGTTTGATTTTTTCAGGCCAAAATGTCATTTGATATAAATGGAAATCATGATATCTTGCCCAAAAATTGTCAAGCGTTGTACATTGTTTGGCGACAAGCCATATTAAAGGATACATCGACCAACACATCGGTTGATATATCGAGGACACCCAATCTTGCAAAAAACAGTAAAGGATATTAAGAGACCATATCAGTTGCGGCAAGCCCTGTAAAAGGATATATAGAGCGATATATCGGGCCATATCAAGGATATTTAAAACACTACATAGGCATTGTCGCTTGTTGTTAAACATGAAAGATAATAATTATTACTTTTCCACAGGATTTGGCATTATCATTTATTTGGCATGTCAGGAGGATATTGACCAGTGTTACCTAATTCACTTTAACCTCCCCCAACCACTGCCCCTTCCTGAGTTGTGGTCCAATTTGTGCATCCAGATCCACAGTGCATCTTTTATTCAGATCCTTGAAAATGGTGACTTAAGAAATTAATAAAATAACTAATGACTAACTTATACAATGAGCTGTTTGATATAAACAAAACTAGTTTTTCGCTTTTTCTTAGTCAAGTTTTGATGTATTGGCTATTACTGATATTTATCATCTCAACTGTATCAGATTTTAGGCAATGCCAATTTGATCTCATTGAAAATGACCAATGTAGTTTCGCTAATAATGACACATACAAGCCGATGTTGCTAATAATGATTGGTTGATTCTGTTGTAGGACAACGAAGGAAAAGAAGAAGAATAGATAGAGGAAGAATGAACTCAAGTTAGAGAATATCTGAGGTGGTTGGAATGCTTGCCCATTTTGAACTTAGTCTTGCCTGGTTAAGCAGCCTAGCTCATGTAGGTGTGCCTGTCGGTTAAAGCAAGATAACTAAAGCCAAAAGCAAATGCTCTATGCACCGCCTCCACCTAGCTAATTGCCTAAATGGGCATCCAGACACATTCTTAAAATAGTGATGGAGGTCTAAAGTATTAAAAGCTAATTTGATAGTGTTATATTGTAAAATTTAAAACAAAATCAATAAATAAAAATTGTGTCTAAAATTTGTACTTTTTCCATGCACCAAGAATTCTGATTTGATAATACCCAAAACCTAACAATAAAGGAATATGAAACCGAGACAGGCATTGAAATTTCAAAGCTTATTCTTAACAAATTAGAGAAAATCCTTTCAATTTTAGGGAGTTCCACAAAACCCCCGCAACTTTAAAAAATTAGAGAAAACCCTTTCAATTTTAGGGAGTTTCACAAAACCCCCAGAACTACTAAAAAGTTTCATGAACTGAATTACTTTTTTTAGAAAATAACCACCCACTCTTAGTGAAACCGTTAAAAAGAAAACTTCCCTCATTCTTTTTTTCCTGTTTCCCTCTACCCTCTCTTTCCCAACAAATCCTACACCAAAATTTGCACCAAAGTTCAGATGGAACTTTTCGAAATTTCAGAGGTGTTTTGTGATACTCCCCAAAATTTATGAGTCTTTCCCTAACTTATAAGATTAAGGGGGTATTATGCAAATAAATCCAAAGTTCAAGTGGGGTTTTTATGAAATTTACCCTTATACTAGATTTCCAATACTCACATTGTGGATTTATTGTTTAGATTTTATATTTTACTATTAACAAAATCAGATGCAACTTTTTCTCTATAACATGCACACAAACTATGCATGTATAGTCATCAAAATGGCAATAATAAGTGCTTTCAAGTTGAACATGTTGTTAAGCAATCTGATTAAACCTCCTCCCTTTGCACTCGTATACAAATTCCATAGTATACCCTATACATCCATAGTCAACCATGAACAAAAAGGAATTGTGAAGACATTCTTATTTGTGAAATTTCCACTAACCTTCTGTCGAGCTATGGATCATCTCCCTTAATGAAGGGCATAATTCCTTGAAATCTATATTATATATTCAAACTGCAGATAATTTGTTTACAAATTTCCACCAAGATACACAGTTCCATAACTTTTCTGTTGATTATCTTTAACAAATCCTATATCACAGGCACAATTTTATCTGACTGTATTTGGGATGAATGACATTTCACTCAGTTTCCACTTTTTCTGCATTAATTCCACCGCTTGTTGTTATTGTTAGTGTGTTAAGTTGACAATTAGTACTTTTTGTATATTGATATTAAAGAATCCAATGGGTTTCCAATACCCAGCATGTAATTGTCACCATGGTAAGCAAGCTCATAACGAAAAAGAATAGCAATGTAATGAATGGAGCAACTCGTGATTGTTGTTTGTATATATGCTTTTCTAAGAGTCTTTTCTTTTTCTTTCTAAAGAGCCTATGCTAGCAAATTGTATGTCTTCTGAAATCTCAACACCAATAAAGGGGGGCCTCTTACAAATTCAACTCGCTCCTTCATTAATATTCATTAACACTAATTCCCACTTTCTTCTCATTATGACTCTTGATATAATAATCAGACCAAGGTATGTATTTATTTAGACGAAACTATTCGTACTAGAACTCGCAATTCAATCACTATTTGTAGTTTCTTCACATATAAAAGAGAGCGCAAGGCATATCTAGAATAAGATGAACAAGTAAATTCAGTTTTGTTGAATATAATGGTGTGCATTAAACGCCGGCTAACAACTATATGTCTCTAGCTCAATCCATAACAATCATTCGAGGCATAATCTAGAGTGCACAATAGGGGTGGAAACGATTCGAATTTGATCGAATACCTTTAAATTCAAATTCAAATTCCGTTTACTCCAGTGAATTCGAATTCAAATTCGTGTCGAATGGGTAGAAGGTGTTCAAATTCGATTCGATATATTAACTAGATATTCGATAAATATTCATAAATATTTGTTAGCATAGTTGGTTAAGGCATTTGATTCTTAAACCTGAGGACAGGTGTTCGAATCCTATGTTGGTATGTTATTTGTTTTATTTTCTTTTTACATGTTGCATAATTACTTAATGATTATTATGATATATTACTACTAAAATTATTAAATTCATATATTTATAAATTATTAATTTATATATTTATCAATAGTAATATTAACATAAAAATTAGTATAATGTAATAATGTAGAAGCAAAAAAACATCTCATTATCGATTTTAGATCTACATGAATTCATTTTCTATCAAACTCTTTTAGCAACTTAAGAATGTAATCTAAGCTAAAATTTGCATGAGAATTTATTTCTAATAGATATTTTGTTATGATATATGTTGACATGGTAAATATCTCAAGTGCAACTTTAAAAGATAAATATTTCATGATAAATTAAACTTAGAGGAATAAAATGTAAAACATTAAGGAATATTTAATAATCAACCGAATCAAATATATATTTGGTTACATTCTATTTGTTTATGAGGCGAATATTGAAAAATATTCGTTTACAATTAAATGAACTATTGAGTCGAATATGACCGAATATCTGGACGAATAATAACCGAACAGTTTATTAATTATTTAGTTCATTTCCACCCCTAGCGCACAAGAACTTTCTAGCACAAGCATGGATGAAGTTCGAAACAATTAATGATAGTTCAAATAGAATGAGAACAGGTTTGTTCATTTGCTAAACTAGTCTGAGCTCGCTAATGGATAAGTGAATTTATCATAAAAATTTTCATGGGTGCAACCTTAAAGCGATTTTTCAATTTATCTTTTTTTAGCAAGGGAGAGGAGTCGGTCAAGCTAGCATCATTGATTCATTTCATTTCACTGAAGAAAATTCACATAACAATTCAACAAAAGTAAGGAGGGGGAATATGTACATTTTATGCGTATATGTGCTTGATATTGTTTCTTTTAACTTAAAAAAAGTATTTTTCAAATAATTTAGCTTCTGCAATTTAAAAAATAAAACAAGATTTTAATGATCTCTAAGTGATACACCGATACCTATCTCAAAACTAGGGTAAAATACTAATTGTTCAATTCTAATTTACTCCTTCAACCATCTAAAAGCTAACATGACGTTCATGTTAATATTCTCCAGATGCCTTCCTCCTCTTGTCTAAGCATATTGGCACATTACCCAGGAAGTAGACAAGCACAAAAACATGAACGCCATCTATATCAATGTAGAAATACTCATATTGTGGGGAAAAGATTTATGATTGTGTGCATAAGAGATACAGAGATTAGCCTTCAGCCTTCGGGGATAACATGGATCTTAACGTAACAAAGTTTCATAGCGTACGCTCATCTCGATTATGACAAAGAAACTTGATCTTGCTAGTAATATCTCATTATGAATCAGTTGACCGTAACCTTAAGATGTTCTCCGGCTAAACAGATTTGGAAAGCATTCAGGAAAATGTGGAGTTCCACTATTGGGTGGAAATTTTTTCAGTGCAAGAATGATGAATTTTGGCTGAGAATAAAGTAACGGTTGACAATTTCTTGGCTTTTTTCCATGTCCTAATTGAATGAAGCAGGTTGAGAGGCCTTTGACCTCTTCCAACAACAACAACAACAACAACAAAACTTGATTCTTGCACATTCTTGATATGCTTAAAGCACTGATTAATCATTGTATCATTGTAAAAGTACAAAAATGATGTAAAATTAATCTCAAGGGCAAGACTTGGAACTATAACTAAATCTTGAGAAAGGAAAAGGGGGAAAGAGTTTTGAGTTGTAATTGAAACGTAATTACTTGGACTATAACTTGCTCGGCCTCCAACAGGAACTCGGCCATGCCATGAGAAGCTGACCTCGAAACGCGCTGCGCAAATAGACCACAGAAATTAGCGGCAAGAGGAGGGGGAAAAAGGAAATTAAATTGGTGAATAAAGGAAGAAAGAGTTAGGGTTAGGATTTAGAGATTGAATAGATGAGAACTTGGGGAGACCTCGATTTTGGTCCACTCGAGGGCGTCCCAACTTCCGGCGCCCTCCATCTTCTCCGCCCTCCGTCCGGTATAGCGGTGGTGAGGCAATCGCTTGGCGTTTGTTGTTTCTTGATTTCTAAACGCACGATAGAGAAGGAACAATGCAGAGTATAATATAAATGGGCTTTTGTCATATTAGACCTCCACATCTTCTTTAGTGGTATACTAGGCCCTTGAATCTTCCTATTTCTTAATTAGACCCTCAAATCTCTTAAAGATGTCGTCAAAAACCCCCCGGCTAGATTTAACTGTAGTTAACGCCTTTTTTTTAAAAGAAAGAGGGAGATAGAGTAAAATAATCCTAGTTATGATTGGTTTAGTTCATAACACAGTATGGTAAATTGCTAAAATAATCTTAGATTTTCCCTGAAAATCCCAAACATCCCTCCACTTGGAGGATGAAAAATGAGGGGAAGTGTGTTCGGGTTTATGGGTTTTGGGTTCATACCTGTTAAAGAAACTAGTATTTCGGAATAAATTCAGAGATGATGACACCTTCTATAATCTGATTATACATTCATCTTCTTTTTGCTATGATAATATCTCCTTAAACTGAAATAGACGGTTGACAATCTACCTGAACTGACGTCACCCTTTGTTTCAAATAGTTGTTTTAGTCCTTTTTTTTCTTTTCTAGTCTTTTTCTTTTTAATCTTTCCCTCTTCTTCTCCCTTGTTCACTTCATATATACTTTGTATCGTTTTTTCTAGGCAATAATCCCTTGAGAACCTTGCTCCAGTTTTTGTTTTTTAAAAAAAAAGTAGTTGGTGAAAATAAGCATATACCCCAGGTAGAAGTCAGATTAGAGGGAATTTTCCCCTAACATCTAACAGGAGCTAACTATAAGAACTAAATTGCAAAAACTGCTCTGGTTTAAGGACCTAATAATAATTTCAGTGATTTGAGAGATTAATATCAAATGACGTAAGATTTAGGCTGAATGGTTTCTTTGTTCTCAACGTAGCCTCTGTACCATACTTAAGCTACAAACTAAGTCTTTTTTAACTTCCGATAGAAATTTGGTGTTAATTTTTTTGTTTATGACCACATTTTCCTCACTAGGTCCCTGTACTTTTGATTTAGAACAGCTCTTTTGAACTCATTTAAAATTGGCTTTTCGTTGAAATCCCATAGTTCCTGAACCCCAACCCAACAGCAAACAGCAAGCTGAGAAATAGAGAAAACAGACAATCCTTTTATTTAGCTCCAACCATGTACCTATAGCATCCCATCGAACCCATTTTCCAACGGTGAGATTGAATTTAGGCAGGGCTAAGAAAGCTTTTTATAAGAAGTGAATTGTTTTCATCTTATAAGGACTAAATTCAGAAACAAGAAAATGGAGGGACCAATCTGTGTATAAGGCTCCGATATAGGGACCAAATTGGTCTTTTAACGTAAGATTTAATATTAATTAGTCCTTTAAGTCATTAGTATTTTGTATTAGCCCCCCAACTCTTCATATTTTGATATTCATCTCTTAAATCATTAGTTTCCACGCCATGGGATCGATCGCATCAGATTATCGGTACGTCTTCCTCTTTTCTATCCACCGCCTTACAAATTGCAGGTATGTGCGTAAAGTGCCCAATCCAACGGGGAACTAAATTACACATTATGTGACGTTAGGTCCCCAAAGTGCTGTGACGCATTGCTTTAGGTATCCCTTAAAAAAAAAAATTTAATTACATCAACCACATTGTTTCCTATTTTATTTATTTCAGCGAACCCACGATATAATGCAGGTCGTGTATTAGAATAAGATGCACAATTTTGCTCCTCCTGGAGTAAATGTTATGCATTGTTGAAAAACCATGCATAATGTTATTTTTTACAGGGTCATCTTTTATATCCCAATATTGGATAATAAAAGAGAGAAAAATAAAAAAACTATGGACCATTTTCAGCACCATTTAGTTTGTGCATGTCATTGTACAAAGAGCTGCTAGATCGATCTAAAAGGAGAAACAGTCAATAACGCAAGGATATCTGTGTATATTATTGAATTAACTTGTTAGTTTCACTTGTTTTTCATTCGTTTCTCTTCGGAACCTCCATAAATAGTTCAAACCAACAAGTAGCTCCGTTATTGCAGCTTCTGCCTTAGCTTGATCTGCAAAATGCAGGGTTTGTAGCAGAAGAATGTTTGAGCTACAAACCAAATATTTGTGCTCGAAGCTCCACTCCGACTGCCATCTCATCATGTTATGAGCAAGAGGAGCAAGCCATTCCAATATTCTTGTCAGTGTCTTACTCCAATATGCTGCAACAATTGGATCATCGAAACACGAAGTCGAATTCTTTGTATAGGGCTTGAGCCTCGCCCTCAGCGATGCTCTGATACTGCTTGGTAGCATGCTGTACAACTCATCCCTGGCGTCTGAAACAATCCAGTCAGGAGATGATGCAAGCTTCTCAATCAGGATGATGACGCTTGCATAATGCAGAGCTATTGCAGCAGCGCCAAGAGTTGAAGGCGCAGACTTGACTGGCTTGTGCTGGGACTCGAAGAAAGACAGATATGACTTGTTCCAATTGTTAATGCTGTCAGCATTGCTCATTTTAGGCACGAACCTCGGCAGAACAGGGGAGTCAGCTCCTCCCAGCATGCAGCCACTCAAGGGTGTGCTAGAGACCGGCCACTTGGTCTTCTTCCAGTTACGGCGCTTCCAAGTTGGCGACAGCAGGAAAATGGACTGGGATAAGTTTTCATCATCATCATAACCACCACGATCATCATCAAGAAATGCAAAGACATGATTGATCCTTCCAAGAATAGTGAAGAGGGATCTTGCCAGTAGGCGGACAGTGTAATCATAGGTGCGGTTCCAAAGAGACTTGTCACGAAGATGGTTCACCTCCTTCCTATGCCAGACCACTTTGGGCTTGAAATCAGCCAAGGGACTTTGACGGCTAGGATCAGATTTCACCTGAATCTTCATCCTTCGCAATGTTTGCTCGAGTTCTCCCAGGACCTCTAGCTCCTGGTAAAGGCTGGAGGTAGCTAACACAATTCTCTCCATCTTCTTCACCTTGCGCTCCATTTTCTTTTCGGCGTACTGAAACCCATATAGATGGTTGTCATTCTTCCTCTTGAGAAGGAGGAGATAGGTGAAGATGCGGTCAAATTGCTGGAGCACAGGATCAGCGCATTTGCTCCCTAGCCTGGCAACGGATTGAGTGAGGGATCCAAGGGAATCCATGAATTCAGAAAGGGCGAGGCTAAAGAGAAAGTCATGGTCATCGGAGATGAGCTTTCTGATGCCTTCATGTCGGAGTATGTCGTATCTGAGCTTGGTAATATGATCATCGCGGAGGGATTGCCAGAGATGTACGACTTTTGACATGAGGCTCGCAACCTCCCAGGACAACACTCCGATAGTACCATTGCTCGTTGACGTTGCTGAATCCTTATAAGAAATAGAAAAGGAAACTGAAACATTCTTTTTCATCATCTTCTTTTTCTTGTTCGTCTGATCCTCTGGTTTGAATTCAGTACTGTCGATTGCATTTACCTTAAACCATGAATCCACACTCAGGTTCCCTATTGCAACTATTAGAAGAAGTTTAAAGTAACAGAGAGAGAGAGAGAGAGAGAGAGAGAGAGAGAGAGAGGAACAAACTTTGTCTCACAACTATCGCATAATTAATTTGAACTTATATATATAAACAAAGGGTCATGACATTATGCCAACAGGGTCATTGTCTTTGTAAACTGCTCCTTAACAGCAAAAGGTTAAGAGAATTTATAGAAATTGGAGACATTAGTCTTACTAAGAAGATATAAGATTGGGAAGATACGGCATCTTTTCTCCGCATCTTCTCACTCCAATTTGATTGTGTCATGACCGAGGTCATGTAGCAATACTGTGCATGTTCCATTTTCCTTACGAGTTTAATACAACATCTAATTAATTTGTGTTAATATGTATACATGACCTGTCAACTATGCATAACTTGTCAAGTGGATGCTGTTGTTGCTAACTATGATAAAAAAAATTTATCTTAGGAATTATTCTAAGATTTCTTAGATGATGGTTTGTACTTGATTTTACTTGATTAGCTTGGCTATTTAACTTTACATGGATATTTTATATTTTATTTGATTGGCTTACAAAGCTCAAAGTTGCAGTTTGATGCTTATCACTTATGCAAGTATTATGTCCGTGGTCGAACATATTGTTTTGATTTCTGTTAAATTGGTTTGTTAAGTATTCAGTCAAATATTGGGTTATTGGGTATCGTTCCATTTTTTTGTATACGTATTGTAACCCTATAATCGTATTGGTTCTCTAATCAATAATTTTTTACTGGGCCTTTTTCTTTAACATGATATCAGAGTCATGTTTTTGTAAAAAAAAACCTGACACTAACCTCAAAAATTAAAAACGAACATCGATAGCACTATTCATTGACGAAAAGTAATGCGTAATTATTGTTCATCGTGAATAGTATCTCTCCATCATCATCCCTCCAGTCACCATCTCCAATCCTCTTCTTCATCGTTTTCATTTTCCTCTATCACTGCTGCTACCACCTTGATCTACCGTTGTCGTTGCTCTCTATTGACGTTGTTTCTTGCTGCCACTGCTGCTAACTTAAGTAGATATGATCTGATTTCTTTATATGGTCGAAAAAATCAGATCTGACCTGACCTGATGATAACTACTACCTATTATTTTATGATTTCTGACCGATTTGATGCTTTTCCTAGAAGATTTATGATATTTTGACTTATTTCTGGCTGAATTTTGTGGCTGATTTCCTCAAGAATTAGATCTAAGTTGTGGTTGCTGATTTCTCATATTTGGCTAGCTGAGATGTCGGATATCACGAGCTCTTCGAACCCTTCCATTCCTCTTACTGTTATGGAGACATCTACTCCTAAATTATTTTGGGAACCACTGAAACTAAATGGATCTAATTATTTGTTATAGGCATAAGCATTCAGAATTTTTATTGGTGTCCGGAACAAATTGGAGCATCTTTTGGAGAATCCACCTACTTCTATAGACTCTAAGTATAAGACCTAACTTTCTGGAGATTATTGTGTTACGACTTGGCTCCTCAACAGTATGGAAGAAAGGGTCAGTAATGGTGTCATGTTTTTATCTACTGCTAAGAAAATGTGGGACACTATCAAGGTGATGTATGGAAATGAGAAGAATGTGTCCAGAGTTTATGAGATATAAGAGCGATTATTTTCTCTACAACAAGGGGATAAATCTGTACCAGAGTTTTATAGAGAGTTGAAGGGGTTGATGGATGAGTTAGAGATGCATCAGCCTGTTGTTACTGATCTAGTGACACTGAGGGGATATCGTCAGGATCTAGTAGTGACGAGGTTTCTATCTGGTTTGGATTCATCATTGGCATCTCAGGTGCGAGGGCAGATTTTGGGAGGAGATAGTGTTCCCTCATTGACATCTACCTCCTTCAGGGTCATGCGTGTATCAACTAGAGCTTGTGCATCCTCTACACCATTTGTTGAGCAGTCTGCCATAGTTGCTAGACATGACAGAGGACGTGATCGTGGTCGTGGTCATGATTTAGGGGGAGGCTATGGTTCTTATGGTGGTTGTTCGCAGAGAAAGTTGGTTCGATTGTCATTGATTGAATCCGTTACAAACTTCAGTCGCTTATAATGAGATTCAGAAAAAGATTGCCTTTTTATAAGGCTTACAATGAGAATCGAAAAAGATTATAACTTTTTACTTTTTTTGAATAAACGCGAGATCCGTTTATCGGATCCTCACTTGCGTGGGTGTCTTGGCCTGTGCCGGGGACTCTGTTCCGTCCGTGGACCGCCGCGTGATCAGATCTAGGTGCTAAATCTATAAATCTGTGGTGATTACTTCTTGAAGGAAATAATCCCCGACGGGGATCAACTCACGAAGGAGATGATCGTCGGAGTGGGTGAAATCGACAAAGCGAAGTCACGCACAATCCTGGGATTAAGACGAAGCTTAATCCAGAGAATAGGATCGTACATTTGACCTGGATCTCTTCTCCTCACATCGTAGATCTGAATGGAATGCATTCTTCGCTCGCACATGATCTGGATCTGACTTTTTGACTTTGCAGACGCTCGGATCTGTGCAAAAGCTCTCGCGAACCTCAGCCTAGGACTCAGAATTTTCCAACCTTGAGATCTGAACCCCCTGGCCTATTTATAAGTAAATGAGATGAGGGGGTTGGGATTTTGGCCAAACACCTCTTGGTGTCTCGGCCTTGGCCGAGGCACTGTTTTGATGCCTCCGGTGTTTTTTCTGGCCTTGTTTTCTTCTGATCATGTCACTGTCATGTCGAGTCCACGTCCGATTGATTTTTTTCGTTGACTCAGAACTCGATCGTTTCAATCCCGTTGACGTTTAATTTCAGTGATCTCATCGACATGTGAGTCCGATGATTTGTCTGATCTCAATCCATCCGGTGACATCGAATCTGAATTCGGTTGATCGTCTCGTTTGAGTCTGATTCCATCGATCCAAGTCTGATTTAGCTCAGAGTTGTCGGAGTGCGATTGGTTCGCTTTGCTAACATGCACGCGTCGTCGACTACATCGTTAATGATTCTGCCGAAAACTCTGCATAGGGCATCAATGGTCGTGGGGCATCAATGGTTCACCGTTGCATCGTTGGATGGGTCATTAATTGTCAATCCCACCGTCACGAGTCATGTTCAGGTACTTTCAAGTATTTTTCAACGCCTACAGATACCCCCTCCAAAGTGTTTCAGTCTTGATCTTTTATAGAAGAGTCTGAAATACTTTGGACATGATAAGTCCACACCTTCAGTCAGTGTAACAGGACCTGAGAATGGCTTTGGTCTTTGATCTCTCCAATCCTCTCAGATTCTCCAGTGCTTCGTAGGATAGCTGAGGGCATCACGGTGCTACATTTTTTATCTGACCATTGTCGAGATCTTGACCTGAAACCGATAGATGAATTTTTTTTCTTCTAAGGTTAACTTCAGAATTTGACTCCTCCAATCCTTTCAGATTCTCCAGTGCTTTGTAGGATAGCTGAAGGCATCACGGTGCTGCATTTATTGCCTGACCGTTGTCGAAATTTTGAACTGAAGCTGATTGAGTTTATTTGTTTCTGACTCGTGTCGGTGAGTTGTCATTCAACTACCATCAAACATTTTCCGAGACTCCTCCGTTGATCGGAGAATTCTTCATTGCGACGCTCTGATAGGCGTTAACATATGTACAGAATCTAGCCTTCGATCAGTGAGTGCGACGCATTGACCGGCGTCTAACTTTGTTTGGAATCTAACCGTTGATCGGCGAATCTTTTGGTGGCGACGCGTTGACCAGCATCAACACAGTTTATACTCATACGTTTATTAGAGTTTTGGGAATTAGTTTATCCTCATATACCCATTGGGAGGTTGGCGAGTTATCTTTATGAATATTTTATGAAAAAAATAATCTCTAGGAACTTCTCGACAAAATAGGAAACCGTTTATACTTGTATACCTTTTTGGAGTATCGACGAGTTATCCTAAAAAAAATATATTTTATAGGGACTTCTCAGCCGAAATAGGAAACAGTTCATAGTCGTATACCTTTTTGGAGTAATCATGATATTTGAATAAATTGGGCCAGATGCAAGGTGACCTTCATAGGGTGATAATCCCACTAAATAAATCTCCAAGGTTTCCTCCAAGTGTGTGGGAGAAAGAAGAAATCAATCGCTAGGCTGATTTGGCTCTGTTTCGGTACCCGTTTCGGCTCCGATTTGAATCTCCTTAGTCCGAGGTTGATTTGACCTATTTTGGGACTAATTTGGGCCTGATCGAGACCGATTTGGAAACTCTAAAATCCACTTTTTCCGTATGGAACTGAGAGGAAATCTATTGCCAAGCTGATCCGGGTTGTTTTAACACTCATTTTGGCTACCGGCTTGAATTCCTGATTAGAGTAGGATTAGAATCCTGGTTGGAACTAGATTGGGTCCACTTGGGACCAATTAGGAAACTCAAAAACTCACTTGTTGAGGTGGAAATTCAGCCTCTTTTTCTTCTCCTTCTCCTTGTAGGATTCGTCGAGAGATTGCCCTTTTCTCTTTTCTTTCTTTTCCTTTTCCTTTTCCTGCTTGGTTTGGCCGACCCCCTCTCCAATTCCAACTGCGTTTGGGTCAACCCAAACCCGGTTCAAGGCTATAAAAACTGACCCCCTTTTCTTGTTTTTCTTCTTTTTAGCCAGCCGAAACCCTAGCCTCCTCTTTCGGATTTATCTCCTTCGTTCCTCGCCTCGTAGTTTTCAAACTTCAGAGTATGTTTCAGCAGGACTCTTGGCACAGGATGACGATAATGGCCATGAATAAGCAGTCTATTATCTTAGCAGGACCCTGTCAGGGGTTGAATATCGTTATCCTCCCATTTAGAAAGAATGCTTAGCTTTGGTCTTTACAATCCAAAAGAAGCGACATTATCTGGTGGGACAGACAATACACGTCATCTCCAAGATCAATCCCATACGAGTATTCATGACCCAGCCTGACACATTGAACTGGCGAGTCGCTAGATGAACATTGCTATTATCTCAGTATGATATTCACTTCAAACCTCAGAAGGCAGTGAAGGATCAGGCTGTTTGTGATCTTATGGCTAACCATCCATTGGAGGGAAAGGTCGAGTTATATCAGGACATGCCCGACAAACCTTATGAAGCCAATATGGTATCTAAGGAATAGGTATGGCAGATGTTCTTTGATGGAGCCACAAGGGCTACCCCTGACAGCCCCGTCGTTGTTGGAGTGGGGGTAGTCTTGGTCTCTCCACAGAGCCATGTAATGCCATGAGCTGTGTCATTGTCAGAACTATGTACCAATAACGTAGCAGAATACAATGCATTATTGATTGGTCTCAACATAGCCAAGCAATTAGGTGTGAGACACCAGGAAGCATTTGGAGATTCACAGCAAATCGTGAAGCAGTTAAGGGGAGAGTACGAAGTCCGGCATGAAGACCTTATTCCTCACCATGCAGCAGCCGTGACTTTAGCTGACTCCTTTGAGGGCTTCTATATTGATCATGTACCCCGCCTCTAGAACACTTATGCCGATGCATTGGCGTCGCTTGCAGCTACGTTAGCTTTGTCTGAAAATGCCACTCAGCCGATTACCATGTCTAGTAGACAATTGTTCCGACCAAAATATGCTTTGCAGATCCATGCGATCAAAGAAGAACCTAAGTCGTTCAAAGCATGAGATTGGCGATTCCTGATCATTGATTATGTCTTGTATGGGATATTGCCTGAAGACACTAAAGAAAGAGAATCTATTCGTCGACGAGCACTGAGGTTCTATTACGGCTCCCAATTACAAACTTTATACCGAAGGTCATACAATGGGCTACTGCTTTGATGTTTATCAACCGGAGAAGCAGAGCAAGTCTGAAAAGAAGCTCATGATGGCATTTGTGAAGCACACTAGCCAAGACCTAAATTATGGGATCGACTGCGCCGACGAGGCTATTATTGGCCAACCATCGGAAAGGACGCTGTCGCTCATGCCAAACGGTGTCATGCGTGCCAGATACATGCTAAATACATGCATCAACCACCGGAACACTTGCACCCCACTGCTACGTCGTGGCCATTTGAAACATGGGGAATGGACATCATTGTTCCAATCTCCCCACCTTCTTCGAAAGGACATCGCTTTATATTGGTAATAACTGACTATTTCTCAAAATGGGCCGAAGCTATTCCATTAAGATTAGTCAAGACAAGTGATGTGATCAAATTTGTTAAACATCACATTATACACCGATACGCAGTGCCAAGGTAGATTGCCCACGACAATGGTCCACAATTTGTCAGTCATGCTTTCACGTGATTCTGCGATAAATTCTGAATCTAGAATTTAGCATCAACAGCTTATTATCCCACTGCCAACAGACAAGTTGAAGCTTTTAACAAGACGATCATCAAGATTCTTATGAAGATGGTCTCTTCAAACAAAAATAACTGGAACGATAAGCTAGGGCAAAGCTTATTGGCTTACCGTACAACGGTTCGTACACCCACAGGTACCACTCCATATTCCCTAATTTATGGCTGCGAAGCTATTCTACCATTAGAAATTCAAATCCCATCATTACAAATAAAGCTAACTACCAGAATGACGGCTGAAGAAAGCCATCGTAGACGTCTTGAAGAACTCGAGATGCTGGACGAGAAGTGGTTACAGGCTTAACAACATATCGAGTTTTACCAGGCCCAGATTTCCAAAGCATTTGACAAGAAAGTCAAATATCACATTCTTAAGGAAGGTGACCTTGTTCTCGCTGTCCGACGCCCGATGATTCAAAATTCCAAAAAGAAGGGGAAAATTTCAAACCAAAATGGGAAGGATCATTCGTAGTGGAGTCAGTTAAATCGAATGGGGCATATCGCCTTACCAATCAAGAAGGTGACAAAATCATGATGCCTATCAACAGCAAATTTGTGAGGAAATATTACCCTTAGCTCTTCGTCAGTTTTATAAAGTGATAACTTCATCTTTCATAATCCACTCACCAATCCTCTTCAATAGGATGGTGGGACTACAAAATGCTGTCACGTTAATGTTTACCTCTGATAGTCAATATTTAATCCCCGTGCCATATAGCATTCTATCATGTGAGGAACACTGCCCATATCTATTTATCAGAGATAATGATCTACCACGCGATGACTCATTATCCTGTCATTTCTGAATGTTCCACCCCTTTGGAACAATCGAAAATGGTGGTCTACCAAGTGATGCGCCACTATTCCTATATCAATCGTTAGATCCATATTGCTGAACGACTTGATAGTCCGATGTTTGTCATTTCTAACAAATGATGTTCGTCACCTCATATTGGCCAACCAAGTGATGTGCCAATATTCTAACCTCATCATTTTCATGAATGATGTTCTTTTTCCGATGTTCGTCATTTCTAACAAACGACGTTCGTCACCTCATATTGGCCTATCAAGTGATGTGCCAATATTTCAACCTCGTCATTCTCATGAATGACGTTCTTTTTCCAATATTCGTCATTTCTAAGAAATGACATTCGTCATCTCATATTGGCTTACCAAGTGATGTGCCAATATTCCAATCTCGTCATTCTCATGATTGACGCTTTCTTTTTGATGTTCGTCATTTTTAACAAACGACGTTCGTCATCTCATATTAGCCTACCAAGTGATGTGCCAATATTCAGGCCTCGTCATTCTCATGAACGACGTTTCTTTTTCGATGTTCGTCATTTTTAACAAATGACGTTCGTCATCTCATATTGGCTTACCAAGTGATGTGCCAATATTCCAATCTCATCATTCTCATGAATGACGCTCTCTTTTTGATGTTCATCATTTCTAACAAATGACGTTCGTCACCTCATATTGGCTTACCAAGTGATGTGCCAAAATTCCAACCTCATCATTCTCATGAATGACGTTCTTATTTCAATGTTCGTCATTTGTAATAAATGACGTTCATCATCTTATATTGGCTTACCAAGTGATGTGCCAATATTCCAACCTCGTCATTCTCATGAATGAAGTTCTTTTTCTAATGTTCATCATTTCTAACAAATGAAATTCGTCATCTCATACTGGCCTACCAAGTGATGTGCTAATATTCTAGCCTAGTCATTCTTATAAATGATGTTCCTTTTCTGATGTTCGTCATTTCTAACAAACGATATTCGTCATCTCATATTGCCCTACCACGTGATGTGCCAATATTCCAACCTCGTCAGTCTCATGAATGATGTCTGTTTTCCCAACTTCATCAGGCTCATGAATGAGGTTCATTTTCCAACCTCGTCATTTTCTCGAGCGAGGTTCGTTCTCCCAACCTCGTCATTTTTTTGAGCGAGGTTCGTTCTTCCAACCTTGTCAGTCTTGTGAATGAGGTTCGTTTTCCCAACCTCATCATTTTCATGAGCGAGGTTCATTTTCCCAACCTTGTTAGTCTCATGAATGAGGTCCGTTTTCCCAACCTCGTCATTTTAATGAGCGAAGTTCATATTCCAATCTCATCATTCTCGTGATTGACATTCATTTTCCTAACTCCGTCATCCTCATAAATGAGGTTCGTTTGCAAATTAATTGTTATGTTTGTAAATTAATCCAATACTCAAAAAAGAGTTGAGGATAGAGAAGAAAGTTTAGCAGTTAAGCCTAAAAGAAGCTCCTCAACAACTCACCATGCTGAGGGGAAAAGTATGGCTAGTCCAGCTCAAACGGCAGTTGGTAAAGACATAATAAGTCCGTTGATAGCTGAGGGTTTGCTAAAAATCCCAAATTGTAGACATAAATTACACAAGAAAATAGAAAGTGGACATAAAAGATGGAATTTTATTCATAATATAGTCAAAATACAATGAAAAGGAACTACAGCTCGAAGTTCGTTCCCAAGTAAAATCCATGACCCTCGATGTTTGTGGAATTGACATGCCAGTTCTCACCATTGAAACTCTACGCTCAACATTTCAGAACCTGCACACTAGTTCTTGTTGTTGAAGTTCCATCTTTTGACATCTTGAAACTCGCACATGAGTTCTTGTTATTGAAATTCCACCTCCTCAGTTACCAACTTTCAACTTCAGTGTTACTAGTACAGATCTGCTTACTTGAGCAAACTGATACTAATAGAAGCACCACAAGCTCTGAGCATAGGATCAGCATCTTCCCCATACTCATAATTTCAGAGGACGTGAATGCGTTACAAAGAATGAACTTGTTTCTAACAGGGTTGCCGAGGTTTGTGAAAACGTACCTGAACATCCTAGTAGGTCCGCGAGGGTGCTGCACTTTGCAAAGTTTGAAATAAAAGATAGCTCGGTTGAAGATACTCTACCATGCTGAAGCAGCAAGTAGGATCAAGTCCAGAATTGAACCTCATGAGCTCTTTCCAAAACTTATCAAGATATTCAAACGTCCCCTGACTTCGGCTATAAAAAACCTAAAAATCTTTAAGAAGAACAAAGAGATCCTTTTGGATCATCTCTCTCAACGGAGTCCAAAGAAGAAAGATATAATCCTCAAAGAAAGAAGGTTCATTTATAGACGATCAAGCTAAATTAATGGCTTTGGTCGATAGTACAGATTCTGAAACGACAACTCGGTGGAAAGATTCAGAACCGGAGAGATGCATTTAATGCACAATAAAGGGTATGTTG
>JBAKGM010000081.1:9110859-9138993 GCA_037177215.1 Asparagus racemosus | reverse complement strand
TTAACAATATAAGAAATTAAATAATGTTGAAATATTCTTAAATTTATAATCTAAAGTGAACCACTACGTAAAAACTGTAGATTCTGGACCACAATGATACTCTTTGGTACTTATTTTCTTTATAAGAAACCTATGTTGATATTATATTAGAGTGGATCCCTAAAATTTTGCGATTTTGAGATAACCCCCTAAAAATATTGTTTAAGTTATAAATTTAACATTAAAACTAATTTAATAACATATGTTAATCTATAACTGATCATGCACCACGTGCAACGCATGTATGACATACTAGTGTTTATAAGAGAGAGTTAAAAGAGGTTGAAGGTGATGGTCATTGAAAAGATAGACCAATTGGTAAATAATTAATTAAGGGTATTAATGAGAGTAAGTGGATGGAGGCTATGAGTGAGTGATTAAATGAAAAAATTAATGGTAATTAGTGGAGAGGTAATGAAATTTGAGTATGTATGCATACGTTAGTTTTAAAGAGACATGGTTTATGTATGTTTTATGCATGCATGCATGTGTTTTGTGGATGTATGTATATTTTTGAGAGGGAGTGCATTTTCGAAAGAAAATATTTAACATCCAACACACTTATAATAGTGTAAGATATAAGATTCGATAAAGTAGGCATTTGATTACTAGAATTATCTACTTATGTACAATTTTAACTTGATGGAAATTTTAGATGAAGATAGGAATAGGGTTTTGATTATTAGAATTTTCTAACTATAACTAGATTGAATTTGATGAGGATTCTCGGGTGAAGATAGGATTAGATGTCTACAAATTATCAATTTCAAATAGAATAGATGAACATGTGACAAGATATTATACATATGAAAATACTTTTACGCTTTTAGAGTAGTTCACTAATTTCTCTTTATATGTAAAGGAGGGATACATAAAATTATTCACCTTTATCAAGTCGTCTAAGACTTTTGAAATACCAAATCGGTTTACATCCTTACTTGTTATTTTTTTTGTTTTGGTTGGATGTTGGGGGTTTTTTTTGGGGGGGGGGGTGGTGTAGGTGATAATGAATTCGAAGTGTATTAAAGGACATTTATACAAGTGCGAAAGTGCATTCATCTCCACATGCAAAAGTGAAATATAATGTTTGTTTGCAAAAATAAATTATTCCCAAAACTAGAAAAACAAGTATGACGTGTCAATATTATTTCATTGTGTATTTGAAATCATATTACGTTTTCAATAATAATAAATAATTCAATCAAAAGTGGTATCTACTTTCCCAATTTCACGATAACTTTCTCTTTAGGAGAAGTTGAATATTCATTGAATCTGATGTAGATATGTTATTGCACTTTATTTTCGCACACACTTTCAATAGAACAAAACCTTCTCGTATGAGTGGTCATGAGAATTTTAGTTTAATGGGCTTAATAGCCCGGGATGGATGGGCTTGGCCTTACGTTAAGTTTGGTTATTTCAGCTTTGGTGCTCTAATGCTTACATATTTGATCTTTTCTAACTTTGATGCTCCAAAATATTTATTTAACACTCATATATCCAAAGTTTACATTTTTTTACTTTAATATCTCAAGTTTTTTCCTAACACTTTGAGACGCTAAGGTTTACCCATTTTTAAGCATGATATTTTCTAAACGTTGCACATTTTTTAACTTTGATACCCCCAACTTTAGGGTATCAAAGTGTCGAAAAGGAAAGATGGGCAACCAATGTTCGAGAATGTATAGACTTTGAGGCATCAATGTATCAGAATAAAACTTTGACGTATCAAAGTTAAAAACACCGTAAACTTTGAGATATCAAAGTATCTGGTAAATAAAAAACGTTAAGGTATCAAAGAGCAAATAACCCTTTATTTTATTTTCGTTTTGGGGTTTAGGTTTTTGTAGAGTGTGTCGCCGCAGTTCCTCGTGGGGGCGCTCTGCTTGTTATTTTGCTACGGCTTCTTCTCTTGCTCTCTTTCCTTCTGTACTCCGCGCCGCCATCATCGTCTTCGTCGGGCTCCGGTGAGTAATGGCGAAAGGCGATGACGCGGTGAGGAGGAAGAAGAACAAAGTCAACCGCAAGAGGATGCGGAGCTCCGATTCCGCCGTCTCCGCTCGCATAGCTTCCATAATCGCCTCCAAAAAACGAAGGAAGTCCGGAAAGAGGCGAATCTGCGAGGTATTTGCGTGTCTTCGATTGTTCAATCTTTCTCCCCTGTTTGGATTATTCAATCTTTCTCAGTTTTTTTTGTATGATAGTCAAATCCTTTGATAACACGGATTCCTAGTTCTCAATGTCTAAATTTGTGGGATATTAGAACGCTAATGTGACTGTGTTTAATGACGTGGCGCACTTCAAAGAGAGAGGGCGGAGTTAAACTAACCCTAAGCTCGCTAAATTACCTCATTTTCTAACTCGCAGAGAGAAAGAGTGGGACTTTTAATACCAAATTCCCCAATTTTTTGCGCGAGATTTTCGCTGATGGCTAAAATTTATACCTAATTGCATATTTTGTGGACTTTTAATACCAAAAAGTCGCCGGAGCAACAAGAAATAACAAACTGGCAGGGGGTGTTGCAAACAAATACCAATTTGGTAATTTAGCCCTTTTTTTTGTGGGACTGGCCATAATAATGATCTTACATTGGAACAATTCTCTATTATCTTGTTCGTTAGCAGCAAAATATTTTCTTTTACCCTCGGTTAACTTTTGCTTCTGGCTGCAGGGGATGTGCTTCAGCCTTCCAACTCCTGACGATCCATTCAATGACCGGCATGACAAAAAGAATAAGTTAGACAACAACCTCAAAACCAAATCCAACCCCAAGAAAAACTCAGCGGTACAACATATCAAGGACAAGGAAAATGAAAAGGAAAAAGAGCAGCATACAGAAATACCAAAGCCTTCAGCTGCTGATGAAAAATTCGAGGATGGATGCCTACCAAAGTTCCTCACTCTGTGTCTGAATGCAATAGAGAATTCCTGGAAGGAGAAGCAAGATGAGGATGTAGAAGAAGAAGTTCGTAATGTCTCCAGAAAGCAGCATGATCTCCTGGCAAGCAGCTCGTGGGGTGCTGAGTTGTGGAGGCGTTGCTCGTCGGGTTGGAATGTGGTTGATTCTTCGAGTGGAGGAGGTGTTTGTGCAAGAAAAGAGCAGCTTGCTTGGTTGCTGTCTACTGCTTCTGACATTATTGCAAGGAAGGAGAAACAAGGACAAGTCGTTCCCACTCCCTTCCTTATCTTTCTTGTACCATCTCGACAAAGGGCTCTTCAGGTCTTCCCTTCCCCTCAAATCTAATTGTAGGGTTAATTCACATTGGCCTCTGTAGTATCACGTTGTGGGACTTATTAACCTTAAGTTTGATAGTGGCAGATACATCTCTTGAGTGGATTTTCTTTACCCTTAGGGGAATAGCTGATTTAGATTTTTTGCAAATAGACCCGATGGTGAAAGGGTCCCAAAAAAATCGCTAAGGGGGTGTATGTGTCAATATCAAACCTAGAGCTAATAACTGTCACG
Organism: Asparagus racemosus; assembly: GCA_037177215.1. Classification (NCBI taxonomy): domain Eukaryota; kingdom Viridiplantae; phylum Streptophyta; class Magnoliopsida; order Asparagales; family Asparagaceae; genus Asparagus; species Asparagus racemosus. The sequence continues at coordinate 9,135,487 of JBAKGM010000081.1, read as the reverse complement.
ATGCGATACTAAAAGTGGTCTATGTGTCATCAAACCTTTTTATAGTACATTCCACTACCATTACCTATGTGTAAGCAAAACTTAAGTGCTAATAAATATTTTTTGAAATCACATTACCAGGTTAGATCACTCTGTAAGCCACTTAAGGCTCTTGGGATACATACTGTCAGCTTGCATCCAGGTGCTTCGATAGACCACCAGATTCAGGGGTAAGTACATACTTTAATGCTTCTTCCTTTATTTCTTTTGAGCAATGCTACTATGTAAATGGGGAAATAAAGAGGGAAGCAAAATGAAAATTTACGTCTTCTATCAGAACATATTGTAGTGTAGATTTATCTAAATGAGACGGAGGTAGAACAAATTGACATGCTGAGATTTTAAATAATGTTAAGTTCCAATAATTATAAACTGCAGACAAAGGTAGCACCACAATTGATTGAAAACAAGTCCTATAAACATTGGATTACAGTACCTAATTATTCTTGATAAAGGCTTACAGTACCTAATTATTCTTGATAAAGGCTTAAAGCAATGATGTTGAACATACATTGAAACTAATTTCCCTAATTATTGTGAGGTTCGTTTAGGCTGATTTTTTAGAAGAATCATAAATCTTACAAGTTCTTGAACACTAAATATTTATTAGTCCTATAATACGTCCATTTAGCCACTAAATGGTTATATTACACTATGAAGCATAAAAGATATTTGAGAAATTGAAAGTGGTAGTTGTACTGTTCAAGTTCTAATGTTACCTGATTTCATTTTGATGTTTTAGCTTTTGGAACATTTTTTTTAAATAAGAAAGGAGCTTTTATTAATGCTTTGTTCAGTAATGTTTGAATTCAACTAGAACACATGTTGCGGAAGACTAATATTTACATAGAGATAGCCCTAACAAAATATAACATGATTTTCAAGATAAACAAATATACAAGAGAGAAACGTAAAATATCGTGTGTACTATGTGGTTTTGACATGTCAAAGCTTCATGAATTGCAAGCTAGGCTTCTCGCTTGTACAAGGCTAGTACTGACTTTTCTAGATAATTTTGTCACTAGAGGGAAAATTTTGGAGTTATTCACTTTATCGACATTAATGAAACATAGTTCGTATGGGCATGGTTCAATATATTTTATTTTTATTATACAATCTCCTTTAATAGGGGTAAGGTTTTATCCAGATTAGTGCTAGCTGTTTCAAAACATTATTATAACATTTTCCCTTCTCTCTTGGACGAGACATATCATTTTTTTTCCTCAGAAAGAAATGCCTTATGATTAATATTTATTAAATGATTAAACTCATTGCATGTGTATAAAAATACAAGTCATTGAAGTTACACTCATCCATTTTTCTGATCGATAACTAGAACTTGCACCAGAACCACACATGAAACATAATAATCTCCATAGAGATATTTTCCACTTGATCTTTTGTCATGTCATTATTTGGTAGTAAAACTGTCACATATAATTAATATAATATAGTAAATCTATAATAATATTATATAACTTCGTATTTTGCTATATTTAGTAACTAGTCTTTTGCCCGTGCAAAGCACGGGTTGACCTTCCTCTCTATTAGTGTAATTCACTTCCGTACACCCCACTGTTATTACTGTTCAACAAAAAGGTATCTTCCTTGCAAAACAAATCGAAAGATGATAGATCATAAGGAATTAAACACATCGTGACAGCTCACACAAAAAACATGACAAAGACCCTTAACTTCATATAAAATTAATTGGATTAAAGCAGTACTGAAGAGCAAATATTCATGAACCTTTTTTGAGTCAATGACAGAAAATGAAAATTAATTGGATTAATCTACTCTCAGGTAGCTCGTACTATTGCAATTTCCAATTTTTGAAAGTTATCAAAAATTAAAAAATAAGTCCCAAGAAAAAGAAATAAAAAGCTTATGTGATATTGACAACATATAGAAATACGATGAAAATTTCTCACTTTGTAACTACTGTGCACTATGGCAAGGGTAACAATAGTAGTGTCATACACAACTCTAATATACTTCGTCAAGCTTGTTCATGAACCCCCCTACAACCATTCAAGTTCTCACCAATAGAAGATTATAAACAAAGAACACATAAAATCACACGAGGAAATATTAAAATGTCTGCATACTCCACTCCAAACCCATATCGATTTTAAAATTTAAATTTTGATAATGATTACTGCCATTTGTTAAAAAAAGGCTATCACGGACACATGCAGCTATTTTCAAGGTTAATAACATTAACAAAAAAACCCAAAGAAAGAGTAATATTTGCAAATTTTTGTTCGACATCAATGTAAATTGCAACTTGTTGAGAGTGTACAATTAATCAATTATTATTCTTGTTTTTTAATTTATTGTTTCCGAAGAAACATACTAAAAGAGGAAGATATATAATTTAAACTTGAAAGTAAATACATAAACTTGCAAGGTCGAATGTTGATTTTGCTTTCTCTCAAGGGAATGGATCTAATAATTAATAGAGATAGTAGGTAAATCGATTGAGGTTTACTTCCTTATGATTTTCCTTGCAAAAAAGATATCTTCCTTATGATCTATCATCTTTTTTTTAACAGTAGAGGACAAATTTTGAGAGCATAAATGCATCGAAAAGATCCATTAAAAATTCCCTTGAAAAAGATCCATTTAAAATAATGAATACATGTCCCTATTTAATTCCCTTGAAAAATCAAGAAAAAAAATCAAAGGACCATAGAATTTCAATATGATACTTGTGACTTCCAAGTGATCTTAGCCTCCTAAAAATTAAACCCTAGGTTATAGATTATTTCAATAACTCATGATTTCGCATCATCCTGCAAAAAACAAATCAAATAACACAACAAATTAACCAAAAAACCTAACTTTGAGTTTATTGTCATGAACAAACGATGATTTATCTTTATTAATATCTTTGGAAACTTAAACTTGTAACTCAAGTAACATGGCATCATTTTGTTACTCAGCCCATGAATACAAAAATGTAAATCAGCAATAAGAAAAATTATTACCTATAACTTCCAAGCACTGACAACAAATTTTCCTCTTTATTTTCCTCAGCAAATCAAGAAAAAAATAAATATCCAAGATTTTCAACACGTACTAGTGATTTCCAAGCAATCTCTGCCTGTTGAGAATTAAAACCTAGAAAATTAGAACCTGCAACTTTTCAAAATAGGAAAATAGACAAAAAAACTCATATACATGTATAATTAAATCAAAAAAATTCGCATACATGTATAATTAAATCAGGATATAAATAATGAACAATGTAGTGAATGAAACAGAAAATCAACTTTTCTTGTTAATTCTTTATTTTAAGAGAAACTACTTTACAAAGGTGTAGACTAAATAAATTCCAGGTTTTAATTTTCATGGCTCATAAAGATCTAGACAAAATGTTCTCACCTAAATCCACCAGATATCAATTTCAAAGGTGGAAGTATTTCTCCCACCAATAAAAAACATATATAAGAGTTAACTTTCATGATATTTTAGGCGTGCATCTCTAAATCTCACTAAGAACTAACTTTTGCCTAAATAATAATAATTAAAATTGCTATCAAGCAAAATATCAAATTGTGCATCTACAAAACCATAGTTAAATTCCAATAATTCACCCAAAAAAATAAAACTAACTCTTCTCATCTATGAGTCAAATAGCTAAGATAAACATAGCTGTCAAAGAGAACACATTAGATTTCATGAGATATATGGTTCTAAATTCATACAACATGACGCTCCAATATTTAGAGCATCCTCTTGGGAACCCTATACTTTGTCTAGGATGAACATGAATAAACTCCTTTGTTAGGTTGATCATTTGCAAACATTAGAATGAATTAATTCCTTATTATCAAAATTATGTATCAAAGCACTCAAAAAAATTCCTACTTTTATAAGATCATCCTTGTCATCACTCAAAGTGAAGTTTATATCCTCTTTGAAACTTGATTGCAGTACAATCATAAGCTCTGAATCAAGAATAAATCAACCCAGTTCAGTTCCAAAAAAAGGGCTTGTAGTAAGATTTCTGTTCGAGGAAAAGTTGTTATTTATTAAACAAAAATCAAAAAATTAAATAAATTTTTTTAGAATTTCCATGAAATCAAGAAGAAAGTTGGAATCTTTATTCAAAAAGATGAACTTTTTATAAAAAAGAAACTAGATTTATTAAACCAAAACTAGAAAATTAAACAAAACAATTTTAAAATTTCCATGAAATCAAGAAGAAAGTTAGAATTTTTATTCAAAAAGATGAACTTTTTATACAAAAATATTACAACATAAGATTTACTTTGAAATGGGCATAATAAATCAATTAAAAAAACTTTAAATCACTTTGAAGTTGCCGAAGGAGAGAAGTTGCTGACGGAAAGAGAATCGGCGGCGAGATTGGGCGGAGGGAGATTTCATAAGACTAAGTAGAGGGGGAGAGAAGGCCATCAGAGATGCTAGAGGGAGAGAGAGAGAATGAATTGGCGAGTAGATAGGTTCTCTTTAGTTGAGGAAAGAGAAAGAAGAATAGGGAAGAAGAGAGAGAGCTGGCATCGGAGGGAGAGGAAGAATCGATAGAAGATTCGTGCTTTGCACCGATGAGAGAGAAGAGTAAAGGAGAGAAGACTGGTTCTCTTAGTTGAGGAGAGATGAAAGGCAAAGAACATTTAAATGCTTGAGAAAGGAATTAAGGGCAAATTACACTTAAAGACCCTAAGGTTTACCAAAGTTGAACGAAAATAGCCTAACTTTTCTACCGCACAAATAAATACCCTTAGCTTCCCAAAAGTTTCAGCCGTTAAAAAAGGGGTGATGACGTTAATTTTAGGCATTAAATGATATTAATGGCTCCATCAAAAAATATAAAGAAATACCACTGTAATAAAACTCCCTCCATAGTAAACACCCCCTTTCTTATAATTTTTCGGCTTTGAATTTAATTTCACAATCTTGGGCAGCTTTGAAGTGATTAAGAAACTAGAGTAAATTATTGCAAGAGTTTTTTACCAAATATTCCCACGTAAAAAATAGAAATTTCAATTATAAAACCCAATGCAAGAAAATACCAAATTTCATTCATTTGATTCAAATCAAAACATATTAACATCCTAAATTCTAACGAAAAAACACCACCAACACCACTGCCAACAGCAACCTCAAAACTCTATACAACCCATCTTTTCCTTAACAACAAGACTTTATCCTAAACCCTAACCCTAACCATCGAACCCATAAAGAGTCCTTCCCTGCCTCTTCAACGCGTAAACTATTGAAAAAAGATCAAACAACCCAATTTTTTCTGGAATTTGAACTCAAATTGGTGATCTGGAATTTGAGATTCTCCTCTTTCTCATCAATATCCCCCATGCCCGATGCATAGCTTGAGCGCCTAGAGCTTGTCTTCATGTTTCCTGCAAAGAGATTAGAGAGAAATAAAGGAAACTATGAGTTTGGGGAAGAAAAGAGTAGATATAGGAAGATTGTAGAAGATGTAAATTTGATCAACTTTAGGGGTAGAGGACAACAGCATACCAACACGTGGCAGTCTAAAGGGAATATTCTCAGTATATTCTAATGGTAACATAACGGAGGGTATCAACATGATACTTTTGAGAAGCTTAGGGTATTTATTTGCACAAGTAGGAAAGTTAGAGTATTTTCGTGCAACTTTGACAAATCTCAGGGTATTTAAGTGTAATTTATCCAGGAATTAATGGTGCCAATAATTCTACTTACTTGGGGGGTCGAGGTTGGGTGGGAGACATTAGGGTTAGGAATTTGATGGTTACCTCCGACTCAAATTCGGAGAGGATTTGAAAGCTGAGTCGACGTTCCGGTGATGGGCCGAAGTAAGAGGTGAGCGATGTCAGAGAGCCTAGATTTTTTATTTTTAGTTCGATCTAAGAGGGATGAAGGTAGTGATGAGGAAAGAAAAAGGGTAGGGGAAAAAGTCGTGGGTATTTGGATTCTTGGATTTCAGGCTTTCTCTGAATTGGGTGCTGGTAGGTGAGATGGAGATGACTCTTGTTTGAAATTCAAAATGAAAGTAAGGTGCATCACACATTTAATGCAGGCGGTATGGCCGAAGTAAGGTACACATTTTTTTGTTTTTAGCCCAGACAAGGTCCGAGTTGGAGAAGCTTGCTAGCCAAAAACGGGGCCCAAAATTACTGTAGAAACCTAAAGGTTTTGCTATCATATTAAAAGTAGTGGATTTAATTTCTAAAGTGTCCCCCTCCTTAAGGCACTCCAGCATACACATGTGAACGAACGTGCATACTCATACCTACTCCGGCCTTAGGCAGTCGTCTGATGGACGTGTTTGGAAGAACAGACCTCTTAGGTGGCTACCTAGGTGCCTGCCTATATTGCTTTCATAGTACTAAATAGCTAATCATCGGCTAGAAATCATCCAACTATGATATGTCTTACTTACCTACTAAAATGGACAATTCTGATAAATTTCATAAGGACAATTCTGATTTATTTTTGGGTTTTAATGATATAAGACCCCTAGTCTTCTCTATTTCTATATTGGACCCCCCAAATCTGTGTATTTCTAAATAAGAACCCCAAATCCAATAAGTTGTTCAAAAAAGACCACATGAATAATTTCTATCCAAATTCTTTACCTAGGTAGTGTTAACTCTTAACCATATAGAGCAAATTACAATAATAACATTAGGAGCCCAAAGCCCAATCTCCCTTTACCTTTGTTTCTCATGCCTTTCTTCTCTGTTTTCTCTAATTTCTCTCTATTTTTCTTCTCTATTTTCTCTAATTTCTCTATATTTTCCTCTCAAATTTCAAGCCCTGCTAGGTGTTGAGAACTCAATTTTCATAGATTGTGAGAGAGGGAGGGTATGAAAAAGTAATCTTGAGGAGAACAAAGTTATTTGAAGGAGAAAAATGAGAGACAATGGGAACGACGAGTTTGTGAAAGAGAAAAGTTATTGAAGGAGAAAGTTGAAAGAGAGACAATGAGTGTGAGGAGTTTGTGAGAGAAACATGTGTTGGGGAAGAATAACCAAATCAATTAAATATGATAAATCATGTATGAACATGGGTATAATGGTCCACAAATAAATATCTCTAACATTAATAGAGAAATTTAGCAAATTAAGGTTAAATTTAACCAAAGGATTCTTTTTTTAAACAACTTAAAAGGATTTAGGGGTCTTATTTAGAAATACTAAGATTTGGTGGTCTAATATAGAAATAGAGAAGATTTGAGGGTCTTATATCATAAAAACCATTTATGTTTCCACATATCTTAATTTATTATGGTCATGAACAAAGAATAGAAAGAGAAAAGAACTATCACCATCTAGAATGAATAATATTCACTGCCTTTCTTGGCTATCTGATAGCAATCAACTTCCCAGTCAATAGTGCAATTATAAGCTTTCCTTCTCCATAAATCTTTATATTTTCGTTTTATATTATATTAACTATCTAGTTTATTTTATTAAAGTTACTATCTTGTTGGGAGCAAGTAGTACCATTAGTTTCTAATATAAGCTGACACTGTGAAATGTCTGATGGTGTTTTAAGATGCTCTATGATTTTTGGGTTGCTTTCATTAGTAATTGTTCATCATAGCTTTGGACTTTTGGTCACACATGAAACAAGCGATGTAAATCTACTTTGCTATTTATTTCAAGTAGATCGCAAAGACTATTGCATTTAAGCTACAATGTGGGTGATCGTTCTTTATGTTTATAAAGCAGGGAGTGTTCAAGGATGAGTTGTCACCATGTTGCTAAACATGTTTGCGAAATGAGTTTGTAGCTAATTTAAGAATGTTTAGCCAGATGAATGGCAAGAAAAATCAACATGGAATGGCTGCATCTTTTATGAAGGATAAGGTGAGAACAATTAGAAGTGCAAATGAGACTATCAGATGGATTAGTTAGGTGGAAAGATCAGGTCTTGGTTGATAGAATATTGAGGGTTTGGATTTTGACTGCAAAAATGATATGGTAGTTTTTAATTTAATAGCTGGATGGAAAAAAATAATTTGTGTTGGAGTATGTAAGAATGTATCACTTCCATATTGCTTCTGACTATTAACCTGTAGCATGCTTCTTTTCGTGCAGATTAAAGAGTTGTGAACCTGAATTCCTTGTATCGACTGCAGATAGGCTGCTTGAGCTTGTTGAACTCAAGGCCATTGACATATCTAGTGCTTCACTATTGGTAATAAGCTGTTGTCTGATATCAACTTCAGGCGCTCATGTAGTGCAGATAGATTTTATCAGTTGCCCACCTTTGACTAAATGCCTGAAGTCTTTGAGTTTTTTGAATTCTTTTCTTTTCTTTTGGCATATATAACTCATTGAAGCCTCTTGATTAATGAATTTGTCCACAATATAGCCTAAGACTTTTGGGATGCAAGAGGTGAATGAGATTCAGTTCCCATACAATAATTATGATTTATTGTTGTGAAAAAACATGGCAGAGCATGGTTCACTGACAGATAATAAGCATGAAAGTAGACATGAAAAAACTAGTCTTTTATCCAATTCATGCATATGGTAAAAACATGAAATCATAATATGAAGTTTCAATTATAATTGGTTGTGTTTTAGAAGTTTGTGGTGTTTTCAGTTCATGCTTGATTTTAATGTCCAGGCTGATTGTGGTTGCACTAGTTTATGTTGTATCAAATTCAGTTCATGTATGCGATGAATGCTTGCTGACAAGAGATGCACATGTGACTGACTTGAGTTTTTGCCCCCTAAATCTCCACAAGACAGCTGTCTATTTTCAGGTTGCTGCATGTATGACTGTAGGTAGCCGAGGCAATGATTTGAAGCTAACTACACATTTCTGGAGTCCTTTATATCTATAACAAACCAAGATGGACTGCCAATTAAAGACCAGCTGGCAGCTGTCGATTTCCTTTTTCTTCTTTTCTTTTTTCTCCTCTATATTGCTGAAGATGTAAGTACTATAGTAACACTGGATAGCCGAGAACACTTCCTGGGTCCTGACATTCCAATGACTACACTGCATAATTGGAGGGTTTTATATGCAAAATGACAAGTCTATATTACATAAGAAGAAACATAACATATATATACTTTTGGACTATGGATCAGTTGCTAAAATTGGCTATTCTTGAGGCACATAGGTACATATATTGAGTCATTGACGTGTAGATATGTAAAAAAATGTAGATGTTGATCATGTGGGGTTTTCACAAGGTTCTTGTGTCATACTTGTCACCAGGGACCATGTGTGTGTTAGAAATATGATACAGTTTAGAGCTTGAGACAGGGACCGCATGGTTTAGAAACTGAACATATTATGCATATCATATGGAAGTTGAGGTATACAATAAAATTTCTGCAAATTTCTGACATATGTAACTTATCACAATTCAGTCAGTTCTATAACCTAATTTCTGCAAATTTCTGATTTATGTAATTTATCACAATTCAGTCAGTTATATAACCTAATTTCTGCAAATATCTGACATCTGTAACTTGTCACAATCAGTCAGTTATATGACCTTTTCCCTTTTCCTCGAGAAAAACACTGCGAGATGTTTATTTAGCAAACTACCTTTTCCCTTGATAATATCATTTTATATATTATTTATTTATTTATTTAGTTACTCTTTCATTTTGTCTTTATAATAAATTTCCCTCTTGCTTGCGGTGATGAATCTCAGCTTCTCTTGCATACAAGTGCCATGTTGAATTTCTATGATCAGCTTTCATTTCCATTAAGCCTCATGAATTTGAGCTTTAAGTTCTAAGAGTTCCTATCTTTTTTTAAGTTAGCTGATAATGCATCTGTTTTACTACAGGTTCTTGATGGCCTGAAAAGTTTGGTAGAGTTTGGATTTTCTGATAAGGTGAAATTAATCAAGGAGAGCATATCTGGAGAACCTCAGATGGTAGTTTTCAGTGACTTCTGCAAAGGAACTTCAAAATCACTATTGCAGCATCTCCTGAATGGACCAGTTTGTAGATTATCCCTTGATGACTCTGCAGTTTGTAAAAGCGCATTCGTATCACAACATTTACATGTTTATTCGTCAGAAGATGAAAAGATGTCAAAGGTACTTTGTCTTTTGTTGCTCTCAGTTTTTGTTACTAGTCTCTCCATATCTTTTACTATCCTTATTTCTCTGCTGACGTACCAATATCCACAAAATGTTGAATTGGTGAAGTTTTTTTAATGGAAACAATGAATATGGAAATCAAGATGTCAGCCATCTTCACATTCACATAATATGTGAGATACAAACACATAAGAGATAGTAAAGATACATACATAAATATGTACAGGCATTTTCATATAGATATGAACATAAGCGTTCCCATAACACTCATACACACTATCACCAAAAGCAAAAGTTGGATCAAACCTTCTAATCTACCATGCACTGCCTCTGACTGGAACAAAAACTTTCTTTTCGCTGTCATTCAAGATTTTCTTTATTGCGTGCAGAACCCTTGTTAAATTCAATTGCAAGTGCCTTCTAAACTTTTCGAAGATATATAAAAGAAAAAGAGACGGAAATTTACATGTGTATTTCATTTCTTTAATAAAAGATTTCAATATGGTCCTCATTAAGACCATTTGGTGGGTTAAAGAAAAACTTTGTCTAGTAGGTATATATGTGTTCCAAATGATTTTTAAGAAATACTAGTAACTAGCAGGAAAAGTTGGAATGGTTGAATGCTATTGGAGTCCTGTGAATCATAGAATATCTATGAAATTGAAAGAAAAAGTCTATGGCACATCTATAAGACGAACAATATTTTATGGATAAAATATTGCAGTTAAGAAAAGTGTGCAAAAAATGGCTTCAATAGAATTGAAAATGTTACAATGGACGTGTGGATATGCATTAAAAGTTAGGATAGGAAATGAGTACTTTCATAAGAAGCTAGAGGTTTCTCATACTGAGTATATGGCTTGGTCACATGCAATGGTGGATACGAAATGCATCATTTAGGACAAGTGATAAGATTATAATTAATGGAGCAAGGAGGATGAGAGTTATGCATAAGAGAACTTGGTTGAAGCAATTAAGAAGGATATAATAGTGGTTAACTTGGTAATTATTCGTTCCCTTAACAGAAACTCAATAGTAAATAAGATTCATGTAGTTGACCCCAATAATTCAGGATAAAAGCTATGTCATTGTCATTGCCCTTTATGAACTTTTGGTTTATTAAAAATCATTTAAGATTGGTTAGCTTGCGATGTTACTATTACAACCTCATCTTATAAGTGGCAATAAAGATTTGATTCAATACCTTATTGGAGAATAAGAATAGATACCATGAAACGTAGGGTTAATAAATTGAAACCCACAATTATTCGTTTTCATGGATCCTCATTTATGCACAAAAGGTGGAGAAGTAACTTGGACTTGCAATCAGCACAGTGTACTCCTTTTTTTTTGGTTTGACGAGGAAACTTCCCCACGATCCTTTGGACCATGGGTATCAAACCCCTGGGCGTGGCTAAGGGGCACCCCTCAACGCACGGCCTCAGGTATTCTTGGAGTACTACTCATAGGCAGCTTACCAACTCGGCTAGACTCTCTTGGGTACAGTGTACTTGCTTTGGTTTCTAAACTTTTTAACTTAAGTCTAAAAACTTAATCCAGACATTTGGAATAATACATGTATGGGTACCTGACAACATAATGTCACCTGAAATAGCCCAATAGGAAACTCTAGCTCCCCTGGAAAATATATTGTAGTCACTTCACCAATTACCATGTAACACATTGTATTACCAATAAAAAAACTAGTTTCCATGTAAATTCCCTATTCTGGATTCAATATACAGGTTAGGAGTACTTGAGCGAGTTACAAGAAAGAAACAGAAACAAAGGAACCTTGAGTCAGCAAAATATGCGCTCTAGTCCTAAGACCTGACTTGAAGTTAAACCCTTCTAATTTGTTTTAAAAACATGTTCATTTGAACTAAAGTAATGTTTTTACATAATGTAGTTATAATTGCTTTTAGTAATCAGCCATGTTGAGAACTCAACTACAATCGTAAAACTACAATCTATCTGCTGCACAAAAAACAAAATGTAATAGAGTAATCTGCCTTTTGGAGATCAGGAATGTTTATGACAACATCACAACTAGAATATTTTGTCAGGTAAGAAGAAATTCTAATCACTGCGCCAATGCACAGCATGTGCTTGAATTTATGGATGTAATATATGGAAAATTTAGATCTTTCAACTAGAATTTAGTGCCAAATCAAACACTACAACCATTATTATCATCAACCACCCGCCCCCACACATAATCCAAACCAAATTTCTGACTCTGGCACTGCTCAGAGATGAATGCAGTATCTTGTGACAGCACTCATCTTCTCTCTGTAGACATTAACAAACACAAAGTTATTTATTTAAACTGACATATTTTCTGTTGATTACTAGCTGTGGACATAGCTAGTTACATATCCACATGCACATTTATGAGATATAGTTGCGTCCTTGTATTTCTAAGGTTCTTGTGTTGGAGATGCCGTACCAACATCTACGTCCACTCCAATCTACATTTGTTAATGTGTAAGGGAGGGGAATGATTCAAGTATACCCAAGGGGTGGGGGTGGTAGTGGAAGGGGCAAAATATAATTAGTTGTGTTTGGATAGACAAGAGGGGGATGAGAGGGGACGCTTCAATCTACATTTGTTTTAGAGTAGAAATGGAAGGGGAAGGAAACTACATGACCAATATATCCTTTTCGAAGGAAAAATACATCTACATATTTTTTTTATTTCTCAAAGGATGATATTGGAATATTGAGAAAGTTTCACTTCAACTCAATCCCTCCCCTCCCAATCTATCCACTTTTGGCAAGCATTATTTCCCTGACAATGAACAACATTCTGATATTCTCCTTGGATGATGTTTTGCTCACCATCTCAATTGGTTGACTATTGTTGATATCTGAGTTGCAAGATTTCTTAGGAGTCCACCAACTGCATTCTTTTAAGAGAAAAAGGCTTAGTTGATGAGGGAGTTAGAGTTTCAAGAAAATAAGAAATGCTGCAATAAATTTGAAGTTCTCTGGTTATTGAAAATACTGTAAAATGTTTATTGGTAGCTGTCTGATCTTGAAACTGCAGGCCTCACAAATTCTTAGTCAAGCATTTGTTGACCAAAACCACCCTCAGCATCTTAAGGTTTTGCTTGTAGCTGGAAGTGCTAGCAATGTGCAGCTCTTGGCATCTAAGCTTAAAGCCAAAGGTTATGGCTTGTCTACTGATTCACTAACTTATGGTCTACATATGACAAATGGGTTAGTATGTAGATGTTGGATTAGTTCCTCACACTACTTTCAATTGTCTATCATTAAATGAATAAATGCTTTCTTCGTTAATTTCATAGTGCCTATCTTTCTCAATGTGGATTGAATTTTTTTCCCCCTCAGGGAGAAGGCTATATTCATGTCGGTAAAGGATATAGATGGCATCATAGGAATGGATGTTGAGGAATTTGAAATTGTCATTTTTCTAGAATGCCCGTCAACTGAGGTCTACACTGCAATTCTCACAAACATGGCACGCTACTGTATTGCTGGAGCAGTGCATTGTCTCTTTTCTAAATCAGATGCCCCTTTGGCTCAACCTTTGATCAAGGTACTTGAACAATGTGATCAGGCAGTGCCTGAGAGCCTAAAAAGTTTTGACTCGTCATAGCATATTCATGAAGTGTTGACCCGATTGTAAGTCGCACGCATATCAAATTGTAAGTTAGTTGACTTTTTTTTCATAATTTTATACAATCAGAACTATACTGAATTTTGTTCATGAGATAGCTCAGATTTGAGATAGCATTGTTATCCACTATATTGTTCTTTTTTATTATACCTTTGTAGACTTGCATAATATCCTAGTTTATTGCATCTGGACTTCAATTTTTCCATAATATTGTTGTGTTTCATGAAATGTGGATCACTGGCTTTTACAAGTGTAGGCATGTATTGTAGCATGACGGGGCTCTATTCAATTTCTGTGTATTGGTGTGCCACAACTCGAAAATGTTACTGACTTGTTGTTGGGTGTCTTGTGACTTATTGATTGGAAACACTTGAAGGTGGAGGCGATTTACCTGAACTGAGGAAACACTTGTAAAAGGGGGAGGGGCTTTTGTGTGTGCGTGGGTGGTTGGAGTTGTTAAATAAAGAAATAAAATGTGGAGATGATTTGAAGAGGAACTGAAATCAAAGAAAAAAAAAAGAGATAAAGGGGTTGTTGGAGTTGTTAAATAAATAAATAAAATGTGGAGATGTGGAGATGATTTGAAGAGGATCTAAAATTAACAAAAATAAAGATAAAGTTGGGCAGGTTGTTTGATTCGCCAAAATTTATAGGAAAAACTTGGATTTTATGACCAATTCGTCAAACTCATGTGATCTTGTACTATTTTCTACCCGTTTTCACAAAGCTTTATTGCTTTAGTTTGTTTAACACTTTGAAACCACAAGAGAAAGTGAGGTGGCACCCTCTCATTAATTGATGTGACTCAAACCTAAGGAGTCCATTTCAGAGTTTTTGGGAAGGATATCACTAAAAACCTTTTTTTGATATTTCTTTACTGATTTCCTCTTTTTGGATTTCTTGAAAAACGAACAAAACAACCCCTAATTTGAAACAATTGGGGTTGGGAGGTGATTTGAAGTTATTCGGATCCTCTCCGCCATTAAAAAAATGTAGTGAAGAGATCATTATTATATCATAACTGTTAATTTGTTTAGTGAATGGATGTGATTTGTCTTTGAATGTAAATTAAGAAAATAGTGTGATTTGGCTTTGCATGTAAATTAAGAAAATAGTGTAATTCATGGGGTGTGGTGAATAGTAGATATAGAATAAAGTATGACCACTCACTATATAAATCAACAGCTATGATAATGTAGTGGCTATGATAATGTAGTGATCTCTTCACTATTTTTTTTTTAATAGCGGAGAAGGAAAGGACCTTTCCTCTCTCTCCTTTCCTGCTCTCAACCCTCTCCTATTTGGTATCCCTCTCACTAAAAAAGAAAACTTCGATTATGCTAGTTGAAAATCAATATTTAAGGAATATATTTGAAATTGAGATATAAACCTATGAAAATGTGATAAAATATTCTTAGTTATTAAATTTCAAATATTAAATTCTTACGAATAACTCAATGAAAACAATACATGAATCTTCCTCCCTTGCTCACTGAAAGGTACATGCACGTACTTTAAGGGCTTATTTGGCTCATTGCTTGTGAAACATGTGATTTGCACTATACCTAGGGGTTTAGCCGCCCAGCTAGATCTGATGTCTACGGTAACTTCAAGCTAAAACAGGAGGAGAGGGAGGGAATTGTGGAGAGGCTGCCAAGTGGATTTTTTTATTGTAGAGAGGCTGCCAAGTGGATTTTTTTTACTACCACATCAGCCTACTCTTTGCACAACCAACCAGAAAGGAGTGTAAAAACTAGTGTAGCCCAATAGCTACAGTAACTCCCAAGCAAAAACAACCCCAACCAAACAGACCCTAAGCAAATGGTCAACTGCGGATAGACCGCTTGTAGTCCTCCATCCCTCACTCAAAGGTACATACAAGTACATTAATAAAAAGGTTAAATGCAGATAGACCCCCTTCGTATCGCCAATTTGCGGTAGACTCCCTACATTTCTATTTGTGGATGGACCCTCCAGGTGAACCTTTTTGACTCCTAAAAGGGTCAAAAAGGTTTTGAGGAGGTGCATGGACACCTTGTAGTTCTATTGGAAAGGATACACCTCAATTACTAGTTTTTTTGTTACTCTTAAAAATGTCGAAAAGGTTCATCGGGGAGTCTATCTGCACTTTGGCAAATAGCACACTGGGTCTATCCGTATAAATAGAACTACAAGGGGTCTATCAGCAATTGGGCAATTCTACAAGGCGTTTATTCACAATTGACCCTTAAGGAAATGCTATAGATAATTTTAGAAAAGATTTAACACATTTTCCGTTCATTAAACTTCAATAATCAATCTAAAATTTCTAAATTTCCTTTTATGGTTTTTTTGTCAGAATGATTAGTTTAAATCATATATTTTTTTCAGTTTAAACTATAAAAAGAATTATTTTGAACGCCATATATTTATGTGAAAAAGTATTCTCTTCAAAAATTTAAGTTGACATTTTCACGTTGAAATAACTCTATTCTAAGAACCCAAATTTATAAGGATACATTACATAGTTGTATATATTAAAAAATATATCTTAAAAACTTAGGATTATTTTTTCGAATAAATTTAAACTTCAAGGTATCAAAATAGAAAATCTATGACACTAATAGGGTTTTAAAGTAACTCTTTTTTTTCATAAAATATTAGAATAAATAATTTCCCCAATGGTTTCTTTTCCTAAAAAGCCAAGGTTTTTGCTCCCACTTACTTTTAAACTCACCCACTTCTTAAAATCGCTACTAAACCCAAAATTGATATAATCTAACGTAAGTTGATAAATCAATGAAGAAGTTGACGAAGGTGGTCGTTTCTGTTTATCTCCGTATATAATTATACCTTCCCCTTCTTTTCTCTTGAACAATCACAAGAAATGAGAAATACCCATGGGTTAACAGAAACCAAGTCACATGAAGAAACAGCTGAAACACTTTACTCTACTGTGCTACTGGGATACGAAATAATAGATTCCTACTAATGCAAGAGGCGAACAATAAGAGTTTATACCTAGCAAAACACTTGAAAAATTACAGTTGGTGTTAGCAGCAAGCACAAACCACATACCGACAAAAGAAAGCAAAAGGAAACAGAGAACAATAACAGAAACACAGAGGTTTACGTGGCTCACTAATCAATACATCCTCGGCGTATAATCAGATCACGATTCCACTACTGATCAACAAAGATTACAATCATCCTTTCAAGCCCTATCACCCCATCCCTCTGTGTAGGCCGTTCAGCCCAGGGAGCCCCAAGACCCGATGGCGAGTTGTGCTGGCTCCTCTCCGTATCACCACTCATTCTTTACATCAACGACCACCTGTGCACCCTGGTCATCATCTCCATCATCTAGGTTTTGTTGTTGTCTGGATCCTGCCACAAAATACCTTCTAGAAGCGCATTGCAATCGCCTTTTCTTGTTATGAAACAGCTTTTTCTTCGCTACGAGTGCACCTTGAATTGAGCCTGTATCTGTGTGGGTTTGGTTGATGGATGCGGAGGACTTTCATAAATTATGGCATAAACACAACATACGCTTGTTGGTATCATTACAAACATTGACTGTTGGATAGTCTCAAATTATCCAGCACATCACTCAACGCGGCATTCTCTCAGTTCACAACTGAAGAAACAGACGGAAAACTAACTAATATCTAACCTAAAATATCAAGTAAGAAAACCAACTGCATTCTAATCTTAACTAGGACCTCTCAACTAAAAGAAATCAAATCCTCAAAAAATTAAAATCGGATGAACCTAACCTTCTTCTTTGTCATGCATCAATAGCTAAACAGAATTGATAACGGTGATAATGAAGACGACATCATGGTTGAAGGTGACTATCCACAAAAGACGACTTCTATCAGTGACGAACAAAGAAAAAGGAGGCACTGTACTGGGTGCCTATTATATATAAGTGGAAGGACAAGAAGTTAATGAAGCTCAACTACTTTCCTTAGTTAAAAATGACAATGCACCTTATGCACGGAAAAAGCTCCTCAAACTCCCAGCATTCTGAGAATTATGTTTGGTAGAATTTGTTTACAGGGAGGAGTTTTTTACCTAGAGTTACAATCAACCACAAGTGGCCAGGCATGATTTGAATTTTGAAAGACAGAATCGAAACAAGGGAATACATCTAGGAATTGAGATATGAGTTCAAGACAGTCTTGGTTAACCCTAAACACCATATTACGTAGCTTATTGGTGAGCTTTCCTGATTTCCACTCAGATACGAAATACCTGCAAGCATTGCTACAAATACAAAAACTTTTGAAGGAACCTTTTTAGAGTATCAAGGAAAATAAGCAACTTTACTTAAGTAATGCGAACATTTCATAAGTTTCCTCCAATGATTTGTAGGCACCTTTCTACCTAGATTAGCAGTAGTCCCATTTGCATGTGATTTACCAGACTAAATAAGGGATAATCACCAAGGTGAAAAAGGCAAAGGAGAAGCTCTAGGATCTAAAATTTTTAGAATCGGGATAAAAAAATGGAAATGAAATTTATTAAATACAAATTTAGATAATACATGAGAAATGATGGGCGTATTTTTCCCATCGATGACCAGAAACACCTAGGATTCACTAGTTTTGCTCCATAGGATTAATTGTTTACCATGATGGTGAAGCTTATAATGATGTTTTTAGAATCAAACAAGTAAGTGAACTGGAGAAATACTTCTAGCTTATTATGTAGTTATAGAACGTCCACACATACGAAGGACATTTATGCAACTCACTAAGCTTTATGAGTCAAAGTTGCCACAAAATGAGCACAGCAAAAAACAAGTCCACTAAGATGGTCGAGTGACAAACCGTTAAAAAGATATGTCAAGGTGAGTACACCTATAAGGAGTTGGATTGAGCGAGGTGCAGTAGCTATTCGGCTCATTGGAGGGCATGTAGAGATTTTGGCAACAAGGTGAGGACTTTGGTTGTGAGATTTGGGAATTCAGGGAGGATTGCTGTATATGTTTTAGGAAAGAGCTCAGCCGTTCAATGCCCATATGATATGCTATATAAAACTTAGGTCGGTAGGGCTTGAATTGAATGGTTCAATCTGACAAGAAATGAGCACTATAAGGAACCAAACCACTCAAATTCAGGCATTTAGCTCATTTACTTTGCTCAGACTGAATCATGCTTACCCTTAATTATATGCATTAATCTTACATAATGATTTAGTTCATTATTTACCAAATGTCTTCAAGAACTATAAACTGAAATCCCCTTAAATTGGAGGCCACACTGTACTCCAATCCAATGTACTTGATTCCCTCTCAGATAAGCCTACCAAGCATCGATAGGGACATTGACGAGATATTAGCATCCAAATATTTCATGTATTGAACTTTAATGTCAAAATCATCCAAATATTTAACTTATCATTGTTCGTAAGGGTTTTGACGAAGTAACTCGAAGTATTAGAGAGGGTGAAACCTTGACCTCTGTTGCCATAAACCTTAATTAACTAAACACGAGTATCTTTGTCTTGCGGGGAATCTAGCTTCTGATGTAAAGAGAGCCCAAATATAGTGATTTGTAACATTCAGGCCCAACACAATGACAAAAACATGACCTTGATTGTGCACATTTCTAGGGTTCACTAACTAGCATGCTCACCATCCACGGAATGCTTAGGTTTTTCCCAAAACTTTGTCCAATAAAACAAAAACCCCAAAACAGAACACTCTCAAAATCTAAACCAATCTCTCTTCTACCTCCCTCTTTATTGTCAATTGCTTATGTAATATTGTCACTCTGTCTGCCCCACTTTATCTCTTCTATTATCTCCCTATCTCCACATTCATCATCCCCACTGCAGAGAAGGACAACAACAATAAGAGAGCTGCCTCTGACATTTTCTTCATTTATAGTTGCAATATGTCAGATTTTTAATTTTTTACTTTCTTTATGTGCATATGTAACTTGAGAATCATATTCCTCACTGTCCGTTATCATAGTATCTTTATACCTATCAATTTTCATGAAAAAAAAGGAAGCACAACTAAATTGGGGATGCTCAGATTCTTCTCTCTCTAAATAAAAGAGAGAAGGAAACTACAACAGCAAGTATCATATGAAATATATCCTTCTGATTGCATTTTTATTTTTCAATTTAGGTGTTTCTTTTAGATATCCTTCTGTTAAAACTTTCTCATAGCAAAAAATATAAAACACTGGCAACATCATCAATAGTGAAAACACTGTCTTGAATCCAAAAACAAACTACATTTATATAATGTATAAGTAGCATATCATCCCAACTCCAGATCAAGTGTGGATACGTTAAATACCTTATTTAGCTAGAAAATGAAAGCAAATACAGACCAGTAACCAATCTATCTATCACAAAGAAGCCAAAAGCTGAAAGGAGTAAAAACCTCAGAGGGCCTTGAGCATATCCTCAGCACTGCTGAAAGTAAAAGCACCTCCTTCCTCCAAATTCAGAACTTTAACAACCCCATCCTCCGCAAGCAGCGCATATCGCCTCGACCTAACACCGAGCCCCACCGGCTTATCACTAAGGTCAAGCTCGACCCCAATCGCTCTCGTGAAGTCCCCATTTCCATCAGAGAGCATGAGCACCTCATCCCCAATCTTAAGGTCCTCCTTCCAAGCCTTCATCACAAAGGCATCATTGACTGAGACGCAAGCAATCGTATCAACCCCCTTAGCCTTGAGCTCCCCGGCCTTTTCGACGAAACCCGGGAGGTGCTTTTGGGAGCAGGTTGGGGTGAAGGCTCCAGGGACAGCAAAAATGATGGCTTTCTTGCCTTTGGTGAGGTCGGAGATGGTTACGGTTTGGAGTTCGTCGGCGGCGTCGAGGTAGGAGAGGGTGGCGTCGGGGAGCTTGTCGCCGACGGAGATGGTGGTGGCGGCGGCGGCGGTGGTGGCGGAGGATTTGATGGAGAAGGAGGAGGGTTTAGGGTTGTAGCGATGAAATGGAGCTGCCGAGATCGAGAAAGACGAGGTTTTGGTGTTGGCGGAGAAGCGGACGGCGGAGATTGTGGCAGGAGAGAGGCGTCTGATGGCGGTGAGGGAGGTTGCGGCGGCGGCAGCGGCGGCGGCGGCGAGTGGGGTTGTGGTGGCCATTGGATTTATTAGGGTTTTTGGGATTTTGGGAAGAGAGAGATGTGAATTGAGAGGAGAGGGTTCTGAGTTGATACACTGTGGAAATGGAAGAGTGCGACTGTGTATCATGTATTCCGAAGGGATTTTTATTTATAAACCCAAAGTTTGTTCCTGATTTACTTGTGCTACATACCCCGCCCTTCAAAGTTATTCTTAAACCCCAATTAACTTACTGAAACACTTTTAAACCCTTTTTTTTTGTATCATTAGTTACGTATATGTCTAATGTAGCGGACGTGTAATCGAAAAAATATACAACTTATTTCGTACGAACAAGATAGCATAAACCCTAGAAACTACGGAAACAGAAAAACTTCTTAAATATAATAAGCAAGATAAAAATTGAACATAAAACCTAACCATTATAAGGTATCAAAACAATTGCAAAATTACGAAAGTAATATCCTACAAAATAAATAACTAATATGTAAACGCAAAAAATAAAACTTCTATAGAAAATCTTAATTCATTGTGTTTTGTAAAAATATATTCTAATTAGTATTCTAGAGAGCGAGTCAAAAGATATGATCCTACAAAGTTGTACATCGAAATATGTTCAAAAAGTATGTTTTTCATTTCGATTGCCTAAATTCCCACAATCCAACTTCTCCCCAAAAAAAATATCATTTATTGACTCCGCGTAACGCTATTTCACTTAAAAAATATAGTGACATAGCTCAAGCTACACCAAAGTATTATAAGTAAGCAAAAATATAGAAAATTAGATAAAATTATAGCAAAACAACAACTAGGAAATAAAACCTAAGTTTAAAATAATTCATCATAATATGATGTGTTTAAGAGTGATTTCAATAATGAGCGAGTATTAAAACAAATAAGGGTAGGATTTTGGGTTTTGGAGTAAATTGGATGAACGTGTCAGGGGGAGATATAAACGATATTCTCCTGTTGACGGGTCGGGTCGAGTATCGTTTGGGTTCGAACGGACGGAGTGCGCGAGGAGTGTGATGAACAAGGGACAAAAGAAAAATGGCTGGTAGTAATTCTCGGTGCTGCGCCTCAAATTCTCAGATTAGCTTATCTTCTCCTTTTTAATATTGGCCAGATTTTTCTCAACTATTTTATTTAATTATATAATCTCATTATTAAATTCATGCCCAGAAGGGCTTATTTTATCTATATGGTGAAGACGTGAAGTTTGGAGGCACTTGCCTCCATAAAATAAATTTTTACATTTTTATTAAAAGGGTATATAAAGATGCCCCCATACAATTTTAGTGTCACTAATCAAACAAAAGATGTGACTGTGCAGAGAACATTTATGAAGGATAATAGTTGGGAGGTAGTGGTATTTTGTTAGTTTTTGAGATGAATGCTCATGTATAATATGAAAATGATATTGAAAAAGTATTAGGTTGAAATCTCTATGATTATTGTATAAATAAAATTTTTATATTGTTAAAATTTATATTATAAAATTTATTTGTTTTATGTATATTTGTTATGTCATATGTGTCGTCATTCCTTGTTGTTGGCTTTTACTTTTATGATAAGAGCTTTATAAAACTTAAATGGATATAAAAGTCATTTGCTTGACCAAGTCTAGATTATTTAAACAAGCTTATAAGCTCCCCAAGCACTCTCTAAAATTTATGAACAACTCAACATCAAGACATTAATATAAATACATGACTCGGTTTTCATATATTTGTTTTTTGGCCTCTCATGGTTAGTATCTTATGTTTCTGCAATAGTATGTATACTCTAATTAGAAAACTAATGAGTTCATGACAAATGCTTTAGTTGTATTGTGATTTAATTAGTTAGTTGGTATTCTTATTATTTAGTTACTTGGTATTCTTATTATTTTATGGCATGAAATAAAACCCAATGAATGGGTTTCCATTATAAAAAGGGAGGGAAAAAATGGTTTCCGTAAAACAAAACATATCAAATTCAATCTAAAATGTTTGACTTCTAATGGGGAATGTGCTATATAAAAAGGATTATAAAATATATTTAATTTAACAGAATAAAAGCTACTCTTGTTTTAAAAAAAAGTTATAAATTTAATTTAAAATTTACAATGTGCTCAACAGAATAAAAGCTAAGTAGTTCACAAAAATTATTAAAAAATAAATATTTGGCTAATAATATGCTGGCTATGGGGTTCGAACCCATGCGCACTTAGAATGCAGAAGATCTTAAGTCTTCCCCCTTAACCACTCGGGCAAACCAGCTACACCGTTCAACTTTTAACAAGCTTATATTTATTAATAGTTATTTTCAAGTAACATGCAATTCAAACTGAGATTGTTTTTTTCAGTTATAAAAAACCCCCCTCTAAAATAGGTCAAATCAATCAAACCACCTTTGAAGTTTTTTTTAATGTAGAAATCATCTTATAAGTGGTTTAGTTTTCAGTTTACCAGATAATTTATATTCTATTTTTACTTGAACTATTCAAAATACCATCCTCCATTTTTCCTCTCGTCCACTCCCCCTACGCCCTCATCGTCCTCCATTCTATCTCCCTTGTTCTCCTCCCACCACACTCATGCTCCTTGCTCCTCTATCTATTTTCATCTCTCCTCCTTCACCGCATCTCTTCCCTCCTCAATTCCTCCTCCCCCATCTATCTCCTGTTCTAGCATTCCTCCTTTCTCTCTTCCGTCCTCACCCTCCTCTCCCATATCAACCATGGTCGGGGACGAGTTTAGGATTGCTCAACCAAGGGGCCTCGCGTGGTGGTTGAACAAATAATGTCGAACCTATTATCAGTTATGTAATTCATTCGTATTGATTTCAAAAATATTGTTCTTTGTATATTTGACCATACGCCGGTTATACCTCGGTGAAACCCCAACGAAAGTGGAGAATGCGTTTAACAAATTATTCTAATCTTATTTTTTTGATTAATGAGGAGTTTGATTTGTAATTGAGAGATTTTCTTAAATGCAACCCAAATTTATTGTATGTTTATCTCTACGAAATTTTAAAGGAAAGAAAATTGAAATTTACATTCCATCATATCCCTTCTTTGTATATTAAGAGAAATTTGGGGAACTCTTAAAGATACAAAAAAGTTGACAAGTGTCATATTATAAAAGTATAAAAATTTAACATGTGTCATATCATAAGTAATCACATGTCTCACTACCCTATCAGAACATGACATATGAATACTTAATCTTATATTCACCTAAGAATCATCATCAACTTAAAATTATCCGCAATTAGAAAGTTATAATCATCAAATATTTTATAATTCTTAGTATATTATAAATATCCGTAGTAAACACATTTCATAACCATATATTTAAATATAGAAATTAAAGAAAAAAAAATGCATATTGGAGCCTCTTTACATAAAATCATAGATTATTTTTAGAAATCTCTCCTCAAATATGAGGGATGTCTTAGCAAACTCCCCTCAATTATTTTTATTTGAGAAAACTCCTCCTCAAATTTGAGCATATTGTAGATAACCAGCACAACTATGAAAATTTGAGATAAGCCCCCCAAATGTTTCTCACTTAACTCCCCTCAAATTTAAGACAACCCCCCTCAACTATTTTAATTTGAGATATCCCCCTCAAGTTTGAACCTATTGTAGGTAACCCTGCTCAAGTTTGAAATTCATGAAATCTGATGAACTCTACTCACTTCACACCCTGAAAGCTAATACCGTTATGTCTAGAATGCCACATGACAAGTAGATGACTGAGAAAAGACCAAAATACCCTTGGATCATAAAAAATTGCTCTGGTATTTTGAGGATAATAGAAAGAGAGGAGAAAG
>JBAKGM010000081.1:9091265-9106796 GCA_037177215.1 Asparagus racemosus | reverse complement strand
CCCCCCCCCCCCCCCCCCCCCCCCCCCCCCCCCCCCCCCCCCCCCCCCCCCCCCCCCCCCCCCCCCCCCCCCCCTGAAACATCTACTAATCTACTATAGTTCAGAGGGATTTTCTAAAATTAACTTTAAAATTGTATATGCAAATTTATAGATGTGTCAAATTATATTTAAAGTTAATGGATTAGTCTTCCTCTTAAATATTATTCATGAATTGATCAATTTTTTTTATTATTTATTGATTTAATATTCTATCTTTATTAATCCCTCCTTTGTATACCAGCTTGGTTCGTTTCTTGAAAAACCTGAAAATGGAAAAGTATGTTGAAAAGCCGTGTCTATGCATTTCTGTGGGTTTCTTGAAAAATAATTTTGTGTGTTCAGTTTGCACGGAAATCATGGCTAGAAATGTTTTGTTTCTCTTTCTTTTGTTTGGATGCAAATCAAAAAACAAGAAACCTCAATCTCTTTCCCTAAATAATTGACATGCAAACAAAAAATAAGAGAGAGGATGATTTTTATTGTCATAAATTCCTTTTCCAATCCATTTCAGAGGTGTTGGCTTTGAAATGGGATTTCCCATTAATTTGGCACGGCCGGGGGGGGGGGGGGGGTGTTTGGGGTCAGCTTCCTAAAAACCATCAGCGAACCAAACTCAAGAAAAAGAAATGTTTGGACACCAAAATTTGATGTGGCGCACGTGTCAGGTCTTGGAAACCCTATTTTCTTTTTTCATTTTTCTTTTTCTTTTGGCGAAACAAACAAGCCCAAATTAGAAATTGGTGGAACTTTTGAAGTCATAAAAATTTAACATGTGTCATTTATGAGCATGATATGTGGACACCTAATCCTACCATCACTAAAGAATTCTCATCAAATTAAAACAATCTACAATTAGAAAATTTTAATAATAAAAATTTGATAATCCTAATCAATCATAATTATTCATAATTAAACAAAATTATTATAATAATTTTAGGGAAAAATAAATTATGTTAGAAATTTACAAACAACACCTTATAGAAAATAAAAAAATCCTAAAAATAGAAATTAGAAAAAAACCCTAGAAAATTTGAAAATTGCAAAGATACCTAAAAACTTAAAAATGATAAACAACTTGGTGAAAATTTAAATATAAAAAAAAAACCAACCGCTTTGAAAATTCAAAAACAACAAATAATCTCCTATAAAAATATAAAGCTTACAAAAATGATCCTCTGACAAATCCATTAATTACAAACAAATCCATGGTATTGAAATTACAAACAACCCCATAAAAATTCACAAATTTCAAATAGCCCCTAAAAATATGAAATTACAAAAAACCCCTTGAAAATCTAAAAATTATAAACATACCATTAAATTTTAAAAAATTATAAAGGAGCCCTGAAAATTGAAAAACACCAAACAATCCCCAAAAGTTCTAAGAATTACAAAGAACCCCCTTTAAATCTAAAAATTATAAACACCTCCTAATATCTAAAAATTACAAACACACCCATAAAAGTTTAAAACTTATAGACAACGACATTGGGGGTTTTCCTACCATTTAGAAGAAAAATCTTAGAAATTGGTGGTTTGCTATTGAACCCTCCAGTCTTAAAAAAGTGCTAGTTAATCCTATATTCACCTAATCCTCAAAATATTAAAATTATCCACAATTAGAAAGTTCTAATACTTTGATATTTAGTAATCCTATTCAAATCATAACCCCGCATAATTACAAAAATTTTATTCTAATAATTTTAATGGGAAAAAAAGTAGGTTATAATAGAAAATTACAAACAACACCCTACAATATCAAAAACAATAAACAACCTGCCGAAAAACTAGAAATTGAAAGATTTGTCATTCGAGGGACTAACTCGATTGATAAATTTTAAAATCCCCCTCATCCGAAAGGGTACATACGAAAAACCCTACTAATAAATCCTCACTCTCTCCCCCCGCCCACCTTATCCCTTCCCATCGTCTCCCCCATTCACCGCCCCCTCCATCGAAAATGGCGGCCAACGAAGACGAAACATCCCCAGATCAACAACAACGACAACCAGAACGATCCAACGAAGAGGAGGAAGAGAAGGAAGAAGGCGAAGAAGAAGAAGAAGAAGAGCAAGAGTACTCCGATTCCGACTCCGACGGCGACCCGACCTCCTACGCCGGCGGCTACAGCTCCAGCGACGACGAAGACGATAAGTCCCCGGAAGCCACAGTCCGAAAGTTCACCGAAGCCCTGGAGAGCCGATCCCTAAAGAAGAAGGAGGAGCAAGAGGAGCGCAATTTCGTGTACCCTGAAGACCTCTTCAATTTCCCCAAAGATCCAGAGAATTGGCGGGAAGAAGACCTGAGGGAGCTCTGGGCCGATGGGCCCATCGATGCTACCGAGCCCGGGTGGGACCCGGTGTGGGCCGACGAGGAGGAGTGGGAGGTCGTGAAGGAGGAGATCAAGGAGGGGAGGGATCCTGCGATTGCGCCGTTTTATCTCCCTTATAGGAAGTATTATCCTGTGATACCTGATAACCACCATGACATTTCGACGCCCAAGTCCGTGATTGAGGAGCTGGATAGGATTGAGGAGTTTCTCAAATGGGTTAGCTTCGTTTTCCCCGACGGCAGCTCGTAAGTGCCGTCGTCCTTCCAACTACAGTCTACATCTAAATTTCAATATGCATTGTTTGTGTGGCACCAAAAAGATTGTCGCAAAATCAAAATGGAAGATGAAAGACGTTCACATTTGGATTTTGCATTGTTGACGTATTAGTTGAAGCTATTGTACTAGGAGGGGACATTGTTGATTGCTCTTTCACTAGATACCCGTGTATATGATTTTTGTAGAACTAGGGGATGCCATATATCTGAAATTTGACTGTTATGTCGAGCGAAAGCTTCAAAGTACCAAAGATTCTTGATGTCAACAGAACTGGGTTAAAGTCTACGTAATTCCTCCTGAAGTCCTTTGCGGAAGCTCTATGGTTAGCAATTCATTTCCTTGTACATGCAGTTGCAATATAAATGCAAACATAGACCCATGTGAACTCTCCGTTTTATCTCTAAAAGCTTGCATCTTATCAATTACCTTCTATGCAACTTCTACCGTGAAATGCCTCCTAAACCCATGGAGACCTGCATGACATCTCAAGTTGCTCCACACTTATTGCCCTTATCCTCTGCTATTAAGATATACACTTGCTTTCTCGTATATTTCGAACTCCGATGAAGGTTTGCACCTATTTGTTGAGAATTCGCAACTTGATCCCTCCCAAATAAACTCAATATCTTTGGACTTTGGATATAAGTTATAATAAGAAGGAGATTAGTTGTTACCCTCGTCTAATACACAATCCTAGGTCATGGTGTACCCCTCAAATGGCTAAAGGCTCAAAAGGGTTTTCTCTTTTGTTACCTAGTTCAGCAACAAATATGGACATATTGACTAACAACACAGGAAAAGTTCCTAATATTTGTAAAACCTCATCCGCACATGTGACATGAACAAGTTGGTGACAGTCATCTAGCACCAGCATGTGGAAGATAAGCAATAGCATAGCTGAGACAGCATAACATGTAAAAGTTATTGCTGGACATTGTACGATCCATTTCCCCACCTATGAACATATAACTAGGATTATGCTTAAGGTATAACATTGACCATGGACATATGTATCAAACTTCCATCATATATGGTGACCACATGTTTTGTCAATGGGCTCGCTGCTGTCTTAAAGTTCCAAGCTGAAGGATTCAACAAATATGTCATTCTGCATTTAAAAGGCAGGTTAACTGTACTTGGTGCTGAATGATTTCGAACTTTGGAAAGTATGAGATGTGATCTGTTTACTATTAAATATGTTCCATTAGTAAAAATAAATGTTTTTTTTTTCTTTTGCACTTTAAAAGTTTTTTCTTAATACTTTATTGTTCAGCAAACCATTTCTTTTTTTCTTCTTCGACTGCTTGCTATTTGTTTAGTATAGACTTCTATTTGTAGCTACACCTTTATTCAGGTTGCGGTCCATCAGATCTGACTATATTTCTAATGAAGTTTGTTTATTTGTTCTAAGGTATGAAGGAACTGTTTGGGATGACTTGGCTCATGGGAAAGGTGTTTATGTTGCTGAAGAGGGACTTGTTAGGTTCACTTCTTATTGGCATCTTTCTCCACGCGGTGTTCTGTGCATTTTATGTATTCTTTACTTGTTTCTACTTCGAATATGTAGGAGATAGTGAGTGAATGAGTGGCAAAGTTTAGCTGCTTTATGTACTCTTTTTCGTGTGAAGTTAACAATGAGCAATCTTATTCTTATATTTCATCTGCTAATTTCTTTATTTTGCTTTAGGAATCAGGACATTATTTTATCATCTATGTTCTCTTCTAGATGATCTCCATATTACCATTTTTCTTCCTTTTTTTGGGGCATTGTTTACTTAAATAAAGTGAGTGAGAACGCTATTTTTCATTCAGGTATGAAGGAGAGTGGCTTCGGAACGAAATGGAAGGGCATGGGGTTGTTGAAGTGGAGATTCCTGGAGTGGAGCCTGTACCAGGATCAAAGTATGTCAGGTTTATTTACCACTCATGTTGTGCCCACAAGAGAATCTAGGCTTAAATTGGTTTTCTGGTCCACTTTCTTACTAGACTTGAAGCTAAGATGCGTGCAGAAGGCAGAATCATAGCTAGAGATTTCATGTCCCCAGAAGATAAAAAGTGGTTGGAGATGGACATAGAAGATAGTGTTCTTCTGGCTGGTAATCTTAAAGAAGTTCCGTTCTATGAAAGGGAGGGATGGCTTAAGGTTTTTGGTCAGAAACCGTAAGTTCTTATGCTCCTTTTTTGGTTAACTAACAATAGTTTTCTATTTTGATCTGGGGGTGCATCAGTATTCAGGTTTACCAATATCAGTGCCATATCCAAATATTGTTTCACTATCTTCATAAACCTCATTTTTGGTTTTGCCAGGCGAGGACATATAAAACCCCTGTTTTTTTGTTTATAAACATCTTAACATTTTAAACTCACTTGATTCGGATAGCTGGTATGCTAAAGCTCTAATATTCAGCTCTTGGTTGGACCATATTTAACATCGCTGTGCTAGCACACGATTATTCTTTATGATCATCTTTGGATATGTTATATTCTAAGATATTTTTGACATAAAGAGTTAAGTTATCTGAAGCTGAAAGTGTTGGTCAGTTTACTGCTACACTACTTAAACTAATCACTATCTCCACCATAGCCAGTTATGATCACTCTTCCTTCTTAATTGATTATCTTCTGAAGCATTTCATCTGAAAGAGCAGTAGATTTCATTTCTCTCTACTGACTATCGAGTTCGTTTGACAGAGAAAAAGGCCGATATAGATACGCTGGGCAGTGGAAGCATGGGCGGATGCATGGCTGCGGTGTATATGAAGTCAACGAGCGAATTATATATGTAAGTGCATATCAACTCATCATTTTTTTTGCTGAAACCTGTAGTTCTCAAGGTTAGCTACTGTCGAAGTTGGTCAGGCCCTAAATATTCTCGGTTTAGTGATGCCATTCATATTCTATCACATTCACAAGAATAGGCTTAGATTATAGTTAGGCACCTTAGTTTGGTGCATGCTAAAGTTTATTTTTTCTGTA
The DNA here is from genome assembly GCA_037177215.1 of Asparagus racemosus. Taxonomy (NCBI): domain Eukaryota; kingdom Viridiplantae; phylum Streptophyta; class Magnoliopsida; order Asparagales; family Asparagaceae; genus Asparagus; species Asparagus racemosus. Next base: position 9,101,173 of record JBAKGM010000081.1, on the reverse strand, counting down.
TTTTGTAACGGAAGCTTGAGTGCTTGAGATGATATCTCATAGGAGATTTAGTTCTTATGTTAAAAAAGTAAATAAAAAATCATCTAATACTTGTTTAATACTTTGACATCCTCCACTAAGTAGTAACAAACCTAACTGTTTATTATTATTTTTTGTGGGATATGCAGGGTAGATTCTACTTTGGAGAACATGTAGAAGATTCAATAGGGTGTGATTCAGATGTGTCGGCGGTATTTACGTAGTCCCCTTCACAATTATTGTTTCAAAAACAATTTAATAAATTCATCTTTTGTTTCAGTTGCATGCTGGTATTGCTGAAGTTGCTGCTGCGAAGGCACGGATGTTTATTAACAAGCCTGATGGAAGTATAACTCTATTCTTCATTTTGTATTTGTTAGTACTATGAGAATAAATTTGTCTTGGTTCATTTTCCTTTTATTTATATATGTATATGTAAATGTATGGTGTTACACAATGCATACATCTTTTTGTACATATACATATTAATATGCAGAGAAATGCACTATTAGTTGATTTCTACAAAGCACCTTGCTTACTATCTCATATACCATGATACAAGTGTTGTTTACTGGAGTCGCCACTGTAAATTCTGAAGTTGTTTTGAGAAGAAGATGAATGACACTGTGACTGATAGTATTGACTTCATTTATACATATTAAGTTGTCTATTTACTGTAACTTTTTTCACTTATGATCTTCTTTAATCATTATTACTGCTCTACTTACTTTATTCTTCTACTTCATTCTTACAGTGATAAGGGAGGAGAGAGGCCCCTATGGGGACCCACAACATCCATATTTCTATGAGGAAGATGACGCATGGATGGCTCCTGGTTTTGTAAGCCAATTTTATGAGGTAAACGATTTATTCTGGCATGTCCAACCATAAGTTTGTCCCTTTGCATGGTCTAAATGTATATTGCTTTTCATAGGTTCCAGATTACTGGAAGACATATGTTCAAGAAGTTGATCAGGAAAGGGAGATGTGGTTGAATTCCTTTTATAAAGCACCACTAAGAATTCCGATGCCAGCGGAGCTTGAGTATTGGTGGTCTAAAGGTACCATATTTCTGATCATCATAGTTGTAAGTTTGTCCCATCTTGCCATGCTATTCACTGTTTTCCTTTCTCTTCTTATCCTTGTTTTACAAAAAGCTGTGGACAATCCAGCATTTAGCTTCTGATTCTGAAACCTGGTGCCTATTTTTAGTTTGTATTTTTCGTTCAATATACAGAAGATCAACTCAAACTCTTGAGTCTTGATTATATCCTTTTACTCTCCAGATGACGGTCCAGAATTTGTTCTCATCAATAAGGAGCCTGAGCCTGATCCTGAAGACCCAACAAAACTTATTTACACAGAAGACCCTCTTATTGTTCACACTCCTACCGGAAGGCTGATCAATTTTGTGGAGGATGAAGAACACGGTGTTCGTTTATTCTGGCAGCCTCATTTGGAAGAAGGAGAAGATGTGGACCCTGAAAAAGCTGAGTTTTTACCTCTCGGGTTAGATGAGTTCTATGGACGAGCTGAACCAGGTGCAAAAAAAGAGAGCAAATTGGGGAGTATGCTATCATCATTGGAGAATAAACTAAACCCACTTTTTGAGAGGTTGGATAACTGGATCGAGGAGAAAAAGAAAGCCAGGGAGATGAGTAAAGAACTTATAGAAAAGGAGCTTGAGTTTATTGAAGCTGAGATATGTCTTGAAGAGGCATTGGAAGATATGGAGAATGAGCTGAAGTTGAAGCAGAAAGAGGAAGAAAAGAGAGTTGTCACTGAGAAGGATAGTGATCGGGTGTCGGCTGAAGCTGGTGAGGATGAAGCAGATTCAGAGGATGAGGATGAGGATGAAGGGGCCCCCACTAGCTTTGGTACGGTTGGTCAAAATAAGGGTGAAGATAAGCCAGGGAAATCTCCTTTTTCCTCTCTATCGATGTCGCTAGCCTCTCATAATTTAGTTCCTATGGTAAATTTGCCATCGTTATTCATCATTTGTTGTTGAGTTTTGTTTTATTTTTTATGTCCCTACTCACACAAACATAATCCCCCCAAAAAATGAACATCTTTTAGGCCCCTGAAATCAATAATTTCCCCTGTAACCCAAGTAGTACAAACTATTCTTCTGACATAGCTTCTCTTTCGTCTATCTTTGTATTATAGAGTTTTTTACTTTACTATAGAAACATTAATAAAGGGTTACAGGAGTGAATCATTGATTGAAGAGGTCTAAAAATAGATGGATAAGTTGTGTGTAGAGTATCTGAAAAATTCTAGACGCTAACACAGTGTCTCCCTATTTATAATCATACTTTGAAGGTATGATGCTCCGTATAAAATTGTCCTGCATTAGATTGTTGCCATTTTTGCCTCTTCTTTAGGAGGGTTGGGGGTTGGGGTTCTTTTTTTTTCCTTTTTTTTGTTTTGTTTTTTTGATTTGTTTTTGTCTTGTTTTTGTTTTTGTTTTTGTTTTTGTTTTTTTGCATGGGGGAGAAATGGGTGGATCCTGGTTCTTGAAGGGGTTAATATGACTAAGGTATTGCAAACTTAGCTGTTACAAGCTGATACATGTTTCCTTCGCTTGATACAGATGGAATCATATAAAATTTTTGTTCTATGTCTTGCTTATCTGTCTACCTGTGAATTTTATATGCCTGTCATCGTACTATAAAAAAAAACTGTTACTGTTGACCTGGATGGTGATGTTTTTAATTTTGAGAAAAAAAATTGGAGGTGTTACTAGACATGGTCTTTTTCTTAACTAATTTCTCTTCTGGATATTGCTGCAGGTTCCACCCAAGTTACAAGAGTCCTTTATATCTTGGAAGGTTGGCAGAAAGTTGTGTAATAACATTTTTTCTCCTCAAAAGATTGAAAATTTGTCGGGCCATGCTCAGGAAAACATCGGCATGGTGAAGTTTTCCCGCTCACAAGTGCCATGTGCAAATATGAGAGCTGTTTTGCAAGGAAAGCAAGGTCGTCGCAAGAGAAACAGAAATGCATATCACCAGTTAAACTCTTTAGCTCGGCTTCTTTCATCTCAGCAAGCTTGCAAGGCTTCACTATCGAACCTGAACAAAGAATGCGATGCTTACGATAAAAATCTGAGCATATTATCTATGCATGTTCCTGTTACAGAGATTTTTACTGTATCATGAAATATTGATATGGGGTTATGCCAGTATTCTTTTAGACTCCTGTGAGATCCAAGAAAAACTCGAGTGAGGAAAGAGCCGGAACGCTCGAGGCATTTTCGGCAGTCTGTCTTGTATTGTGTTGTATTTTTAGTGTTTTTAGGAATCCAGAGTAACTGAAATTTTTTGCTGGGTTCATTGTCATTTGCTCAGAGAATATCTCGCGTACGTTTTTGCATTCGGCCAAGTATAAGTCACGTCATGCTTGAAGCAGGAGAAGGTGCAGCGCTGACGTTTTTGTTTCGTTAAAGCAAGTAATGGAGCCAAACAAAAGATTGTCTCCCTTAAATTTATCCAAAAAAGATTTTCCCTAGACATCCTGTAGGATCCAAAAACAGAAGACTTTAGGGCTGAAAAAATACCAGATATTCCTGGACGAAACGATCAACGCCGGAATGCCTTAAGGCGTCTCCTAATCATATCAATCCTTTGAAGGTTATTAAACGACTTCATGATAATAAGAAATTGTATTAAGAAGGCAAAGATTTGAATGAGGTATATTTAAGTAACGAAAAGTTTGAACGAAGTATACTTTAAAAACCCAAAAATGTTAAATATTTACTTAGAACAGGATTGTTGTGCCGAACAAATTTAAGAATGACAATAAACTTCGGTGGAAAGATAAACTCGTAAACAAGATTATCTTTCATTTTTTTGAGTGATGAGAAACTTTAATGAATTTTTTTATAATCTAGAAATATATATTGATTGTCTTCGCCCTTAATGTAACAAATCAGATGAGATCTCTTTTTAAGCTTTGATTATGTAATAAACCTTTTTATCTATTTTAGTTTGTCGTGACATATAATTATATTAAAGAATGAAGAACACGAATGAATATTTTACTACATTAGCTATACGTATGTCCGCCGGTAAGAAGACTCATTTTCATAGTCACATTGAAGCAAATTGATCTCATTGTCATCACTTCTATTTATTGGTAACCAAATAAGTAATGCCCTACCAAATATTGCTATATAAATACACGATATTCTTTACATTTACATGGATAATAAAAAGGGAACATAGTTTATAAAAACAGAAAGTCACAAAGAAAAGGAGAAAAGGGTGAAAATATCGAGGAAGAAGGTAATGGTGATGATTGAGATTGACATTTTTTTTAAGTGCTACCAGCCACAAATGGACCATGGTAGGTAAACACGGGAGGCGGTGAGACCGTGTCTTATTTTATTGGTGTTTTCTCGACCCTTAAATCTTTAATATTTTGAAATTAGTTCCGCAAAATTTTTAAATTGCTATGAAGTCTCTCAATCCTATTAGTCGTCACAAACTAGTCCATTGCTAGTTATTATGTCTAAATTGCAAACTCAGATCGGATCAGTTGTTAACTCCTAGGTCTGTCCAAACAGGCTGACCCAGCCTAGCAGGTTCGGGATTCTAGGTCTGGGCCGGGCAAAATGGCTAGCCCGAGCCCGGACTCGGAGGCCCCGGGCTGGCCTGGATTTTTTTCTTTTTTTTATTTTCATTCTTTTTTTGGCAAAAAATTGCTTAAAAATTAGGATTTTTTTTTGCCAAAAAAAATATGAAATTTCAAAAGTAATTAAAATATGTGAAATTTTGACAAAAATTCAATCTTATTATTAATCACTTATAATTATACACATAGAAATTAAAGCGATAAAAAATAAATTCTTTATTATTAATCACTAACAATTACAACTTTTTTTAAAGAAATTATCGCATCACAATAGATGAAAACATCCCAACTAGGTTGGCATCTACTCATCTATATCACTATCATACGCAACTCTTTTCAAAATAATTTATCATAGATTTACAGCTAAAAAATACCGAGCTGGCTTTTCTTTTGCCACACATGGTTAAAAAAAATAGATTTGTAATGTATTCTTGCGCTTAGAACCGCCCACTCGCAAAAAGAATTCCTATTTCGCCCAGGAGTGAGGCGGTTTTAACCGTAAAGTGACAGAATTCATACTAGCCTGCGTGGGACTAAATACTAGTTCCAATGATTCGAGGGATTAAGTTCAAAATGTTAAAGATACAATGTACTGATATTTAGAGAACCCTTATTTATTTACCAGACTTGGTTAAGTGTTTGTTGGTAGGTGAGGAAAAGATTGAGTCTAAACCTGAGGCTTGACTAATGGAAATCCCCAAATCTAAATGATAAATAATAATAATAATAATAAGACATTTCCCGTTTGCATTCCCCTTCTCCTCACCAGACCCCTCTCTCTCCCTCTCTCCCATCAGTCCCACCCACTAAAACAGCCACCCATATAAATTCCACCCCTACCCCTCCCTCCCTTCCCCAGCTTGAAGGGTCCTTCTTCTCTTCAGCTTCCACCTCTTCAATAGTTGGAAACAGGAAGAGGAAGGATCTTCGTCAAGCAGTTGATTTCTCATCCCCATCCATTCCCCTCCCCCCAATATTCGCTGTATCTTTCTTCTCCAGATCTACAAATTCCCCAAATTTTAATTATCATCACCAAATTTTAATTATAATCAATGGCGTCAATCCTCTCTCCTCCGCCCAACACCTCCGCCAGATCCCTCATCAGGATCCGATCCCGCCAAATCCGGTGCGTCCATCGGGCCGACGCCGCCGCCGCCGCCGCCGGCGGCAACACCGCCCCCTCCTTCTTCCACAGCGCCGTCGGCTCCAACCGCGCCGACTGGCAGAGCAACTGCGCCATCCTCTCCAGCAACGTCATCAACAACAGCAGCAACAACAACAAACCAGACGCCGAAGCCGATGACATCATGGTCAACGGCCACAAGCCGCTGTCGTCGTCAGCCCTGGACCTCGTGCCCATCTCCAACCTCCCCAAGCCCCTCTCCATCACCGACCTCTCCCCCGCCCCGATGCACGGGTCCACGCTCCGCGTCGCGTACCAGGGCGTCCCCGGGGCCTACAGCGAGGCCGCCGCCGGGAAGGCCTACCCCAACTGCGAGGCCATCCCCTGCGACCAGTTCGAGGTCGCCTTCCAGGCCGTCGAGCTCTGGATTGCCGACCGCGCCGTTCTGCCCGTCGAGAACTCCCTCGGCGGCAGCATCCACCGCAACTACGACCTCCTCCTCCGCCACCGCCTTCACATCGTTGGCGAGGTCCAGCTCCCCGTCCACCACTGCCTTCTTACCCTCCCCGGCGTCCGAAAGGACTACTTAACTCGAGTCATCAGCCACCCTCAGGTACGGCCCGAAACTAATCCGATCGAACGCGCGTCTGCTCAAATCTTTCGTCTTTTTTTTTTTCCTTATGAATTGTTTGTCGTTAAATGAACCCCATGGGAAATCCGTAGGCCCTCGCCCAATGCGAGCACACTCTAACCACCCTCGGCCTCAACGTTGCCCGCGAGGCCTTCGACGACACAGCCGCGGCGGCCGAGTTCGTCTCCGTCAACGGGCTGCGGGACACCGCGGCGATCGCGTCCGCGAGGGCCGCCGAGCTCTACGGGCTCCAGATCATGGCGGACGGGATTCAGGACGACTCCGGCAACGTGACGAGGTTCGTGATGCTGGCCCGCGAGCCCATCATCCCCCGCACCGATCGGCCCTTCAAGACGAGCATCGTGTTCGCGCACGACCACGAGGGGACCTCGCTGCTGTTCAAGGTCCTGTCCGCGTTCGCGTTCAGGAATATATCGCTGACGAAGATAGAGAGCAGGCCGCACCGGAACAGGCCGATCAGGTTGGTTGACGACGCCAACATCGGGACGGCCAAGCATTTCGAGTACATGTTCTACTTGGATTTCGAGGCGTCCATGGCCGAGCAGCGAGCGCAGAATGCGCTGGCGGAGATCCAAGAGTTTACTTCGTTTTTGAGGGTGCTGGGCAGTTATCCCATGGATATGACACCTTGGAATGGTTCTGCCTCTTCCTCTTCTTCGTCCTCCTCGTCATCCTCCTCGTCGTCGTCGTCGTCGTCGGGTGGAGAATGATGATGATGGCGGCCGTGAAAATTAATAAATCCTCAGTCGTTATTGTTGTTGCCGTAGTTAAATGTTGAAAGGTGGATGTTTGCGTTGGCTGTGTTTGTTAATATGCCTCCAGTCCGTTACCGCCGTTCTTTAATTTTTTTTATTAGCTCGAATTGGATTGGACTCATTGCGATCGGGATTGTAATTCTATTACAAAGTGAACTAGTATTCACCATCTTTCATTATAAAGATGTGTAAATGATGAAAACAATTGTGTTAAAAAGGAGCAATGATGCTTCTTCTCTTTAGCTGGCGCGTTCTTTTTTCTTTTTTTAGTTTATAATTAATGTGTTCATTATAAAGATATACAACGTGTTACTTGTAAATACTGAGATGTTTATTCCATTGCTTTTGTTCAGAATTATGATCAGTAAGATATCATGGGATTTATACACGTAATGCTATCCTGTGATCAGTTTTTACGGTAATCTAATTAATGTCATGGACTTTCGACAAAATTCAAGCACCAAAAGAAGCAAAACTGCCTTTTGTTTCTCTTTTGGGTGATGACATTGTAATATTGTACAGCAACTTAGCATTTCGCTTTGTTTTGGACGGTCCTTGTTATTGGATTTACTACGAAGAACAAAACTGAAAATACAGAAGCGAGAACTTCAGCGAACTCATTAGAATATTGTCGTCTTTCTTTCTTTTTCTTTATTCAGAAATTTCATTCTGCTTGGTTCATTTTAGTTTTTAAGACAAAAAAAGCTATTATAATGCAGTGGAAGGATTACTAACTAAATCAACGCTATCAAAGCGTGTGGAAAGCTTTTAGTCTATAGGGTGACGTAGCATACATACATACGCACATGATAGTTTTCTTTGCGTTTTAATTAGGGTGGTTGGTGGGGGTTGTTGTCGTTGGTGGTGCGGATATTAGACCCTAGAAAAAGTGGTGGGGTTGCTGGTTGATGAAGACGTGAACGATATTAAAAGGTAGTAGGTGGTTGATTATTCTATATATTTTTAATTCATTGAGAAAAGTTCAAGGAATTAAGTTAAATAGTTGAGATGAGTCTCCTGAGATAAGTCCCATAGTTGGGCCCGGGTTTTCTAAAATCAACCCTCTATTCTAATTTGCATTTTTATTAAGGAGAAGACCCTTAACCAAGTCATTTTTATTATTCTTATTTTGGAGAAATTTTTTGGAAAATATATTTTTGAAAAATAATTAGCAAAATCGATACTTTTGCTAAATAATAAGCAAAACCAACCTCTTTTTGGCCACATCATCAAGGCTAGCAAAAAAGGGGTCGATTTTGTAAAAAATTATCTTCGAAATACACGCGACTAGTAGTCTTGTAAAATTAGCAATTGTTAATTATGAAAGTGATTAAAGTCCAGAATATACACAGGACTACCAGTCTCGTGTACTCTGTAGAAACACCTAGAAAATACACGAGACTAGTAGTCCCATGTATATTCTGGACATGCACCAAACATGCACGCATGTTTGTAGCTTATCTATTGTACATTTATAATATCTCCTTTGCATATACAACTTCAAATTCACATTATGTACATATCGAAATATTATATTTTCCATAAACATATAAATTCCATAAATTCATGTACATAACTTCATACACATCTAAACAAACCAGAACATTGCAACAAAATGCAATAGATAAACACATCGCGATAACACATATTATCTCCATACATCAAAACATCGCAACAAAACTAAATATATCAAATGTAGTGGTTTACAAATAATATATATTGATAACTTAAATAGAGTCAATACCAAAAATCCATAAATGGATCACATAACCTAGAAATCCACCACTTCCCCTTTGTCTCCCTCTTCTTACTTGAGCAGATCATCATTGTCCTCCAAGGACTTAAGCTTGCAAGAGCTCGTTGTCTAGTTGAGTGTGTGGTTGTAACGGTGTAACTTCATCTTCATTCATACAAGATCTTTCTCGTGTCCGTCGATTTGGTCAGCGTGTGTATAAGGATTCTCCTCCACCATCACCTCTCAACCACCATAAAGATCCTCATGAGTTCAATTCAAAGATCTATGAACCCTCCGTAATATCCGCTGATATAGAGATGCATGTAATCCTAGATCTGTACCTATGATAGAAAGTGTTTGGCCATCATTTGTAATAACCTTAATATCATCAGCAACATTTATATGCAATTAAGTTAAAAAGTTACATATATAAGCAATTTGTAGCGATACGAAACAAGTAGACTTGACAGCAAATAACTTACAAGTTCTCTCTCATCTAAACCCTTGGCATGTATCTTCGTTGTAGGACATATTGTTGATCAATATCGAGTGGAGTTGTTGTCTTATTATCCATCTTCTAGTAATCTCCTAATACCACGTGATGTAGTCTGATTCCTGAAGTGGAAGATCAATCCGTTCCGCGATATTCAAATGCCTATCATCCCATCTATATATGTATTGATAAAACATAATTGCCTAGTCTATTTGATGCCCTCCTTCCTTGACATTTCTCTCTATTCTTTCAACTTCTTTTAGAATGTGTTGTGCCAAACTAAACTGTATTCAACAAATTGGTCAACGGGTATGCTCGAGGTCATGATCAACCATGACTAGCTCCTGTCCTCTCCACACAACAAAGAAATATAATAGTAGAGTATAAATAAATAATACTGGAAAAAGTAGGTGTTCGTCGGAAAAATTCGAGAAAATGTAAAATTGATGTTATTCCTTCTGATTTACTTTAAAGAAAGAATGAGTACAATCTCTCAA
>JBAKGM010000081.1:9071699-9085115 GCA_037177215.1 Asparagus racemosus | reverse complement strand
TGGTTAACATTACACCTTTGTCGATTGGCTCTTATCAAAAATCGATTAGTTAACATTACACTTCCATCGATTTCCTACCGTTAATTTAACACTACACTTCCAAACGGTAGTCATCCTTCTGACCCAGTTCATTTGACTGGTTAACATTACACCTCTGTCAAATATCCTTTGAATGTTATGTTAACATTACACCTCTGAACAGTCCCGATCCTAAACTGCCATGTTAACACTACACCTCTGAGCAGTGTCAATTTGGTCAAAACCTGATACGTTAACATATACGTTAACATTACACCTCCGTCAGTTTGATCCCCAAATATCCCTAACAACAATGTAACTACGATACGTTAATATTACACCTCTATCATACAAATATTAAAGTGAGGGAAAGAGAGTTCTTTTATTCAAAAGAGATCTGAGCACCATTAACAAGAAGTCTTTATAACAGATAAAAAGCATTTATTCGCACAATACATTTATCACTACGGGCGTCTCTGACTTCTTGAGCACCTTTCCGAGCCCTCTTCCTCAAAGCCTCAGGATTAACGGGAGTGGCTTTAGCTCAGATCTCGGCAAGCTTCTTCGTCTCGACCTGAAGATCTGCAACTTGAGAGTCCCATTTCTTGGTGAACTCAGCCAAATTAGATTCAAGCTCTTCTTTTTGAGCTTTGGCTTCTGCCAAACATGCTTGAGCCATGACAATTGTTGCTTGGGTGGCAGTAATGATGGTATCCTTCTCCTGGATAGCATCCTGCAACTCCATGTGGTAATCCTCATTAGAAGTGATACTCTCATTCAAATCTCAGATCCTCACGTCAATCTGCACCATTTCTTTACGGGCAGACTCAAAAGCTTAGCTCTGGACAGTGGACAAATGACGAAATTTGATCTCGGCAATGCCCTCGAGATCAGCTGTTTGCAAATTCTGCAATTCATTAAGGTGTATTTCAGCTTCGTCGATCGCCACCTTAAAAGGCTCAGCACGGGCCAAACCAGCAGTCAATGACAGCACATCAAGTTGATCCATCAACAGTTTCAGGGTACGAGAAGACAAACCTCGCCCCAAGAAAAGAGTGTTCACAATACTTAGATTAAGCAGCTTTGTCAAACCGTCCGCCAATATCTTGATCTCTATCTCAATCAAATCAATGGGATCAGGAGACTGAGGAATGGCTACAACATCCGAAGAGCTTGCCCTTGCTACTGTGCTTATGGTACCTGGATGAAAAGTTAGCAAGGTGTGCACTCGCTCGTGACCTGCCATCAAAAATTGTGCGAGTGTGACCAACAGCTTAGATGTGGCAGAAGGGATAGTAGACCCCACCTCGATAGAGGAGGTGATAGTCGCTGTAGTCATCGGCCCTGGTCACTTCAAGACCTATGGATGAAGGCTCAACCTCGACACTTGCACTCGCAACTGGTTCCTCATGCTGTGAACTTGGTAGCACCTCTGGGATACCTCCTGCAGGCATAGGTGAGATCGAAGGTTCATCTTCTTCATCAGAAAATTCATAGATCCTCAACCGACATCTCGCTATCGAAATAGGCCTAAGCATGGGATCTTTAGGTACAAGCTCTGAGGTGCTAAGATCTCTCCCAACAACGACCGCCGACTTAGAATGATCTCCAATGGGAAACAGTGGGTGAATAGGCTAACCAACGTCTCCGAGACCAAACTCATCATCTGCTTGATCAATAACGAAAATGTTAATCATCAAAATGTGACAATTCCATGGAAATGACCAAAGATACCTGGCATGTGAATATCACTGACTCCTCCCGCATGCTCAGGTTCGGTCAAGTAGGTGTCAGTATCATAGTGGTCGTAATCAACCTGCTCCTCGTCGTCATCCACGACAAAGGGTTCTTTATCCACACGCAAAGGAAAGTACGTTAAATCAAAAGCACCTCCAATCGTATTGGCGCATGAGCGATAGACTACCTAAAGATCCAACTCTAGTTTCTTGCCTTGGAGTTGGGGAAGATTCTTCTGCAACCCCAGAAGAGTCCCCAAGGACCGGTTCGGGCTCAGGAGCAGTCATGCATCTCTTTTTTAGTATTAGTTTGGAAGGAGAAGTATGTAAGGGTCTTTTCCCCTTGCCCTGAACTTCAGTAGGTGCCTCATGATGAATTGAAGGTACTATCGGCTCACGGGTTTGGACACCGATCGGCCTTTGAGACTCAATAGGTTCTTGAGTATCAATATCAGCTAGTTGTGAAATATCAGGTTGATTGCCAGACTCATCCGGGTCATTATCCGGTAAATCTTCAGCCAGAAATTCACTCATACCGGGAATCATGCTCCTCGAACCCTTCCTGGAGGACTCCTTGTATTGCTTTGAGATCCAAACTAAGCCGGTCTGAATGTGGCTCGAGTACCTTGCTATACCATTTGCAAAATCCTAACGTCATATAACAGTTAGGAGTATGTTGTGGGAGCGAAATCTTCACCCCAGTGGCACCCGTGACAAAATGATACCAAGTGCGGGCTCCATCAACTATGCTCCCAATACACAATAATCCCGGACTTGAGTTCCCAACATACAAGTGGTCGTAGCCAAATTGGCGTGTGAAGAGTGAAGCGACATGGAAAATAGGGCTCGATGTAACATTCTGACCTATTTAACATGACAACGAGATGTCCAGGCTAAATATTCACCAGCCAGTGGAAACACCCGCTAGGCAAGCAAGTGAAATCTTCGCTACTAAAGCCATCCTCGAATTCATCCCCGGGGTTGACGCCAGTTATTGAAGGAAAGCAACAATAGAGTCGATAGTTCTCTTTGGCCAAGAGGGCCCTACGAACGCCGCTCAGGTATTTGATTAACCATTTAGAACACTCGAACCTCTGAAGCAAAGTAATTTCTTTCCCACCAAATGTAGCAGTCGACATCAACGATGGGCAATGCTGAGTAAACCATATTACCAAATAGGTATATGGCAATTCCACCCTGGGGTTAGGCACTTGCTTCCTTGGGCATTTATCCTCCTACTTCAAATACTTTGTGGCTAACTCTCAGAGACCATGATGTGTACAACTTACCATCGCTGGTAGGAGAGCCAGATTGTATCTTGAGGCCAACATCACTGCAGGGTACAGTACCTTGATCGATATACGATCTTTTGGCCGAGAAGGCACTATACGACCCTTCAGCCATATTGAGAAGAATTCCGCAAGTAGCGCTAGCTTGGACATTGGTTCTCTCGCTTGGTGATGAAAACTCTCAAATTTATTGCCAGCACGGTATCCACATACGTCAGAGTCTACTGTGTGCAGAATAGACTTCTCTTGGAAGATGCGCTTCTCGATTTTAGCATCGGAAGCTGTGAAGATTGCTTCTACTGTTCCCTTTTTACTCACATGGGGGAACAAATATTCAGCCCAGGGGACACGAGCAAGGGTATGATCATGATTCGCACTCCCTTGGGATCTCTAACAAATAAGAAAGCGGCAGGTCAGTTCTTAGAACGCCTCTGCAATTTGCACAATATGAGAGAAGACGCTTAGCTCCTTGTTGGTTGGGAAGAATTCCTCATATAGGCGATCTCCTATTGGCAAGCGAGATACTTCAAACATCTCATGAAGAGCAATGTCAATCTCACCCACCAGAGTGAAGAAAGTGTTGCTATCAGAATTATATAATTTTAAGATGCTGTATAATGTTGGCGTAGAGATTTCAACGCCATATTTGAGGGGCCCTGACTGCGGCATAGAGCCCAAGTTCTCGTAACTTGTCTCTAAAAGTGATGGGAATGAATTGGACGAGGCGAGACCACCAATGAGTTCCCGTCGACCTAATCCACCTAGGGAACCTAGCGTCTGCTTTAGGGTATTGGGCCCCACTCTTAGCAAGCTCATATCTAAAGGTGCTTGGGATGACTGCTACTTCATTGACTGGCGCGTCCTCTTGAACAAAGCCAGGGTGCAACTCCACGATGCCAACCCCATAAACTCCTTCTTGGCGGAAGCCACCTCCATACTTCAAAATGCCCCTCTTGATGCTATCCTCCCTGTGGGTAAGGTTGAAGCGCATGGGACGTGGCACAGCTAAATGCTGTAGGTACATGAAGGAAACATGTCGCTCTATCTCCGGTAGAGCACATCGGCGGCCTTCCAAGGTGAAGTACCAATACTCTGACCCCAGCGAAAAAGAGACTTACCACCTGGAACACTATCCCCAAAGAGGAAAGGTGGTTTCACTGACGCCGCTTCGTTAGGAACGAAGAGCTTCGTGTCAGTGATTATCTCTCGAAGGGTCCTATAGCCACCTCCACAAATGATCCTCTCTCTTTCAGAGTTGTTTCCTTCAGTGAATAATGGGATTTTCCCATGGAAGACATGCGTCACTTCAGGATCGTGAGATCCATCGTGACCAAAGTGGTTGTATCGATCTACCGAATCTCTGGATAAGCAACTGCACAGAGACAATGAAAGGAGTTAGTTAACAAAGATCAAACCAACCCAAGAGCTGAGGCGAACCTCGCTCATATACATCAACTAAGTGTTGATAGAGCCGAGCAAAGCGAACTTCACTTTATTTCAATGTAGGTGAAATTCACTCAACTTGAATGAGCGAACCTCGCCCAAACGGAAATCATCCAAAATGGCGAATGTCAACCTAGCGAGGGTCGCACTAAATAAAAAAAAACGAACTTCGCCAAGATGAAGTTCATTGCAAAAGCCCAATCGGCTAAAGAACTCTGCCCAAGCTCGGTGAGAAGCACCATTAGTGGCTGCTGACAGAGCCTCGTCGCAAGCAACGAAGGCTCGTCAGAAAAGACTATGAATAGTCTCGAAAGTCTCGCCTTTAATGGCATATCGACTTGTGGATGCTATGAGGCGCTGATTAAAGCCCAATGGGCTAAGGCAGATCCGAAGATTGCCATTAATGGGTACATTTACCCATCGCTAACTCCAGTCGCGCCGGTGTATTCTCAACATGAAGTCCTTGAACTCCTCGAGCAGAGTTTCGTCCCCTAGAAACAGTATAATGAGGAGCCATTGTCAAAAGAGTTCAGGAGATTCTAGGGTTTTGAGAGCTGAAGAGTTTCTTTCAAAAAGTGAAGAGGTGGGAGACGAACAGTCCTATTTATAGGCTGAAAACCCCGACTCTCGCTGAAAACTTTTCACCGTGAACTTTGCTAAAGATCTCACCTCCAGATCCACCAGATATCCCGCCAACGGACTTCGCCAGAGATCTTGCCTCTAGATTCGCCAAGTATCTCACTAACAACCTTCGCTGAATAACTCACTGTCAGATTCGCCGAAGATTCCGCCTTCAACTTTGCTCGAGATTCTAGCCTTGAACCTCACACAACCGACTTCACGAGCTTTGCCCAAACCGACTCGTTCAACTTCACCTAAAAGAACTATTCTGTAAGAAGTCAAACTTCACCTAATCCAAATGAGGTGTTAAGGCAAACTTAACTAGGATACCATGGTGAAAATTTCATTAAGTCTCCAAGTTGAGAAAATTTTAACTCAATTTGTTTGAGACATTGACAACGTGAAACTCGCCAAAATAATTTGGCAGAATTCATTAAATCTTCAAATTGGGACTAATTCAACCCAAGCTGTTTGAGACTTCACTTGGCGAAGTTAAGAACTGACACTTGCCAACGAAAAGGAAGCCCGAGCTTCGCTTCCAACTATGATAACTCCATGTAGAGTTCAAGAAAGCATGCGCAGATCAATTACACAAAAGATGGACAATTTCAGCTAGAAGAAAAGTTTATTTTTATTGATCGAAGACGTTGTTACAAGGCGACATTCAAAACTACCCAATTACAAGGATGATGGGTATTTGTTGCTATTTGCTACTGCCCTATATTTCTAAGATATGGGTACTGTGACGGCTGAGGAGCATACACGAGCTACCCAAGCTACAACTCGTGCACTCTTCGCCACGCAAAATTGAGAGATAGGAAGTGCTCTTGTTGCTCTAAATTGAGCTATATCTACAGGAAGAAGAACTTCCTATGGTCAAAAACTGACGTCGGGCCTAAGTCAGTCACACGACGTCTAATTATGATCTAGGTTCACTTTTGTGACACCTAGTTACTGTCGGAGTCTTCGCTCGTGGAGATCCAAGTGTCTTTCTTCAAGCACCATTTCAGTCGCCAAACGGCCTTACGAAGAGAGCGGCACTCAAGGCTCCACGCATCTCTATCGCGATCAAGCTCACGCCAAGTAACTGACTGGTTCTCAAAGATTTGCTCGAGCATAGCCTTTTTGACCGATAGCAACTCCGCCAAGCTTCGGAGTATGCAGAGTTCATCCGCTTGATTGCCCTTCACTTGGACTAACTCCTATTCGAGTTTTCCTATCTCAGCTCTTCGATCAAGAAGCATCTCTGGCTAATGTAAGTTGGCACAGCTATAGAGAAGAGGGAAAAGATGAAGAGATAGAGGCGGTGAAGAAGTGGATGGGATGGCCAGTATTTATAGCCCATTTCAAATATTAATTCTCGAGAAAATCACGTCTCTCGAGATCTGATTGGACTAAACAAAGACGTTAAATATTAGCCTAATACTCGGTCAAATCTGTGGCGGATCTCACAAAATCTTCAATTAAGAGATTTCAGCCATAAATCACGGCACAAATCCAAAGGCGAGTCACAATCAACTTCACCAGCCAATAAAAGTCGCTAATCAACGAACTTCGCTCATACCTCAAAATCAGTCGAGCTTCGCTAATTTCTCCAACATCGCCCCAACAACAAAGAAGGCAAGTTTCGTTCCAAACATGGATTTGGACGAGCACAAGCATCATCAAACCTTCAATACAAGACAACTTAAGCTACGTTCAACAGTACACCTATGGCTATTTACCCAAAGTATTTCAATCCATGTTACAAACTGAATGCAAGATTTTAAAAACTTTGGGGGGAGTCTTGTAGACGGTGAAAATTTACCATCACTTAGGCTAACGATCAGCTTGAATCTAAGGAGTGAACGCCCATAGGCTAAATACTTCGAATGGGCCCAAAGTCAAGCTCTTAACAAAGCTATAGCGAAGGTCGCCTAAACGACTAAAGCAGACCTCGCCAAGGAACCCATGGCGACTCGATCCAACCAAGTCAAACATGAGTCGACACAACCCATATTGAGTCGAAAGGTGCTAATAGTCGGCCATGCCTAGAGTTGAATTCTGTGTTAAATTCAAACTCACAAGCGAAGCTCACCAGACAGCCCATGTCGACTCGTCTCGACCAAATTGAACGTGAGTCGACTCCCATGATGAGTCGAAGGGTGCCATTAGTCAGCCAAGCCTAGAGTCGAATTCTGTGTCAAATTCGAACTCAAAGGCTAAGCTTGCCAACCAATGAACTCTGCCCACGTCAACTCGAGTGGACCAAGTCATCCACTTCTGAATAAGGCGCACCCACGTTCGTGATGACCTTCGCCCGCAATTACAGCAAACTTTGCCCACGCCTTCAGCGGACTTCACTAAGGTCACGAAGTCCGCCTAGTAACCATTTTAGAGCTATTTTCAGGGGTGACCACTCCCCCATTATCTCCAGTTTTAATGACCAATAACCCACGTTCTAAGGAGGCCATTAACTCTCTCTCTCTTAGCCTATAAAAGGAGAGAAGATCACTCATTTTGAAGAGGGGAGACATACATATACGTGGAAAGAGCTAAGGGACATATACACATACGCAGAGGAGTTTTCACAAAGAGAAGGCTAAGCTATCTTCCAAGTGATTTAACCCCCACCGAACAGCAAAAGATTCGTGAGTCTTGATTTAGTTCGTCAATGGAGTACAAGATCGACGCTCCACCGGCACACAGCAAAGAACTCCTAGGAAAATATAAATTTTTTTATTTTATTATAATCTTTTATTGTATTCTGAGTTAATTATAATATTAAAAAGACCCGAAACATGGTCCCTTCGGCCGCTCGTCCACCTTAGCACGAATGGCATTGAGGAGAGCTTAGCCGAGACTCTTAGTGCTGCTTCTCCTCTTATTGTTGAACCATCGCAGCAGTGTGGGCTCGTTTTGAATAGTCCATAGCTTTGTTTGGTCCTTCACAAAAGTAGCATGATATCTGTAGAAGGTCGCCACTGGACTTGGACTTGTCAAATAACTTTCCCTTGGACAATTGGCTTCGGTGGGGGCTTCTTTGTTGGATTGTTTCTTCTTCTCTCCCCACTTTTGGCTGACTTGCCTCCCTTTTTGTCTTTGAGCTTGGGCTTGGATGGGTCTCCCATCTTGAACTCGATTAGAGATTTAACCACGGCTATCACTTGTGCAAGGATATGAACGCCTCGCCTTTGTGTGTCCATCTTGGCCCACCCAGCTAGGCCATCCATGAATGAGAAGAGAGAGTCTTTCTCGCTTATGTCTGGGATCTCCAACAATAGTTCTGAGAACTCTTTGACATAGTCTCGAATTGTGCCTTTTTATGTAAGGCAACAAAGCTTCCCCCCACGCCTCGTCCTCAGCATCCTCCGGATAAAACTGCTTCTTGATCTCGATCTTGAACTCTTCCTAAGTTTTGATGGTGCATGAGCCATGTCGAATGTCATCACACCATCTATGCCACCATAGCGTAGCAACGTCTTGGAGGCAGAGAGGTGCTTAGCTTGGACCCATCGTCTGTGCAACCGACAGCATCAAAGTACCTCTCCAAGTTCCACAAGTAGTTGTCTAGCTCTCGTGCATTCCGAGCTCCACCATAGGGCTTAGGTTTGGGCACCTCCATCTTCGACCCAAACATTGACATGACGATTCTCCCATTCGCCATAGTCACCTTGCATTGGCTAAACTCGTCTCTGAGCTCTTCCAGTGCCTTGGTGAGGCTCTCCACTTGAGCCTCTAGGTTCACATTTCGGGCCTCAAGGGTAGCGGTCCGCTACTCTCACGAATCGATAGTGGAGTTCAAGGCTAGCTGCATCTCTTCCCAATGCTCATCCCCCGTGGAATCGAGCTTTTCGATGCGTTCCTCCATAGCCACGAGCTAATCCCTCGAATCAGTCAGAGTGAGTTACTCCTTACCCAACCGTGCCTCCAATGTCGTCAGCGCATCACGGGTATGCCCCCTTTGGAGTAGGGCTTTCTCCAAATTGGTGCTGCTCTTAACCACGTTTTGCTCGTTGATCATGTCCGAGGTAGTCATCTCCCACCAACCGAATCCACTATGATACTAACTGTCACGGGCGCTTTGTTTTGGCACACAAATTAGGCTCCCCGTGTGGCACTTAGCTCACTCTTGGCTTACTAGAATGGCTAAGTTCAGCCTACTAAACTGAGCACTCAAGAAAGTAAGAGAACTTTTACGAGTAACTTAGTATTCTATTACTCAAAGCTTGCTTGGTTACAAATGAGCTCCCCTTGGCCTCCTTATATAGGGGAGGTTCCCTTTACATGGATGACCTAGATTTCTCTAGAAGAGAAATCTTTACATCCAATGGTCAATATTGATTTTCTAGAGAATTCTATACAAACATCTTATTTATAAGAATATACAAGAAAATACAAGAACATTCTAGAGTCAGGCTGATGTGGCGCTTATGTGAGCACTGACTTGGCGAGAGAAAAAGCCGTTGGTGACAATGACATATCCAACTTAACCAACCACCCTTGCATTCATCACTTTCGAGCTAGCGTATAGAGGATGTTTGATTCGTAGATTGTATGTTGATGCATGCCGTGGATCTTAAAAAAGTCCATGATCAAAAGCTTATGTGTTTACAATGAATAATAAAGATGTTTTGCATGAAGGATATTAGTGTTCAACTAATATTCTGTTTGGTTATACATTTTTTTTTTTTTTTGTTGAGGAAATATGGGTTGGATGCACAATTTTAAAAAATCATATTTGACGCATTTATCCTACTTGGCAACCTGAATTTCATAGTGTGAACAATATCAATTAAATAATGTATTTAATAAAAATCCATGATATTATACTTGTAAAGTCCCATGTTCAAGCAAATTCTCAGCAAATGCAAGTAACTAAATGATCCTTAATTTGTATGCTCGTCACTGTTTAAAAAAACAATTAGGCTTTGGTACAACTTAGTTTTGCTTTTTTCAATTAAAACCGAGTTACAACTGATATTTAGCTATTTTAAGTTTGATAAAATTTTGATGGCTTTGTTTTTCTTCCCTCTCTCTTCCTCTTGTAATATTTTTTGGACCAGACATAATTCAGTTATTTTGAAACATTCGTTGGATTTGTCCAAATCTGAATATCGACCAAAATCAGATGAGTTTACAACTGGATAAGATACAGATAATGAAAATGACAAACTAATCAAGAGTGTGACTTGGATCAAATTTGATCTCATTAACTTCGTCAAACTGATCCTCGCTCTCTTATTCAAGAACGGCATATATGCAAGACATGATCATATAGCTCAGCGCCCCAGTAAGCACGTGATAGTCCAACCGTTGACTTGTCATCGTCAACTGCGGAACAAAAAACGCAAAGAAACAAAGATGGCACTGCTCTTCTCAAGTCTCTACTGACCACTTCAATGTCCAGTCCTCATGAGTACTGCCCGAGTCACGCATGACGAAAATCAAATTTTGGGTAACGTGCGCCCCCCCGCCCCCCCCCCCCCAAAAAAAAAAAACCAAGTCCCTAGATCATTGATATCCGTAATTCTATTTCTCGCCTATGTCAATTCTACTTTAGAGTAGGATTTTGATAAATTCATTTAATAATAAACTTGACAAATATTAGTACTTAAATTATTCAAAAATTAGCATGTGAGTATAGCATGAGAATTTTCAGAAAAAATTCTTACGTTTGGATAACTCAAGATGTTATATTGTAATATTTAAAACTTTTAGATATACAAGTGCTGCAAATAACAAGTGAAGATTATATGTGCAAAGTGGGGGAAATATATATGGTATTTAATTTCAATTAAACTAATAAAAAACCTAGGAACAACCCCCCCAAAGTTTAGCAGTTATTAGAAAACCTCTTTAATTCAACATTTTATTAAAAAAAATCCCTAACAAAACTAATTGCAATTCTTTTCATGTGTGCGTAAAATTATGCAATGAGATGTTCTCTTCAGTGAAAATTACGGTTCACCCTTTTAGGGAGGCATTCTCAAAAAATCTTAAAGTTAAATAAGGTTTTGTGATAATAGTCCAAAGTTAAAGGAGATTATCTGTTAATCGTTCAAAGTTAAGAGACATTTTCTTATGTCAAGCCCTAAAAAGCCCTAATAATCACTGAAGATGAAGTATAATCTTGAAACATGTCAGAAGAGAGTCAAAGGGACTGAACCGTCCCAGTGTTCTTGTTGTGCAGGAGACAAAGACACGAGCATGTGCATCGTGCATTGTGATCGTGATGTACATGTGCATGTGGAGCGAGGGCTGCATCTGCGCGCACACGATACCCACCCAGTCTTTATTCAGCAATTGCAAGTGGAGAGTGGGCCCCACGATAGCCGAGTTGCGGGTAACCATTTTGTTTGTTTCTCGGGTCATGTGAAAGACGTTGCCGAGACCTGACCAAAAGACTCAACGCAAGTGCGCGACAACGAAAGTGTTAACGCGCGTGCAATTTATTTTATGCGTCTATAAATAATGATCCCAAACTCAACCACTCACATCAGTATCCGCATTCATTATATTCCTGAGATCAAAAAACCACAACCATGAAGCGCAGCTTCTCTTTCCATAGCCTTATTATTCTCGTGGTTTCAGTAGTTGTCCTTAGCTCTCTCTTCACGATCACCAAGACCGCTGCTTCTCCTGTTTCAATTGCAAAACCCAATTATATCCCTTCTGCTGTTCACAACGCCGCTCAGTATCACTCTGAACAAGGTAATTCACGAAGCTCTGCTCATAATTAGTTTGTAATTCTATTACTATGTGTTTCTCAGTAATGTGATTATTTTTGGTTAATGACATGAAGGAAAGGAGGCATCACAGGCTGAGATGGAAGGATATGACTCTTTGGATGTAAATCATTAATCTTTTTGATTTATGTAGACTTCTCACCCTTCTATCACATTAATTTGTTTAATTTACTCTTATTATACTGCTAATATACTTGCAGTTGATGGGATCGGAACGTTGTGATGATGGAGATGAGGAGTGCTTGAGGAGGAGGATGACATCTGAAGCTCATTTGGACTACATCTACACACAGCACCGCAAACCATAGGAAACAAATTTAACAAGGGAGGAGTAGACCAGTATTTGGAGTTTAAACTTTCTACCCGCAGAGAAAGACTAGCTAGTATCTACATATATAACGTGATGGGATCAAGGGGATGTTATGATATCAATAATAGGTGTAATGGTTGTGAGTAATCTTGTCACAGAACCCAAACTTTATATATTATTATATGTAATTAATCATTAATAACTTTCTTTTTTTTCTTTATTTTTATTTTTATTTTATTTCTCAACCATCATCAAAGTAGTAGCAGATCTTATGTGGTCTTGGCACCAATTAGTAATATCAAGCATGTAGACATATTTAATCAAGCGTGTGGTGCGTGCATGACACAAATTAGTGAAGGAATGTCGTAGTTGAATTGTCCAGACAATAAATGATATATGCTAGTTTTTCTTTTAAATTCTTGTCAAGTATGAGAGAGATCTATAGTCTTTTTCGAAATACAGTGGCAGATCTAGGATTGTTAGAAAGTTGTGTCATTATGTAATTAATTGTGAGGAAAAAATTAGTCCCTCAAATCTTCATATTAGAAATTAGTCCTCCAAATCTTTTAAATGTATTCAAATTAGTCCCTCTAGTTAGCATCAGGTTAAAAATATTTGCGGGACTAATTTCATAACACTTATCATATTTAGGGCACTAATTCCAAAACATGAAGATTTGTGGATTAATTGCAAAATAGTTAAAACTTCAAGATAATAATTTTAAAATATTTTGGAGGACTAATTACAAACCGTTAAAGATTTGGGGGACTAATTGAAAAACCAATTTTAAAATTGTGTTGCAGGATAGTTTTTGATTGGATGAGAAGTAGAAGATTAATAATTCGGTGGGATCTTGTTGTTTTATTGGTGGGGTCAGCTATGGGAGTATTGTTCCTATCAGAAACGCCCGCCCTGCGAGCGGGCAATTTTACCCTCCATATGCTAAATAGAGGCATATTGATAATCTGCACACCCAACCCCCCCCCCCCCACCCCCCAAACTTTGTGGCTTAGAAGCATGCATGTTGGATGCGTGGTCTAGCTGTGGCAAGGATTTCTAGATTAGTGGGTGTAAACTGAGTTTGGGATCTTGTACTCCTTAACCCAAATGGTGTCACTTTCATCAAAATATGGGACTCAAAAAGGGATATTTAGTGTTGGGCGCACGCCGGTAGCGTATATCCGAGAAACCACGGCAAACAAGTAAACAAATCAGGCAAGAACACAATAAAGCAGTAAAGACACGAGATTTACGTGGTTCGGCAAGTTGCC
>JBAKGM010000081.1:9036907-9052490 GCA_037177215.1 Asparagus racemosus | reverse complement strand
TAAAAGGGGGGAGTGGTTACAACAGCCTGGAATGAAGACCCTTCAACCGAGACAGTGCAAACTGTCTCGCCAATGGGCGAGACAGCTTTGATCTGAAAAGTGTCTCGCCCACATACAATTTCAGCAGGTCATAATTTATGTTCTTTTCAGCGGTTACACCTCTCAGAGGCTATAAATAGTCCCCTTATGCCCATTGGAGAGAGGGACCCCTGAATTTTGGAGATTTGAGAGAGCTAGAACTAGTATTTGGAGAGTTAAATCTTGACTTCAACAGATCAGAAAGAAAGTGCAGGAGTATTCCACTTGAAGAATCCTCGAGTTTAAGTTTTGCCTTAAATCTTGAGAAGAGTAGATATCTTAATTAGCTAAGATATTTGCTTAAGTTCTTGTTTTCTTAGCGAAACATCAATTCAACTTTGCTAATCCGGCGATCGTTGCTTGGTGGTCTATGGACGATGCGTCCCCGGCACAGGCAAAATACCCATAAAAATAGGAGTTTGCTACGTAGCAATTTCTGTTCAAGTTTTGTATGAGAGTGAGACTATATTCTTTGTATTAGAGAGAATTACACGTGTAATCTTTCAATTGTATTCATTTTAAAGTATTTTTTTTAAATGGAAACTACAAAAAACTCGTTCTCAGCCCAAACAATCGCTAGATAGCCCATGTCGACTCGACTCGACCAAATCAAACATGAGTCGACTCCCATGCCGAGTCGAAAAACGTTATTAGTCGGCCAAACCTAGAGTTGAATTATGTGTCAAATTCGAACTCATAGGCGAAACTTACCAACTAATGAACTCCGCCAACGTCAACAAAAGTGAACCAAGTCATCCACTTTCAAAGAAGGCTCGCTAACGTCCGCAGCGGCTCTCGTCTACGACTCTAGCGACTTTCGCATACATTTATGGCGACCTTCACCCACGTCTCCATCGAACTTCATGAAGCCCACGAAGTCTGCCCAATAGCCGTTTCAGAGCTATTTTCAAGTGGATAACCGCTTTCTACTATCTCCTACTTTAAAGGAGTCATTAACTCTTTCTTTTAGCCTATAAAAGGAGAAGAGATCACACATTTTGAAGCATCTATCAATTGATCCATCCACGGATCTACTATGCATCTACAAAGATAAAAAAAGAGTTAATTGGTTAGCTAAAAAAACTCCCACATGCATCGCACTTGTGATCTTATTGAGAGATATTGCTAAGAGAAGACTAAATTAGCTTCCAAGAAATTTAATCCTCATCAGTAACAAAAAAGACCCATTGTCTTAATCGGTGAGTCAACGGAATATAAGATCGACTCTCAACCAGCACACAGAAAAAAATCTCAGGAAATATAAATTTTTTCTTTGTTTCACTTGTAATCTCTTCTATTGTAATCTAAGTTAATTGCAATATAAAAGACTCGAAACACCCATCTCAAGATACCTAACACAACATTAATATTTAGTTTTTGGATAGAAATATTAATTTGTAAGTGATACTCTTGATGTAGTGATTAAATATTGACAGTAAGACATGTCAAACAATAAACCTTTATTTGGACTAATTTATTATTCACATGTAAAACTGAATAATTGTTCATGTTTATCACCACAAATATGCATATGATTTATTCAAATATTAACCTTCTTTTGGGCATATTAATATTTGCATAAACTATATACACACTATCATGTTGATATTTAAAATAAATTGATCTACACAAGATATACTACTTTGGTAACATGTTGTTTCAATCAATTCTTTTCAATATATCATATACTTTAATAAACTTTAATGCCAATATTTTGAATCCAATAAAATAAATAATAAAAAATAATATCCAAATTATAAACAAAAATTTTTTTTGTTTGGCCTATGAGGGCAGTAATGTGTGCTGGCCTGCCCGTTCAACACAAGTTGTAAAGAGATTCAAGTGGGCCGCCTGACTTTCTTTCAAAAAAAAATTTTTATAACAGGGCAGTTGTGGAATA
The DNA here is from genome assembly GCA_037177215.1 of Asparagus racemosus. Taxonomy (NCBI): domain Eukaryota; kingdom Viridiplantae; phylum Streptophyta; class Magnoliopsida; order Asparagales; family Asparagaceae; genus Asparagus; species Asparagus racemosus. Next base: position 9,050,512 of record JBAKGM010000081.1, on the reverse strand, counting down.
GGAGGCCCACTTGAATTCTTTTTTTGTTCACTGACACTATTGCAGTAGCGGCACAAAATCCAACACTGTAGCAAACTTTTTTTGTTCGCTGACATTGTAGTAGCAGCGACAGAAAACTCAGCACTGTAGCAAAATTTTTTTTGTTTGCCAACAATGTAGGGGTAGCAGAAGAAAAATCAACACTGTAGCGGATTTTTTTTTCACTGACACTGGTGGCAGAAAACCCTGCACTATGTCTATAATTTAATAATGCATTAAAAGCTCAAATCCTTAAATAGATCATTTTACCGGGCTAATCTTAATTGACAACACATAATATACAATTAGTTAATATATTGCCCCATATATTGGATATAAAACCAACACTCTACTCTTTTTTCAGGTTCGTAAATATTAATGCTTATGATATTCACATAGAAACTTTTCTGAGTATTGACATTCATGTTGAAATGAAGTTGTTTAATTAGATGGAGAAGCTCTTGGGATATGTTACAATTGGTTGTTTTTATTAAGTTGCTTCTTGTAACGTACCAATTCAGGCCTTCCGAAGCTTGATGAAAGAAGAACTGCAGCAAGACATACTGCCAGTGGCAGAAGGATGCTGCAGCTTTTTTAACATTTACCTGTCGAAGACTAGACACAAACTAGCAACTGTCGAGTGTGCCGGATTTCACTCGAAAACTTCGAGGTGACCCTCCTCATATATCAGTAGAGTAAATCAGGTGAGAATCTGGTTATCCACATATTATGGTTATTTACAGTCTGGTTATACTCAGGCGAGAATTTGTTTTTAGATTCTACGTTTTACCAGCAGTTGTGCGGAGTTAAATTTAACAATCCCTGCTCAGTATCTATTTTGATTATGTGATTTAAAAAGAGTTCTTTCATCAGTTTGTTAACATGTCTCCAAACATTCACCAGAACACAGTGGCTACGTTGTTAGATAGATAGCCTTGGTTATGAACATGTAACAAATCTATAGAATCATTCAGATAAAGCCTGGCAATCCATGCTTCAAGAACTATCTAATGAATCAGACACGAAAAGGAAATGTGGTGTTTGTTGGGTGTTCTTTACTCAGACTGTAATATTCCATTGCCAGAAGTTAAAAACAGCAGAGTGGATGGGATCTTCGGATCTTGATGCTGGCGGCATGAGTTTTGTGCTCAACCTGTGAGACGTTGAGCGGTGGGCAATGATAAGAGTTTTAGAGTAAGTTAACGGGCATTTTACTTCAAGTTATACTGGTTTGTACCGATACAAAGCATGTGACCTCTGATCTACTCGTTATTGTAATTGCGACGGTTAGAAAAAGAAGAAAAACAATTACACGTTCTATTCATTCAGGATATTAACATGTGTTTTCCTTCTATTTATGTTGGTTATGTACTGATATAAGCTTGCTACTCTGATCTACTCGTTATTGTAATTGCAACAATTGGGGAAAAAAAACAAAACAAAACAAAACCAAGTACAATTTCTATTCATTTAGGAACTTAACCTGTAATTTTCTTCAACTTATATTGGTTGTTATTGAAGCATGCTGCCTGTAATGTACTTGTTAAACTGCAAAATTGAAAAGGAGAAAAGCCAAGTACAGGTTGCAGTCATTTAGAAACCGGATGTATTGTGCACGATTCAACTTATAGATAAGTTAGGCGTGTGCCATTGTACGTTCTTTGACTTCTTTCCCTAAAGAACACAAAACTACATCATAAGCACTCATTAATCATTGAATGAAGCAGTCACACGTTATTAAGCTTGCGCAGTTATCAACTTAATTGATGCATGAGTAGTTGACAATGCCAAACCACAGGAAGTTTCTTTTATTTCCTTTATTTTGCTGTTTTAATGTTCTTTAAGATGTTAGACTTGTTGATTGGTTGGTATAGAAGTTTGATCATGCTTTTAGCTTCACGACTTCGACCTATATTTAGAGTGCAGTGCTTGATTTATCACAATAACACCCTCACATGTCCCGAAACTCAGTTGCATAAACACTTAATCTCTAAGGTTTGTTCTTTGCATCATATATACATGAGACCTTAACCACAATAACACATTCATCAGCCTTCTTTAATTAAATCCAGCACACTTCATCAAGTTTTGGCAGTACGGACAGTATCTTTACACATTTATTATTTTAGATATATTTGAAGGTCATTAGGAGCTTCATTTGTTTTTGTGATGTGTGTCACACATGAACAATAACCAGATGATGCGTCCAGAAGACAGTAGTGTTGTGTATTAGTGTTGTGCAAATGAAGTGCATACCGGTCTAATTTTGGATTTGTATCCCATTCGCTACTAAAAGCTAGTGGAGAGACCAGTGTTTTTAATCTAAATAATATATTATTTAGTTGATTGTTGTAATTTGACTTTAGAAAAAAAAGGGAATGCGCGCAATACACCTAGGATTTGGAATGAATTGCAACCATCTACTAAACAGTGGACGGTGGTGATTAAAAACAGTGGTTTGTCCTATAATTGGATAGAATCTAAGTCTTCTATTTTCTTATAGGGGCTGTTTGGTTTAAGTGCTTAAAATATAGGATAATGAATCTCCATTAAGAAAATAAATCCCTAGCTTTGTATACATATCTTGGAATTTCTGGTTTGGTTCAATAAGATTCTAGGAAAGCAAATCTTAGAATTTGTAATCTCTAGTTTGGTTCAAAATTGTGGAAACCTTTTCCACCTATGGGAATTGAGTGGGATCCGACGTGGAGGGGGTTTTGATAGATATCCATCCAAATCCTCTCCAAAAGATAGGATTTGGGATATTTCAAAAATTGGTTGTTTTTTCGGTTTTATGCAAACCTTTTCCTAAAAAAGTTTTTGAAACAATCGAAGGATCTTGAATCCTATAATACCAAAAGTACCACGTTTTTATCCTAGAATTCCTTTTCCACCCCAAATCTTATAAATTTAAGGGAACCAAACAGCCCCATAGCAAACAACCTGCAAGAACGAAATATGGTTAATATGCCTATATTGAGTCATTCCCTTGGAATGAAACAAGAATCATTACCTTTAGTGTATTACTAAGAGATAGATATGATTACTTCTTTTAGAAAACGTTTGTTGGACAGAAAGATGAAAATAGTGTGCATTCCGATATTCTCTCTAATTTATCCTTTTTTATATTCAAGTTGAATGGTGGGTAATGTTGATATTAGCAGCCAATATGGAAATTTTCTAATGTTGACCATAAACTTGTAACTGTTTCTTGTATGTGACAGTCAACATGAGATCATCTTCTATGAATTGATGGACCATGTTAGGGTGCCTTCGTCATCCAACTTGGTTGCTATCTCCTTCCTCCTTTTAAGCAAGGAACAGAACTTTAATTGGTTAGAACCAAAGGTTAGATCAATGTCCTTCTTTCATGTGGTGAGTTTAGGCCTCTTTGTTTGTATGGGAGTAGCCATGAAGTAGCTGAAGCAAAGAAAGTGTTAGCTAGCTGTAAAGGAGAGTGGGCTCCATGTGGGTCCCACGGCGGGACCCATGTGGGTCCCACAGCCTAATAAAACCAACGCACCGCAAGGAGGTTTGAAAAAATTAGACAGTGGGCCTCACATGCACAGTAAAATATTATTATTTAATTATGAATAGTATTTTTTTCTAAACACTATAAATAGGCCCTAAAACTCTTCAGAAAATTTCATCCCAGAAACAACAACTCCTCTATATATAGAAGTGAGAGAAAAATAGAGAGAGTATCTCCTTGTAAAGAGAGATTGTAATCTTCCTAAATTTTCCTCATAGTGAATTCTTCTATACTTGCCCGTGGTTTTTACCCCAAATTCATTTAAGGGATTTTCGACATAAATCTGTGTGTTCCTTATTACTTCCGTAATAGTTTAGCTGCAGCTCTGCTCTATTGGGCCCGGGGTTTGTTCCCAACACTTTTCCCAGTTCAAAAATCAACGGGATTATTTCCTTCCATTTCACAAGGCCTCATGACAGCTAACTGATAAGACAGAAGAGAGAATATAAGAAACAAACTAGAAGAAAAGAAAGACAGGAGAAAGCAAGCTTTCTGGCCCTGCAATTGGTTTAGAGGAGATGAAATGGTAAGGTCGTTATGAACTCACAAATGCCTAATAAGCCGGAGCAACTGAATACTGTGCCTAGTAATGAACCCTTTAATTATGCATGATAGAAGAAGTGGAAGGCGAATAAACAAGGATTTGGATCCTAAAATTTCAGAATTAAAAGCACGAAGAAAACAAGCATGATGTAAGTTAATATATACGTCTTACCCCAGAAGGCGCACATAAAAATTCCACCTTTATACTCTGAAGAGCATCAACAAAACTTTTGTCTAATGCGCACAAACTTGTTCATAGAATAATTACCAATTTGGGTAACAATCTTCGTTTAAAAACCATATTCTGCTAATAGAAATGGGCTTGTAGCGTTTCAATCAACAAATTCCCTCCCATTCAATCCCAAACATATAGACTCTCCTATCCACATTTTCAAAAGATCAAAGTACCACAAAGCGAACCATGAAGAACTTGATGCTAAACCCCTAAAATTTGTTTCAAAAAGAAAAATATTTTACCCCAACAAACTTTTAGCTAAATATTACCGGATTTGGCTATAATCTTCATTCAAAAACTTTATTCCACGAAAAGTTAACAGCTTTAATCGTACCGGCACACCCCCAAAAAAAAAAAAAAATCACATTTTGAATCTACAAATGGGCTCTTAGGGTTTTAATCAACAACGTCCCTCCCGTTGAATTCCAAACATATAAAAAACACTCTATGATCCCAATTTTAAAAGGATGAAAGATACCACGAACAATCCTGAAGAACTGAGACTAAAACCTAAATTCATCCCAAAATGAAAGGCGGAAAAATTTACAGAAATTGATCGAACCTTTGACGAGGAATTGGAATCAGATAGATCTCTACTGCTGCCGCCATTATTCTGAGGGGCTCGGCGGATCCTCTTCTTCTCCGTCGCCGATTTAGTCATTTGAACCGTTTTTATTTTACGTTTCTCCCTTGTTTTCACTTTGGACTCATTTTCCCCCTTTTTGTTGTGTGAAATTTAGCTTGTTGTCTGCAACTGTTACGGAAAGGAAAAGCTAAGCAGCTAGCGGTACGGTAAAATTTTCACGATAAAAGGCCAATTTGGGTATGGGCGGGCCCAGTTCATGCCGTATTTAATGTAACTGGCCCGGCCCAAATTGGGTCAGGCCAACCTCGACCTAGTATTCACTTGAGCCATGGGCTGGGCTAGGTCAAGTCCTAAACCCGAAAACATAAGGCTCGACCCAGATGAGGCATGCTCCGTGTATGTCCAACCCTGACCCGGTATTTTCCCTTTGTTTTAGCTTGTAAGCAGTATGCTAGCAATTAATAGATAGCCTGCTGCCAGCAGGCCAGTCAAGTCTGAGGCATTTGGGTTTTGGCCTATGGGCAAATAATAGCTTTAGCTCGCTGCTATTTGTTTGCAGGGATTCCTGCAAGCAGACAATAGGCCTCAGACCACAAGCTCACATGAGTTTTTACCTTCTTCCTTTTTTCTTTTTTCTTTTCTTCCTTTTTCGTGCTAAAAGGCATGAACCAATTTGGCTCTTTCCTTTGTTAAAAAGAAAGAGTCATTTGGCTTACGCTTTTTAGCAATTGAAGCTAGTTAGTAGGTTTTTATTTATTTTTTTGTCGAATATGTTCCTTTATTTCAAATCTACTTTTGCACATTATCATATTGTAGGCGTTGAAAATCGCTCATCAATACCCGAACCAGACTTGTGACGGTGGGTTTGTAACCGACGAGCCATCAAGCAATGCGACCTAGAGACGCTGACGACGTAACGGCGCCGCAAAACGCATAAAGCGAGTCGACGAACGAATGAAGTGAGTCTGCAAGGCGTACAAGTTAACGGAGCGACGTATCGTGGAATAAATCCAACGGTGAAGCTTCAGGTCAGTGAGATTCAATGAGGCAAGTCGATCAGACTTGGGTGACGACGAGACGGAATTAACCGAACTCAAGTAACGACGCTATGCCGATTGAATTCCCGAATTGTCAACCGAGCTTTGATTCGATGCAATCGAACGAAAACAAGCTCAGACAGAATAGCAAGCGGACGAACGAATGAATGCCGAAAAACCTTGAAAAGAGGCAAAATAGCACCTCGGCCAAGACCGAGACACCATTTGGTGTCTTGGCCAAATGGTGTCTCGGCCATGGCCGAGACACCTGGTGTCTTGGCCGACCACAAACACCCCCCCCTCTCCTATAAATAGAGGGGGGGTCTCAATTGTCGAACGGTTGGAAAAATTCGTCAGAGATCTAGAGCTTCGCGAGCCCTTTTTGCACTGATCCGAGCACCGGCGAAGGAGAAAAGTCGAATCCACGTCTCGTGCAAGCGTCGAACTCGTTCAAGTTCAGATCCATACGGCGAGGAGGCGATCCGGGTTAGATCTACACCCTCACCCTCTAGATTAAGCTTCGTCTTAATCTCAGGGTCCAGCGCGTGATGTCTCCTTGTAGATTTCACCCGCTTTGGCGATCATCTCCTTCGTGAGTTGATCCTCGTTAGTGTTTTATTTCTTTCGTGAAATAATCATCTCAGATCTGTAGATCTAGTACCCAAATCGGGATTACGCTGTGGTCCACAGACAAAACAAGTCCCCGGCACAGGCAAAGACACCCACACAAGCGAGGATCCGATAAACGGATCCCGCATTTGTTCTAAAAGCGTAAAGTTGTAATCTTTCTTTTTTTCAATTTTCGTTGTAAGCGCCTGAAGTTTGTAATGAATTCAATCAATGACAATCAAATCGACTTTCATGGCGAACAAGCTGGCGACCATAGTGGGAGCCAATGGTCTCAAGTCTAAGATCGTCGTGTCGCAGCCGCGGATCTCGATCCCGGTCGAGAAAGAGGTCGAGTTCGAGTTCAAACAGTAGAAGTTCAAGGAGTATCTCTCCTCCTCCTCCTCCAGATCTGCTTCTCCCTGTCGCTCTAAGAAGATCTCCACTACAAAGAAGATCTGTTGGGCCTCAGATACAGAGTCCCAGGATAACGATTCCAACCCCGCTGCCGTCGGTAGCGGTAAAATTTACTCGGCACTCATAGCCCAAGTTCCCCCCAGCACCCGAGATGACCGCCGATGGCGTGCACCCACTCTCCAAGCGAGCACGATAAAGGCGATGACAAAACATGGCCCGCAGGTTCGCCAAGGCCATAGAATCCTTGAATGGGATCCGCTACGAGGCGGATCTAAGATCCAAACTGACGCAGAGGCTCAAGCCTCAGGTGATTGACTGCCCTTCCAAACCATCATCAAATGAGTGGGTCCGAGTTAAATGAAACTGCTCAACTCTTCAGGAGCTCATCCGAAGGCGCCACGCACTCCTAACACAGGCTCAGGCTTTGGTGCAACAAGCCTGTCGACTGAAGAAGGAGAGGTGGCCAAGAAGCCACTGACAAGCCGCCAGATCTGGAGGCCCAAGTCTGTCGGTACTCCAACCCCGACGAACACGAGTTTGTTGCAATTTATTATCTATTTTGCATATATTTTTATAAAATACTATTCACCTCCTTCTCATGTTTTAGCATGTTAGATCAATGATCCAATAGTGACTACCGCTCTTGACTACTCCTTGCCTTTGCCGCGTGGGACGAAGTTTCGTTTGGGAGTTTCTGCTGCCAGCTAGCCTCTTTCTGCTTTCTTCCTCTTGAGGATCTGCTCAGCTTGCTCCCCACGCACCTTCAGGTCCTTCCATGTAATGGAAGTGCTATTCCCATTGCTTCCAAAATGTCTAATGAGAGGTTGTTATGGCAGGTTTGGAGGATAAACTTCTCAGTTATCGAGTCCTGGCAATTCATCACCTTATTCCAGAACCGCTTGACAAAGGCATCCACAGTCTCTCCGTCCTTTTACTTCTCATCCAACAGCGTCACGATGGATGTCTCAGTGTCGTTTTGGAAGAAGTTCACAAAGAATATGGACTCCATGTCGTCCCAGCAGGTAACACTCCCTGGTTTGAGACGGCAATACCGATCGAAGGTAGCTCCTCGAAGGGTGCCAATAAATGACCGAACCATCAAGGGCTCATTTTCAGAAATAACCCCTAAGTGAGACTTAAAGTAAATTAGATGCTGGGTGGGGGACCCCTTTCCTTCAAATGGAATGAAGTTGATCAGACTAAACTTCGATGAATATGGGATCGACTCCCACTCCCTCGGGTAAGGACATAGTATGCCTATTTTCTTTACCTCTTGAGCAGAGATCAAAGTGTTGATCTTACTCTCGAGGTCCTTTATCTTCTCATTCTCAGGGGCGACGATGTTGCCAGTGGCATCTCCTAGCTACCCCTAGCATTTCGTTCTTCAAGGGTATATTGGTGCCACAGTCTTCATCCCTGTATGTGTCGCTGTCAACTTGATTGACATTATTGTGATGGCTGTATTCATCCTGGCGGTTGGTCATGCTTGAATTTGCTAATCATGCATTTCTCCCATCTGCTGCATAGCCATCTCCATCTCGAACTTGAAGTTCTCCTTCCGCTTGGCCATAGCCTCTTCGAGCATTTAGGCCACCTATTCAGCACTGATCATGCGCACTTCACGGGGTTGTCTCTCACTGAAAACTATGTTATTAGAAACCAGTGCAGAGCTGGCATCTGACACTTCATCATCATCTGACGGTAACCCTCTCAGGATCTTGTCGTAAGTGGATCATCAAATAGTTTCGGTCTGTAGGTGAGTTATTCGGTCAGATGGTCGGGAACCAGGACGAGTCGACGTCCCTCTACCTATCATGTTGATGATGACTCTCGGCAATTCATCGCTTTGAGACACTGCCCTCCTCCTGTGGAAGAGTCTTGACCTGGGCTTCGGTAGTCTAGCACCAAGTCTGTCAAAGACGGACACCCCCTCTAGAGTTGCTTTGGTACAGTTGCACTCCAATAGCACCGCCTTGATCAATTTGGAATAGAGGCATTGTGCAGGCTCCTCGAGGGAGCTCCTCTTTCGAGATCTGCTCATACCCCCAACATGATAATACAACTCATCGGCATGAATGCTAGAGCAACCCATCGTATGTTGGCATGACTTCTCAGGTATAGCGTCCTCGTTATTAGACAAAAACATCTCCTTCTAAGGACGGATTGCTTTATCAAAGCTGCCAAAAGTAACTCATCTTGATGTTCGCCTGTGTTAGCGTGAAGTCTTGATAGACTCTTAGACTTCAATCTGCAGTCCGGTGTGTAAAGTTGCTGGGGTCCTCCTATCCTTGTTGAGGTGGGTACTACCTCCAGCATGAGGAGTGACCTGTGATTTCCTCAACAGACCCAAACGTTCTTTGATCAGAATTTTACCTAGATCATCTTAGAGCGGGCCAAGGCACTCTGTGATTGTTGGCTTGCTAGTTGCAGCATGAACAAGCTTTGCCAGAAGTTTGGATGTGGACGCCGAAGATGGCCTCGGTGCAGGGGGAACTTGAGTTGGGGCGCTGGTGGACTTCGGCCTCAGCACCGAGGCAACTGGTGTTGGGGCACTAGTGGACTTTGGCATTGGCACCGTAACAGCTAGAGTTGGGGCACTGGCTGCCTTTGGCGTTGGTGCCATGGTGACTAGTATTGGAGTGCAAGTTTTTAGCCTCTAGACTCGGCAGGTTATCAGTAGCTTCGTGGCCACCTCCTCCTTCTTCAACTTTCGAGCTTCTTGCACCAAAGCCCGTGCCTGCGCTAGGAGTGCGCGGCACTTCTAGATGCGTTCCTCCAGCATTAATCATTTCCGCTTGACTCGGACCCATTCATTTGTCGACAGCTTGTAGAGGCCATCGATCACCTGAGGCTGAAGCCTCTAAGTCAATCTAGATCTTAGATCTGTCTTGTAGTAGATCCCATCCATTGATTACATGGCCTTAGTGAATCTACATGCCATGCTCTGGTGCTGTCACTAACGACTCTCTTCCAGAGTGCAGGCACGCCTTTGGCGGTCGTCCCTGGTGCTGAGGGAATGGAGACTACAGGCACCGAGGGGGACTTGCCGCTGCCTGCAACTTTGGCAGCAGTGGAGCTGAAATCGTCTTCCTGGGATTCAGCATCTGAGGCTCACCAGATCTTCCTTGCAGCAGAGACCCTTTTAGATTTGCAGGGAGAGGGAGATCTGGATGAGTAGGATAGATATTCCTCAAACTTCTACTGGTCAAACTCGTATTTGACCTCTTCCTCGATCGGGATCGCAATCTATGGTTGCGACACGACGATCTCGTTAGCGAGACCGTTGGCTCCCACTATGGTCGCCAGCTTGTTCACGAGGAAAGTTGTTTTGATTTTCATTGAATGAATTCGTTACAAAGTTCAATCACTTACAACGAGATTCAAATAGAAAGATCGCCTTTTTGTAAGGCTTACAATGAAAAATCGAAAAAAGATTACAACATTATCGCCCTATATGAACAAACACGGGATCCGTTTATCAGATCGTCGCTTGTGTGAGATCTTCGCCTGTGCCGGGGACTCTTTTCCATCTGTGGACTACTGCGTGATCAGATACAGATGCGAGATCTACGAAGATTATTTCGCGAAGGAAATAACAGCCAACAGGAATCAACTCACGAAGGAGATGATTGCCGGAGTGGGTGAAATTGACCATGTGAAATCATGCACGAACCCTGAGATTAAGACGAGACTTAATCTAGAGGGTGGATCTGGTAGATCTAACTTGGATCCACCTTGATTCTTCTCCTCGATGTGTAGATCTGAGTTGGGATGAACTCTTCGTGCGTACGAGATCTAGATTTGAATTTTCCCTTTGCAAAAGCTCAGATCTGTGCGATAAGCTCTGGTTTAGATCAAAATTTTCCAGCCCCGAACAATTGAGACCCCCCTCTTTATTTATAGGCAAGGGGGGCCAGATCTACAAATTTAGGTAGCCTAGACACTAGGAGTCTCGACTGGCCGTGACACTGGTTCCTATCCCCATGTTTTTTTGTCCGATCTTAGTTTCTTCTAGTGTTTCGTCTGATCTCAATTTCCCCGGTCGCATCGAATTCAAATTCAGTTGATCACCTCGTTGATTTTGTAGTTCGATCAGTTTGGTTCCGTTGACGTTTGAGTTTGTTTGATTGTGTCTCGTTGACGTTCGAGTCCAGTTGATTCCGTCTCATTAATATTTACTGATTTGAAGCTTCGCCGTTAGATTTATTTCACAATTTGTCACTTCAGTGACTTGCACGCCTCACTGACTCGCTTCATGCATTTCTCGACTTGCTTTGTGCATTTTATGGTGCGATTACGTCGATAGCGATTCTTGGTCTCATCGTCAGATGGGTCATTGATCGCCAATCTATCATCACGAGTCACATTCGGGCCCTTATAGGCAATTTTTAACGCCTACACACCCTATCCCCAAATCTTCTAAATGTTGTGAAGACATCCCAGATAAAGTCTTTGAGTCAAATGTTACATTGGACCACCAGATATGGTAGCTTTACTTTGACGGTGCATCAAGATGCAACCACAGAGAAGCAATTATTGCAAGAGTGGGGGTAGTGCTGATCGATCCCCATGGACATGTCCTTCCTCAGGCCTACTCTTTGACCAAACCATGCTCCAATAATGTGGCTGAGTATAATGCGCTTGCAATTGGTTTGCAACTTGTTCAAGACATGGGTATCAAATACCTTGAAGCTTATGGTGATTCCAAGTTAATTGTCAACTAGATCAAAGGAGAATATGATGTCTGCCACAATGATCTTATACCCTACCACAAAGTAGCAATGAAGATTTCTCATTCATTTGAAGGCTTCTACATCAATTATGTAGCCCGTCTTGAAAACACTCATGCGGATGCTTTGATGTCCCTTGCAGCCACTCTTGCTTTGGTGTCTCTTGCAGCCACATCACAGTGGCTAGCCATCAATTATGTTCTCTGAAGAAAATTTTGGAAGCTAATGAAGTGCATGTCATGCCAACTCACTTCGAGACTAATGATTGGCGTTTCCTAATCATTGATTATGTCTTGCACGAAATATTGCCAGATAATTGAAGCAAGCAATCTCTATTCAAAGAAGGGCTTCATGCTTGTACTATGATTTTGCTACACAGACTTTACATCAATCATTCGATGGCGTGTTGCTCCAATGCTTATCACCAAGTGAAGCTCAAGAAGCAGTAAAGGAAGCCTACGACGGTATATGTGGAGCTCATCAACTAGGTTCCAAACTTTAGGACCGACTTCTTCATCTAGGCTATTATTGACCGATAATCATAGCAGATACAGTGGCTTTTGCTAAACGGTGTCATGCGTGTCAAGTCCACCGCTGATTTTCTACATCAACCTTAGGAAGAATTACATCTGGCTGTCACCTCATGGCCATTCGAAACATCAGGTATGGACATCATGGGGCCAATCAGTCCATCGTCTGCTAAAGGCCATCGATTCATTCTGGTCATTACGAATTACTTCTCTGGGGCCAAAGTTGTTCCAGTCAGAGAAGTCAAGATATCTCATGTGATCAAATTCTTAAAACATCACGTGATTTATCGAATTGGTGTCCCTAGAAGGATAGTCCACGACAACAGTCCTTAGTTCATCAGTCGACCATTCTTCAAATTCTGCAATAAGTTTAGAATTTAAGATGTAGCTTCTACACTGTATAGCTCAGCTGCTAAGGGTCTAGCTGAAGCTTTCAACAAAACCATCATCAAACTCCTGAAGAAGTTCTCCTCTAACAAACGAGATTGGGACTAGAAACTTGGAGAGTGTTTATGGGTGTATCGAATAATAGTCCGTACTCCCACTGGTTCCACACCTTTTTCCTTGGTTTACGGATGTGAAGTCGTGATGCCTCTAGAAATTCAGGTGCTGTCATTAAGAATCGCCCTTAACGAGAGATGACAACCGAAAAACATCATTAAAAACCTCTCCAACAACTAGAAGCACTAGATGAATTGAGACTCCAAGCTCAACAATGAATTGAGATCTACAAGTCACGGATCTTGAGAGCCTGCAATAGGAGAGTCAAAGAATGATTCTTCAAAAAAGGCGACCTAGTCTTAGCTATTCGTTGACCTATGGTCATGAAACACAAGACTTAAGGTAAATTTCAACCCAAATGAGAAGGCTCATTCGTAGTAGAAACAAATTTACTCAAATGGAGCATATCACCTAATTGACCAAAATGGTAATAGGCTCATTGTGCCAATCAACAAGAAGTTTTTCAAGAAAGATTACCCTTGACCTTGACCAATTTTATCTCCCCACAGAGGTTTTAGTCACGTTTAAGTTTTCACCTCTGACCATAAATATTAATAACCTTGATCCAATATCCAACCAAAATCCCCAGCGAGTCATCATGTTAACACTACACCTCTCTTTGACCCTAAATGTCTGATCACCATCATGTTAGCATTACACCTCTGAACGGTTTCTATTCTAGTGATCTGATCGGTTAACATTACATCTCTGTCAAATTATTTTGTTGACAGGTTAACATTACATCTCTATTGACTTGTCTTTTTAGATTCGACCGGTTAACATTACAACTCGGTCAATCCATTCTTGATTTAAATCGATTAGTTAACATTACACATCCATTGATTTTCTACCATCAAGTTAACACTACAC
>JBAKGM010000081.1:9021068-9031372 GCA_037177215.1 Asparagus racemosus | reverse complement strand
CCCCCCCCCCCCCCCCCCCCCCCCCCCCCCCCCCCCCCCCCCCTTCCTATAGTTTGCAAATCCTCGTGCCATAGGTATCTTCGTCTAAGATCAATATTCAGGAGAAAGAATAACAAACAGATACGGTCCTGATGCTAGAATTATTTGAAGATACGTTTTAAGATTGCTTTTACATTTTATGTTCCAAGAAACAAGCAAAAGCACATGAGAAACGACGGACAAGTGCTGCCACTGTCCATGTGAAGCATGGGACCGCTTTGGTACATGTAAGTATACAAAACTACCTGTCTCCATGACACTTCCCTTCGACTTCTAGAATCAAATATGTATCAAGGAAAATAGACGAAAAGAAAGAAAGAGACTGTCAGCAATAAGAAACAACACAAAAATGTTGAAGTTACTTAATTTCAAAGCTTAGTAGCATATCAGATTGAGGAAAGATTTAATATGTTCACCTCAAGCAAGAATTTAGAAGAGAGACGGCAAAGCATATGGTACAAGAGTAGTTGTACCAGATAGTAATACTGATCAGTCAACTAAGCTAAACTAGGCTAATAATCCAGACATCACTAAGTGGGAAATGAAAGAGAAGAACATAAGATAATAAGGAAATATAGCAAGGCCTTGCCTTAAATGGTCTAACTCAGTTTTTTCTTATTCACCATTTAATTACAAGATTTTGGCGCACTCTAAAGGCATTACATCATTTTAAAAATTAGAACCTAAAACTAATCCTACGGGATTCTACGGAAGGTACTTTTGGACTGCTACAATTTGGGGATTAATTGTAATTGTTTCAAGGATATGATAGCCTATATGCATTTCCAGTATAGGTTTTAGCTAAAGTAACAAGAAGTACGAAGAGTTTAGGGATCTAAAACATAGTTCCCAAGGAGAAGAGGTAGCTCCAATGTGATCAAGTGGGAATAAGGCAGAAAAGAGAGTTTACTTTCTTCTCTCTCTGACAAAATAGTCGTACTTCTTTACTCGCAGCAGATACCAGTTTTTTGGTTAGCAGTTTTGGTTAAAACACAAATAGCTAGTATCCTTATTCTTCTACATGGTTGTTTATTTTCTTCACTTTATGCTGAAAAATTGACAAGTGTTCTTAATGAATACGACAGCAGAATTTATGCATATCCATATCAGCAGGGGCAGATCCAGTTATATGTGTAGGGGTGCAGTCACACCCCAAACATTTTATAAATTGCATGTAAACCTTGTAAAGTTTACAATCTTGCCCTCCCATATTTTAAAAATTGAGCCGCCAAGCTATATTCAAATACTAATTAGTAGCAAATTGAATTAGCTCACTGGAGAGTCAAAGCTAATTTAGATTCCCAACAACCAAATCAAATGGGTCCAAACTCTATAAAAGTTTCAAATTACAGCACTAGAAACCCAAAAATACACTGATTGCGTTCTAATCAGTTACTATTAATTTTAAAAACATTAAATTTTTATTTTTACGTAAATAGATACTTATTGTCCGCCCCTTAAAGAAAAATTTTCGCTGCCAACTAAAATCATGTTAGTTTATGATAGATATTAAAGAGGATTTGTATGAGGGATAAAATCCAATCAAATTTTATTTGGTTGTACACAAATTTTATTGAGAATACATGACAAAATTCACAAATCTGGCTGAAATCAGCATATATTTAGGAAACTATATTTAATGCATTTATCCCATGTGTCAACCCCAAATCCATGTACAGAAAAATAACAAACAAACAACTTATTTGCTAAAATCCACAATATATAACTTGTGGGTCATATTTTTTTAATCCAATGAGGCCAAACGCGTCGAAACAAACAACCCCTAACTTACAAGTGATATGAAAATAACAAAAAACTCAAGGACGGATCTGGGAAAAAATAAAAATAAAACCCAGAAAAGCATCCCAAAACGCAATCTTGCCTCCCAGCAATAAATACTCAATACGCCCACCCATTATTCCACTTCCCCAAACCCCCCCATCTCCCGAAAACCCGTCCACATGAAGTCACCCCCCAGCGGCACCCTCGCCCCCCTCCTCCCCTCGACCGCCGATGATAACTCCGGCGGCGCCTCCTTCTCCAGCGCCGTATTCAACCTCTCGACGAGCATCATCGGCGCCGGGATCATGTCGATCCCCGCCACCCTGAAGGTCCTCGGGGTGGGCCCCGCGCTGGCGCTAATAGCCGCCGTCGCCTTGCTCTCCGACTCCTCCGTCGAGTTCATGATGCGGTACACCGCCCACGGGGAGCAGCCCGTGCTTTCCTACGCCGGGCTCATGGGGGAGTCGTTCGGTAGGGTGGGGTCCCTCGCGCTGCAGCTGTGCGTTGGGCTCACCAACCTCGGCGCGCTGATCATGTACCTCATCATAATCGGTAGGTGGCCGCTTGATTTGCTAATGCTTAACTGCTCCGTGCAATGTTCTCAAAATTTTCATTCTGAAATATTTATCGTGAGTGGAATTCTGTGACTTGATTTTTCACTGTTTGGTTCAAGCAAACTTTTGGTATTCAGCGTGGATTACAAATTTTGGGATAAAAAGTGAGCTTTTTTTTTATTTTAGAATTCCATATTTGGTGTCTGTTTCGAGAAAATTTTTAGAATGTTGAATTAAAAAATACAAAAAATATCTAATTTTTAGAATTTGCCAAATCCTTTCAATTGGAGAGAAATTGGCAAATTCTATAAATGAGTGTGCTTACTTTTCTTTTTATACCCTTGTATTTTATTTTATTTTTTGCGGAAGGTAACCTCACAAAGGTAAGTATATTCACCTCTTCTTTTTAAGAATTTGTTATCTTCGAATTTGAGTTTGAACCAGACAAGATATTAGAAATTTTAGGATTTACTTTCCTATAATAATAATAATATTGAACTAAACAAAATATTAGAAATTCCAAAGCATGTATAAAACCTGTGGATTTGAAATTCTCCATGATATTAAAAATTCTAAAATTTTGGCATTTGAACCAAACAGCCCATTAAAGTTTTGCGGAAATTAGTTTATTATTATTTTGGATTTGGAATCTCTCTAATTCTAAAAATCAGTGGATAATTACTAAGTTTCGCACGTGTTATTTCTATTTATATTTGTTCGTTCATATTTGTTACTCATGACAAATCACAATTGTCAACTAAATATTTAAGGATTGTAATTATCTTACTCCATTTTAGTAGTAGATAGTACGTTCCAATTTTTATAAAGTTATATTATGTAGCATTTTTCAATAGAAAATAAGAAATATTCCACGAGTTTTAATGAGAAAACTAAATTACACTTGTTGAATTTTCATCCCATTTTCCGATTTACAAATATAAAATTTCCGAAATTCCAATATCGCAGCACAATATTGTTTTTCATTGGGTCGGTCGGGCGTAACATTTTATCGGGTTATACAGGAGACGTGGTATCGGGTAACGGGTCGGAGGGAGGATCCGCGGGCTTGCTAACTGAATGTTTCGGGGATCAGTGGTGGACCTCACGTGAGGTGGCGCTGCTGGCGACGCTGGTGGTGATCTTGCTGCCGCTTGCTATGCTCCGGCGAGTTGGTAAGAAGACTTTAGTGCAGTCTAGTACTTTGCTTTCTTACATATTCGCTTCTTGAGTGTGGAAAATTAAGTTTGATTGCAATTAAATACCTTTTAGTTTCCCCTATCTTGCACTTGTGTACCCTTAATTTTTAAAAATTTGCACTTAAATACTCTTAGTTTTGCAAATATGAGAAGTTTCCGAAATTCTCATGAGACATGCGCACGCTAACTTTAGAATATTTTAACTCTTGATATTTGTTAAACTTTCTATTAAATCTGTCAACATTCTATTTTAAAATAGAGTTTTGGTAGGTTCAAAATAAAGTTTACAGTAGTTTTGACACTAAATTAGACCAAAATTAAGGACTGAGACCTTCTACAACTAACATGTGAGTGTCGCTTTGGATTTGTAACGGAAAATTCTTGTGTTTGCATAAATAAGCGTATTTAAGTGTAAATTTAAAAATGTTTAGTGGGCATCGTTGCTAACATGAATAAGTGAGGTATATAAGTGCAATTAAGTAGGGGGGAGTACAGAATATTTAATTGCACTTTAGCCCAAAGTTTATGACTCCGTCAAATTTCTGGGAAGGGCATTGGGGGCCCACTAGAGAGCGTCACGTTTTGTACAACTTATCTCTTCCAACGTGTCAGGAGATAAAGCGGGGAACATGCGGCCCAATTTGACTACAAAACGACACGCAAAAGGTGGGAAGCAAATTTTGCAAGTGTATCACGTGATGGGATTTGAGCACCGACGCGTATGGCTCAGCCGTTGGCAATTTTAACACGATCCGCAATTGGATGCGAATCCAATCATGGGTCCCTCAGGGAAATTTTTTTATTATTCACCCTCAGACATAATTTAGAGAGCTGTAGAAGCAAGACATTCTGCCTAATATGAACTAGGCACGTAGATACATAAATCATCTTTAAAGTTTAATTAGTATAAAATATGATGAATCAATATCGCTATTAGACATGTGTTTATGGTTATCGTCTATATATGGATTGATGTTGATATCTATCTATATTGTTGCTTTTTTCGTCACAATATTTGTATACCGAATGACATTATCTTACATTTTCCTTTGTGTTTCTGAGTAGTTGGAAACCGCGTGGAAAACATGCTCCACTTTACCTTTTTTTTTTTTTGCCACCGTTTAGCTTTAGCTTCTTTTGTTGGTGGCTTTGGTTTTCTTATAATCTTGTGAGTAGTTTAATTATACTCTTATTAAACGAACACGTAGGTGTTTACTTACAGTTTCACTTTAAATGAAAGCACGTTCGGCTCAAAAACGTTTTGAGAAAGCTTTTCTCAAAGTCTGACGTGGCATCCAAAAAAGGTGAAAACCGATATCCTAGCTTTTTCTCGGAATTAGATTGGAAACATGATTTTAGGAGTTGTGCCATGCGGTAGGTGGGTCTTTATGACAGGACTTGTGTTTTTCCGGGAAATTATCCAAACAATGAAAACTACGTGAAAACTACGTGAATCTATTCCATCCTTTGATTTCTATTTAGGAATTTTTTTTTCAAGAAAAGCATGGAATTCTCTAGAAATCAGTTTTCCGCTTGAAAAAGGTTTCGTATATTTTTAGAGCAACCAAAGAAACCTATGAGGTTCTGATGCTCTTTTTCACTTGCGCACAAATAGATTCTTGTAGCTAGGAAACCAAATGATATGTTCATGTTTGATTGTGACTCTAACAATGCTATGTTTTTGTTTTGCAAAAAAAATTGTAGATTCACTTCGGTTCACCTCAGCGATATCGGTTCTCCTCGCTGTGGTGTTTGTGTTTATAAGCTCTGGGATGGCTATTTATGCCCTCTTCAATGGTACTGCAAAATCCCCGCGGCTGCTACCGGATTTTAGCAAGCATTCCTTCTTCGAACTCTTCACTGCTGTTCCTGTCATTGTGGTAGCATTCACCTTCCACTTCAATGGTGAGATTAATGACTTAGTGATTGACTTAATTTATAGTAATTTATAGCCTAAATAGATCACACTTAGTCTTGTTAAGATATTTGATAATTTGTTAGGTTATTATTATTCTTGTTGACCTCCTGTATCGTGGTATGTTATAGCCAATTATATCTCTAAACTATTTTATTTACACCCCAAAAACTCAAACCATGCTACTTTTTTGTTCTCGATTTAAAGGGCAAGTTAGTTTTCACTCAACTAAACTTAGGGTAAAGGTATCGTTACGTGATCACCACGTTGCATTTCAAGCGAACGGAAATAATGTCATCTGGAGTTCAGAATATGTACGTGCTAATAAAATAGTTTTAGTTGTAAGTTGCTAAATTATCAATTTTTAGTCTAATCTAGCCTCATAATACTCTCACTTCATCATAGAAAATTTGCACTAATAAGCTAACCTTTTGTCAATGCAGTTCATCCTATTCAAGCAGAGCTAGCGAAGACCTCAGACATGAAAACCGCAGTACGAATCTCCTTACTCCTCTGCAGCATAATCTACTCTGCCGTAGGATTCTTCGGCTATCTTCTCTTCGGAGAATCCACAAAGTCTGACATACTCTCAAACTTCGATCACGAGAGCTCCACCTCCAAACTCGGTCCAATCCTCAACGACATAGTTCGAATCAGCTATGCTCTTCATCTGATCCTAGTGTTCCCTCTACTGAACTTTTCGCTTAGACTGAACATGGATGAGCTCTTGTTTTCAAAGAAGCCACCTTTAGCGTCTGATACTTTGAGATTTGTGTCACTGACGGGTTTTCTAATGGCGTTTGTGTACTTGGCGACGATAATGATACCCAATGTTTGGGTGATTTTTCAGTTTATGGGATCGACAACTGCGGTTTGTCTCTCGTTGATCTTCCCAGGAGCCATTGTTCTCAGGTAAACTTACTATCTTGTTATGAGTTGAGTTAGACTACTGTTATTAGAAATATTAGGGACACTGCTGATCCAAATCTATTAATTTGGATTTTCAAAACTTTCTTAATGTACCATTATATGTTAGCCACTACAGATAAACTATATAGCGAACGAACATCGAGTGGTTGAATCATGTATCATATAAGGTCAAAATAGTCGTTTCAAAATTTTCATTAATTTGATTAATTTTTTTTTATCGTGATTAAAAACATATCAAGATCATTGAAATTTTTGTTTGTAAATAGTCAATCTCCAATAGATCACATCAAAAGTATTGCCTTTGAATTTAAAATCTAAGTTGGATAAGTCGTAGCTGTATCTTAGGTACTACCAATGGTAACTTTAGTCCTACATGCTAGTTTACTTTTTTTTTTAATTTAAAAAACTCTGTCCGGAATCGAAGCCTAGACCATGGAGTCATATTAGAACCTCTCAACCATCCGGTCACTCAGAAATCATAATGGGTCATACAAGTTTAATTTGTCAAGACCAAATTTGTCTAAAATAAAAATAAAAATGTTATCAAGGCCAATTTCTCCACGGGACATACCCCTTCAATTTAAAAATTGTCAGAGTTGGACCTGAATACAGGTCCATGGACTACTGGGGCCTAAAAAGTAACAGCAAAAAAGCAAAATCTTCAGACGTGGATTGCCATTAGACTGAAATAGAATCTTTACCGGCTGATTTCTATGCTTTGAAGATGTTTTTTTAAACGTATTCTCAATTTTGAACAGGGACATACATGGGATATCCAAAATAAGAGACAAGATGTTAGCAGCGACAATGATAATATTGGCAGTGATTACAAGCTCTATTGCCATTTCTACCAATATTAGCAATCTCTTTGGTAGCACAAAGACCACCTGTTAGCTTGGTCAAACACTCAAGATGCTATCACACTGGTAGCCGACGAACATGTTCAGCGCCTTTTATCGGTCAACAGTGGATTTTCGTTCTATCTTGGACCCCATCGGGTTGTGATTTTCTTGAGATTGAGCGCCATTTCTGCTCGATTTAGATCATTATATCGGTGACTCGAAGATGTCTTAGATTTGTATAATAATTGTGTGAAGCTAAGTGTGCATGTTTGGGATTCAACAGCATTCTTTAGTGTGATTATAGTGATAGTTATATCAATTTGTGAAACATTGTATAATTAATTGTACGGATCCAAAAGAAGGAAATAGGATTTGCACAAATTTCTCGTTGTTCCAACTTTCAGGTAAACATCAGTCGCAAAAAATTTATGGGCTGGAGGAGGCAGTGGTTGATTTGCTGAATCAACTTTTGGGAGCAGCGTAGTGCGACACTTTTGGTAATTGGGCAGGGCCTGAAGCAGCCTTTTGGGCTGAACAGGGCTGTTTTAGGCAGAAACGTAATCGGGCCAGAAGTTGGCCCTCGCCTAGTCTGTCCAAGCCTAAATCAGGCTAAGATTACCTCCTAGGTTCAACCTGTAGGGTGAGCCTAGGTCGTGTCAGACACATGCTTGGTATTCTCGGATTGTATACAATCGACTAAAGTTTCACACATCTATAAAGAAGGTAATAGAGCATCTGATTTTGTAGTAAATTTTGCTAGGTTAAAGGGAAACAGATGCGAGAAGAGCTCTGTGAGATTCTGTTAGATGACAGTGGAGGGTATCAGAGTTTTCGAGATAGACAGGCTATGTTTTTAATAAATTTTTAAAAAAAAACATAAAGTTTTCAAGACCTTGCACAAAATGGGGGAAAAAAACTGGCACCAAATGGGAAATAGCTTGAAGTGGATGTCCGATTCATGCTTGTGCATGATTTAGTGCTTGTGAATTGTGATCGCAAATTTCACCAAGCTAAAGTATTACTCATATCACTTGAGGATCACTATCATCCAAAGTCTAGGTACAAATATATCACAAACAACCCCTTAATTTTACATGCTCATCACACACGAAAAAGCAAACTCCATGTGCAAGGACTTGTTGCCTGCCTCCCTCTTTTCTCACGGGTACTAATTGCCTGCCCACGAACAAAAGGTTAATTAACCACTAATACTGTACTTAATTGCCAACTTCTATAATTAGTTTACGCTAGTAGTACTAGGGGCGGCCCAGTATGTCACCTGTCAAAGCCGTGTCGCTCCCTCGCAGGGGTCTGGGTTCGCTTCCTGTGTGTTTTTGCAATATAAATACACTTCCTCTAGTTTACAGTCATATTTTCGTTCCCATTAGGCTAATATCCGGAACTTAATTGTGTTTGATTACAACACCTTTCAAGAAAGTTATAATAACTTTTCGCATTTTAAAAGAAGTAACATACATCCATAGGGGGGCAAATTTAAAAGAAGTAACATTTTTTTTAAAAAATTTCACAGTCTCAAAAAAATGTTGGCTCCCTCATTTATAAGGGATTCACCATGAAAGAGGTAATCTATGATTGCTAGTGTGGAGTGGCGCTGAAAGTTTAACAAAGAGAAGGCAATACAGTCTTTTCAGGCATTATCAAGCTAGTACCATTATCTTTTGTTTCTCTAGTCACCAATCAACTCTCTTTCATTAAAAAGGAGGAAAGCAAAAAGTTGGGAGAGATCAAAAGGATCCCTATGTTTGTGGACAGTGTTAATGCATAGAGAGGCTTGTTATTTCCTTAGCATATATCTCAGCAAGTCATCCACTATGTAGCTTAGGAATGGAGATTAATTTTCATGAAACTTGTGTTTATTTAAGTTATTGGGAAAAAGGTATGTATGTTTTAAGGAATCTATTGAGAGAAAGATCACTATAGCATGAAATACGAGATAAGTAACCTACAAGTACAAATATACCAAACCAACTGAGTAACTTATTGCTTTGTATTCTTATCTATACTTGCATCTAGATTTTGAATATCTTCATGATTTGAAATTTTGAACAGAGCAGGGTGAGCAAGCTTCCGTATAAAGTCAGAGCATGGGTAAGTTACAATCTCCAAATCCCATCTTCTCTTGTTGGACTCATTTAATGAACATGCTTGTCACCATGTCAGTCCTCAATTCCGGATTAATTAACATTTAATTTGTCTAATATTGGCAAGAGAAATCTCGGATGCTGATCACATTTTGCTTGCTTCAGTACATGTCAATGGTGATAATGACGCATTTTGCAAGTGTGTGTACGTTCATGTATCATGACAAACATATGTTAATACGATAATGCATGGTGTAACAATGCGAACGTCCTAGTATATCACATGAGAAACTTGGCAATAAAGCTTTAACACTTCTCAAACCCTTGCAAATCATACAAAATGAAGTTTACTCTGGGAGGAAATTAAGAGGAAATTAATTTGGATCAGAAATTAAACACGTGCTGCGCCACTTAACTCATGTCAAAATATCACATCCATTATGTCCCGTGTGATTCCCTGATCCTCCTGCCATAGATAATGTCTATCCGCTCCCGGACACGTGTCGCGTCCGAATTTTGAGACGTCATCTAGATTGCAACCCTGAACAGATCTCAGGCTGCCATCTCAGTTATCACAAATTTGCTGGCCTGGACCCTACCATTCAAAGCCATCACTGGCACTCTTTATAATGTCGTAGCCAACCAGACTTCAATGGGGGGAGAAAAACTTAGGGGGGAAAACTAAGTGTGGAAGAGAGAAATTAAGACTGGCATCTCCAGTTATAGAGGAGGCCTGCAGGTTATTTTTAGCATTGAGAGGTAGGCTGAGCAGGATGGAGAAGCAGGGCACGTGCATTACTATCTATCTAGCTTAACAACTTTCTCTGATCTCTAGCTTCCTTCTTCTTCTTCTTCTTCTTCTTCTTCTTCTCTCTCTTTCTCTCTCTCTCTCTCTCTCTCTCTCTCTCTCTCTCTCTCTCTCTCTCTCTCTCTCTCTCTCCCTC
>JBAKGM010000081.1:9007444-9020968 GCA_037177215.1 Asparagus racemosus | reverse complement strand
TCTCTCTCTCTCTCTCTCTCTCTCTCTCTCTCTCTCTCTCTCTCTCTCTCTCTCTCTCTCTCTCTCTCTCATCTCAACATACTAAGCTGAGATTGTTCTTCATGTGCCCATCTTATCCATCATGACCAGCCCTTACCTAATTCACTCAACTATTTGAGTACGAAGGTAAAGAGTAGGCCACTGAGGGTGAGCCTTGGCGCAACCGTAACGTTGCTGCCTTGTGCTGTGGAGGTCACAGGTTTGTATCTCGAAAACAGCCTCTTCGCATGCAAGGGTGAGTTTGCGTAAATCTGATCCTCCCCAGAGCCCACAATGATGGGAGCCTCGGGAACTAGGCTGCCCTTCAGTTGGTATTAGTAGTCATGTAGTAAGTTCTTCCATGTTCAAGTAGAAATTATTGTTTCTTGTTGCTTATGTAAATTGTAGCCTTTTCCTATACTCAAGTGTACTACTTTACTTGCAACAAACTATTTTAGCATATGCTTACTTCCGATTGATTTGTTATAATATGTATATTATCAAATGGAGCTAGCTAGATTTTAAATTTTAAACAAGTTTACATAAACAATTTTCATCATTATTTTCTGAGCTTTATAAGCTTCATGAATTATATGCTCCAGGAAAGTATAGATTATACATGTATAAAATTTAGCTTCATTACGATTGATAGAGAAACATTATTTCCCCCAATCTGGGATTCCAAAACATGCAAGCATTTATAGTAGCTTAATTAGGTGAGATCATATCAACTTAATAAGAAAACACATTGATTTATTACTGAGTCAAAAACAAGGCACCCGAGAGAGTTTTCAACTGGAGAAGAGACTGATAAAAAAATCAAGAGGAAATAATGAATCACAGTATTAAATAGATTTGATAATACTCACACACCAAGCATCGAAATTTCTTACACTTTTAATTTTGCATAAGGTATCCTAAGTAGAGTAAACTAGTCCGTATATCACATCATATGTTTGTATCATATGCTACATAATGCGCTGTCATCTCTCTCTTCTTAATTAACTCCCTGTCAAATAAGTTGCACATAAATTAGAACAATTGTTTAAATTATAATCCTAACTCATGTAAATCTTGTGACTTAACTTGCCATTTTCCCACAAGTAGTTAATAATTCAACACTGCCTTTCGCAAACCCTAGCTAACTTCAACTATTTTTCAGGAAGGCCTTTTAAAGTTCTCACTAGTTGTGAACTGTCAACAAGTATTTTGCCTTGACCTTTGATGAACAATTTTAGAAAGCTTATCTTCTCATATGTGCTTTTGGAAATAGTAATGGTGTTAGGACTTGGTGATGTTTATAGTTTCCAAGTATTTTTCAAGCTTTTTTCTATCTATCTTGTAATAATGAGAAGCATCTTTTTTGAAGTATTTCAGATTTGGGAGGCTAATATTTATTAAGGAGCATGTGATCTGATATAATTAGTAACAAGAACTGTTGCAGATCTATTAGCCCTATATCTATATGCAGTAATCTGATATGGATGGTTTTGTTTCATGCAAACCATGAATATGCTTAAAATTATGGGAATAAATGAATGCAAACGTTTGTGCCATTCTCACTAAGGTACTCTTAGACTAACATCAAGCTTTGCTCCTTTCTTCATGCCTATCCTTTTTAAGGTATGCATACAACTAGCCAGTTCACTACCCGATAAATTCCTGATTACATATGATTTATGTGAGATGGTTCTGTCTACAAACTTAGATTCTCAAAATCATTTAAGGCATGTATTTAACTAGACAGTTCATCGAGCTTTGCTACCTTATTCAAGCCTATCCCCTTCTATGGTATGCCATTAACTAATTAAATAGCTAAGCTGAGATCATATTGTATCGTCAAAATTTGTTATGTGGTCGTTTGTGAATAATCTACTTGCTTATAGTTTATTTATATATATTTTTTATTTCTTACATTCAATTACTAATCTCTGTTTAATATGAATGACCAAGAAGCTTTGGCAGGTTGACGCATCCTACATAGGATCGGACAGTGATCTGATCAAGCGATGCATCTATGCATGTATACATGTATATATCTGTATGTTTGTTGCAGATATGTATATTTATGTTCGCAATTGTGTGCCCATTTGTCGGAGTAATATGTTCGTGGGGACTTATGTATTGTCATCCATCACAATTGTTTCCGATGTTGCTGACTTCTTCACATCAAAATTACCCGTTACACCCCAAGGACTTCTTAACGCTGATCAATATTTTCTCAACTTTTATGACATATCATCCCATGCCAACATCTTGACAATTGATGCCAAAATCAGACAACAAACTAAGAGTAGCGTCTGAAGGCTTGATTGGACACCGAGCTAAATAAGCAATTGTCCAAAAATATTCCACACAATCAATTTCAGACAGATATATTGTCATTAACTCTATTTGCACTTGCTAGAAAGCTCAAAAAGTTTTTTATCACCCAAATGCCCGTCTGAAAGCCTCGAGGCAATGGTAAAATCTCAGCATGCCGCAAGCACTGTAAGTCCTGAACACTCCAAGATAAAAATCAATGGAAAAGGTATAACCTAGCTTCAGAAGTTGAATCCAAGCGCTTTTTACCAATCGGCTATAATATTCTCACCTGGATTTTTGGAGATGATTAAGCCGAGGAATACAACCTGCACATTCTATAATCTATAACTTCACGAATGCATCAAACGGCAACTTTTGGCCACCGAGCCAATAGGATTCACTATGTAAACAATAAGACTGTAATACCATCTTAGCGCCACACTAGTAGCTGATATTTTCCGCACTCATCAATTGCTACCATAAACAAGAAGGCTAATGTAAGCAATTTCGAATTTGGAAAATAATCACCCGTGACCATTCCAGAGTTGAGGCAGCCAAAGTAATAATTCAATAGCCACAACAGTACCACAAACAAAAGGTAGCATATATAATCTCAGAACACCTAACAAGTCAATAACAAAATTTGCAGAATTCTCTTGATTGTATCAATGTTTCAAAACACATCACATGTCTGCTACAAAAAGAAGTTCAAACTTGTTCTTGTCTATTGAACGTATCACCGCATCTTCACACCTTGGGCTGCTACTCCTTCATCGGTTATCTTGTTAGCTTGGATGGTGCTGATAGCATTCGCAATATTTGCCTGAATGAACAGTAAATATACACTTTTGAAGTCTTGTACACATCAATAAACAATTCTTACTTGCAAGAGAGTTGTGTAGTTTCTTATCTAAGGAGTGAGTGTTTGATAACTGAAAAGTAAATGGCAACCGAACCAAGTATTGGAAAATGGCTTCACTTTTTTTTGCTTTTTCTGTTTACAATTTGATAGTGAATGGAAAGTGATTGTAAAGTAGAGGGTGTCACGCATCAGCATTTTAACCTTTTTTGCTTTCTTCGGATTTCGAAGAAAATGAAGTGATTGAGAGAAATTAATTTTTTTTTTCTCCTACCTTATTCTTTCCACCTTTTCGCTTTCTATTGTTCAAAAAACAAGACATGCAAATAGAATAATTTCTCAAATATTTTAACTTGTTACTTTTAGGTTACCAAGTACCCTTTAGCGGAATCAATCATGCATAAGTATGTGTTCCCTCGATGAAATTAAAAGAGGGGACAAATGCAAAGGATGAAAGCTTAAATAACCCACATCTTATTCTGCTTAGCACTGTTAAAGAGGTTAAAAGCAGCATCTATCTAATCGAGTGTTCTAATTCAAAAGCATTCATTTATCTGAATCTGTATGGCCAAAAAGAGTCCACTGAGTTTTAAGTGGGAAAAATTACCCTCCAAACTCCAAGTTTTGACTGGAGAGCTCGCCACTGTGCTGGGCCAAACACTCGATCCACATGCCGGCTGCAAAATCAAACAATGATGCTTTAATTACAGAAAGACAAAATTTTCAACAGGAAATAACATGATATCTTTTTGTATATTTTTACATATGACGAAACTAAAATAGATCAGACTGATAAATCTAATCACATTGAGATTACCTCACGATAACAGTTTGGTTCATCTGGTTCATCTTACAGTCAAGAAGTTTGGATGTTATCGCTTTGACAACCCAATATTCAACCTCATCATCCGTGATCTGTATTATATAACCCAATCCATCAGAATAAGAGTATACTAAAAAAAATTTGCTAACGAAATGTGGATTACCTGAAGAGCTTCTTTGATCACAGAATATGGAACTTTATCAGAATCGTTGGAACTGAGATCCACCAATGTTATTAACCTCATCTTTGTCATGCAGTCCTCGTGCACAAGACCTATAGATATAATTCAACTGTTACAAAGACAAACAGTAGTCATAGAGAAACTTCATCCTGCTACTGTAAAGAAGCCATACCATAACTTTTCAGTAATGAGGAATTTGCAGTATGAAAATTTACATAGGCATCAAGCCTTTCCGTGAGAAAGATCTTTAATAGTTGATAAACCAAGGCATGCTTTTCATCCTTTTCTAATTGTGCAACAGCAGGCAAATCAAGCAGATCACACTGCAAAGAAACCACAATAAAACCGAATTAAATTTATTGCAAATAAGCTGAAACTACTGCCAAATGAAAAAACAATAGAACAAAAACCATAGGACAATAAAGACGAATTACTGACATAACAGTTCCCCACATCATTAAAACAACCTCCTGACTAAATGAAAGAAGAAACAGACGCTATAGATGCATTTATTACCCAATCAAAAACACTAGGACGCGTGGATTCATCAACCTTCAGTACAAATACGATGGACTGCTGTGGCTGCTCTCTTGTATTAATACAAAACTAAAAACGTGGTGTACCACGAGCGGTAGAATCAAATAGATCTTCTCTATCCTCAAACTCTTGCCAGTTTCTAAAATTAACTTCCAAAAGAACTCTGTCGTTTTTCTACTATGAGTATCAACTTTATCTTAATGGAGAGAATATCGGGTTACCCATGTGAAGAGTTCCCCTCGCTATCTAGGCCTCAGTGATCAGGAAAACTGAGAAGACAGTAAGATCTCTGGTAAATCTAGACTATCAGAGCTCCTCTTAGAAGTTAAGAGGCTTTTTTGGGCTACATAAGAAATGTTTAACTTACTTGAGTTAACCATAGAGGAAATGAAACCATCCTAGAAATATGGTAATACAAAAGGAATACAAATAGAGAAAAGGATAAATAAATAAAAAGTATAGAGCTACCATTGGATACCTGAAACATGTCTGGAGACTTCACAAACTCTATAATAGCCCGCACTGCTTCCTCTTTAGTTTCATTAGTTGCATATGAGTCCTCATCCTCACTTGAAAATGTTGCTAGGTACTTGTTCAGGAAATTAAAAGAATCTTTGGCCATGCTGCAAATTGAGAAAGCAGAATCTCTATATAGCTACGACAGAAGGAAATGAAGATGACATAGTTTTTAACATCAGTATGTACCTTTTATTATCCTTCAAAATGTTAGAGATGGTAAGGAAAAGATCCCTCTGATCTACTTTTCCAATATTCCATTCTTGTAACAAACTGTCAATCTTTTTAAAAGAAGGGATGATATTTTCAATCACTTTCCCATTTGCTGCCAAATCGAGTGCTTTTGTGTAAACAAAGAACCTGCTGTAAGGGTTCTCTAACAGGTTGTAGAGATTGAATAACCTGCTCAAAGCATGTTACACATGTAAGAGAGAGCAGCCAATTAAAAATTCTTGGATGAAGACAAGAAAATTCACTTACATTTTCAGGCGCAGAGTGGGTCTATCATTTGGTTGCTGTGCAACTTTTGCAGAAATGAGTTTTGCCATCTCCAGTGCTTCATCTAGACTGCTAGCCCTTGTGACAAGGTTACATATGACAGTAAATATGCATTCCAGATCTACAATCACATAAAGAACAGTTGTAGGTAAATACATAGTAAGAAATAACTCGATATGACAACTAATTTAATCTAGCAATTTAGATATGAGAAATTGACAATATCTTATAAGCACTGAACATAAATATTTGAAGTTTTAGACAACTGGCAAGGTGTTACTATATGATTGGATGTAAAAACAGGTTACTATGAATTCGGTACTTAGTAGCATGACTTACTTTTTCCACCTGATAACAAGAGGATGTCAAAGATCAGTATCAAGTGTGCTAAAAGTCGGATATCAGGGTCATGGCGGAAGGAAATTTTCCACATTGGATGGCGGCAGTGTTCTAAATATCAGATGTCAGGGGCATGTCCTGTCAGTCCGAAAAAATCCACAGAGGATGATGAATACCAGGGTATATTTTAAGAAATATTAGGTGTCATATCAAATGATGTGTGTATATTCATGCTCGATGCACCATAGAATAGAGCTGTTGAAAGATTGCATCGTTTCCAAAACTTTTGTGAAAGAATGTTGCCTCAATGGAGCCCTAATTCTTCTTTCCGATTATTTACATGTGCAGATATTTACTTGGGGTTATACTTCAACCACCGGTGGAGCTAGGAATTTCAGAAGGGGGGTGGGGGGATTTATTAAACTCAATAACATATAAAAACTTTTACATGATTGATTAACATCTAAACATCATTTTACAACAAGATTTTTAAAATCATATCTCAAATTAGAATATAGGTTACTTCACAAACTTGTGCACCAAAGGATGCAAAGTATCCATCTCCCATTTAACCAACTTCTTAGCGAGTTTTCCGATCTCTTAATTTCAGAAAAATAATTATGTATAGCTAGTATATAGGAGATGTAGTTATGAAGTTGATCTATAAGTTTCACGTGATTTATTTCAGAAAAATATGTAAGATAAAGCTTAGTCACATCAATTTTCCTTTTTCAAATGAAGATGATGAATTACTTTCTTCAAGACATGCCATACAAGAAAGCAACTCCATACTATGATTACCAAAACAGTTGTTCAACTCTTGAGGATAAAAATCTATAGATGTGTTGAACTATTCAACTTAGTAGTAAAGAAGATTTGTAGGCATATGAGTTCCACGCTTTGGTCTACCAACCACAAAATCATCTTCCATATTCGGTATCGCTATTTCATGCAAATTACAAAAACAACTAAAATCACAGTCCTATTAACTCAGGTCTCAAGTGTGCAAAATCATCCATATCAAAGCCCCCAAATTCCTAAGTAATATTTCAACAACAACAACAACAATAGTAATATACTCAGGGATCCAATTTTACGTTGTAATTTCATAACATGAAATGAACTATTTTCCAACTTTGTGGGGGCTGCATTGACCACAAAGACTACTCATACGTTAATTCCTACAGTCAAAAACCCAACAGATAAAAGATTTGAGATTTGACCAAAAAGCTAATACAATAAAATAACACATCATGAAGCGAGCTGGCTCTTACCTTAGTCATTAACACACTAATTTTCATTGAAGTAAAAAACTACATGAAAAAAGTGATTAGACTACTCTACCACAACGAGAAGAACATAGGTGGGGGGTTTTTTTTTTGGGTGGGGGGGGGGGGCAAGGCCCATTGGCTCCGCCTTGGCTTTGCCCCTAACTTCAACTCAGCCATAAATCCAAATCAATTTTTAATAAACAAATAAAAGTCCATACCTATATTGCAATATTTCGGCTGATTTCTGTAGGCCGAAACGTCAAGTGATTGAATAGGAAAATCAGTACATATCATCCAAAAATTTTCAAAAGTGTTAAAGGATATTGAGACCACATTGTTTTGTAAAAAGCCTTGTAAAATAATATACCGGTCGATATATCAACTATATCGGGGATATTTCGCCTAAATATTGCCAGAAAAAGGTAAATGATATTTTGCCTAGATATTGCCCATAAATTGTAAATGCCTAACTCTCCGATTTTCACGATGTGTATAAACAGGATTCAGATTTGAGCCCTATACCCAAACCCAATCATTAAACAAAATTTTTTTCTGCCATGTCAAAAAAATAAGTTTTGAAGACAATACTTATCCATATGTTCCATATTTGGATATTTTCATCTTTACTAAGTCTCCTCTGATTCAATTAACATTGAACAATATAAGGCTGCTCATGTCTTATGATCTCTACTAAACTTTCAACAATTGGTCAATTAAAATTAATCAATTTACTATAAATTAATGCACGGTATAACTTATTACCTGAATTCATGATTACTCTCCTCATCTTATCCAACTCAAAACTATAATATATCTTAATATTTATTGACGAGCTCTTCTATCCAGATTTATTTTCTCTCCCTGAAATGCGTCTATATAATTACTTCAAAACAACTCTGTATCAAAATAAGTAGGTGGTTACGTCGTTCCATCTTTACTGCCATTAGGCTTTCACTTATCCTATTGCCCCCCCCCCCAAAAAAAAACCCCCCTTAATGATTATAACCGAAAATCTCATTTGTAATTTGACAGACTAACCCTAATGTCTAGGTATTAGTACTCAATTTTGAAAAACTGAGGACGGTCATACTTAGATTATTGAATAACCATTAAGTTTCTCATACTCATGTTCAGATACAATGGTTAGAATGTGAAGAGATTCTCATTAACTACTCAAATTATAGCAGGCAAAAAGTATTATAAGTTGCCGACTGACATACCTTTGTCCGACACACGAGAAACAACAAGGTCAGCTGAAGTAAGCATGAGTGAGGCCAAGTCCAACCACCTGAGGCTTACCATGCAATCTTGAGCCTCAATGCATTCTCTAGTCACCTGAGGTTCCGCAACCTACCATACAAAAAAGGCTTCACTACATAACTCTAATACCCAACAATTAGAAAGCCAAAAAAAATTCCAATGAGAATATAAAAAATGAGAAGAGCTTATAACAAAATACACAACATTACACAAGGAAGCTCATGGATGATTGATGATATTTTTATAAACATATACATGTTAGCATAAAAAGCTGTTCATAATAAGGCCTTTGAAAAGATAATACTTTCTCATAATAAGGCCTCTTAAAAGATTACACAATAGCTAAAAACCCTACTTTGGATAATCGATTGAAAATATGGGAGCAATTTAGCAGTTTAATAAGATAATCATTATATCATCCTACCTAATAAATCGAAAAATTTCTGTAAATTCATAAAAAAAGTCCAACATTTATCAATTTTATTGTCTTCATCTACTGTTAAAGCTTGAAAATTTTATACCAAAATTTAATCTTTATAATCTACTCAAAACAGAGGAAGCTAGAAGTTTCATACAGATCAAATTTCCAAAATAAAATTTGCATAAAATCAAAGGAAACTGATTTAAATGAAAGATTTCAAGCAATTGAAAGCAAAACCTCAGGACCCGCATCGGCCCAGGCGAGCTCAGAAGTGAATCGAACAACCGCGAGAGCTGGATCATCCTCCGATAAAGGTACGATCGTCGACATTTCGACAATTATTAGGGTTCAAAGAATCTGAGTGTGAATTCCCACAAAACGAAAAACCCTAATTGCCGCCGTAACTGCTGAGAGAGAAGAGAGGACGATGAAAGGGCAGTTGAAGTTTTTCTATTGAAATTAGGGTTTGGGAACGGGTCGGGTTCATTTGGGATCTTATAAGATCCACATGCGTGTTTACTATGCTAACGGGTTTATAACCGGGTCGAATATAATCTTTTAATTTTAGGGTTTTTTACATATTGGTCTACTAGTCCCGCATATTTCTATACTAGTCCTCCAAGTGAAAATTACTGCTATCAAAATAGAAGGCCATTGGTTTTTTTTATTTTTTATTTTTTTCTCAAAATTACTTCTAACAAAATAAAGGGCCATTTTTTCTTTCTAAAATCCAAACCCATTATTTCTAGTTATTAAACCCATTTTTTCAAACCTAAAACCCAATAATAAACTTAATCCCAAGGAAATATCCAATCATAAAAAATAGGGTAAGCACATAAATGCACCTAACTTTACCTAAAATTTTCAACTTTGATACCTCAAAGTTTTATTTTGTAAAAAAAACTCCAAGTTTCAAGAAAAGTTGACTTTGACACCTCAAAAATTCCTTTTGCGCAAGAAATCCCCCAAAAGTTTCAACAAAAGTTTGGTTTTGATATTCCAAACTTATATTTGTCGTTAAGTTTTGACTATAAAGTTAAATGTTTTATCCAAGAGGATCTAGCTGAGTTAATAAGCTACATGTGAGTAGTATTTCAATGTCTCAAGTTCAAATCTTCTGTGACTAGGAATTTAATATTCTTTGAATCACTAATAGAAATTAGATTTTCCTTGACGGCAACATCCAATTGCCGTGACGGGAAAACCGTCAAGGATGTTGCCGTCAAGGATGTTAACATCCTTGACGGGGAGTTCCACATCCTTGACGGGGGGCCGTCAAGGATGTATTCAGCCCAAATCCAATAAATCTTATCTCCTCAAACCCTATCTCCACAACCACAACTCCTCTGCCTCCACGACCGCCTCCACAACGCCTCCACAAATCGTCGGCCCCTCCCGCCTCGACCGCCACCAAGGCGCCTCCAAAAACTCCTCCCGCCTCCACCGGCAGCGACTCGTCCGCCGACTGCTAGTCTCATCGGCCGCGCCCGCCTCAACCGCCACCTCGACCAGCCTCCACCACCAGCGACGCCCTGCCAACCTGCCCCCCGTCGTCCGTCGACCGCCCTGTCCCTTGTCGCTTGCGGGTGCCGCCGCCGCCTCCCCCGCCGCCGCCACCGCTGCCGCTGCTGCCCCCATTCTGATAGATCGAGGTATGTACATGTTAATTTTTTAAAGCTATTATCATGTTTTAGAGTTTCTAGCATTAGTGTTTGCTGGGAATTTGTGGCTATTTAAAGAATTTTTAGCAATATTTACCTTACAATGTCACATAATCCACCCATATGTTAATCATGGATGTGCATTTGCAAATATATACAGCCCTAGTAACCACAGTCATCAAGAGCCGAAATTTTTCTTCAGTTCTCAACATGCAAATATATACAGCCCTAGTATCCACAGTCGCCGCATTTGCAGGTGTATTCGCTAGCGGAGAGTGCAGGTCTCTAAAGGGAGAGATGGAGAGTTTCATCTATTGAAAATTAGGCTATCTGATGACTGTTATATGGAGGTCGGTAGCTTGGCAAGTTACAAATGTTGGACTTGTAGGGTTGATATTTGAGGTGGGCTCATTGTTCTCTAATGTAATTAGTACGCTGGGGATACCGATAGTGCCCGTGTTTGCAGTGATTTTGTTTGGGGATAAGATGGATGGAATGAAGGTGATCTCGTTGTTGTTGGCTTTGTGGGGATTTTTTTCTTACTTCTACCAGCATTATATTGATTACAAGAGTGAGAACAAGGGTAGGGATGTTGAAGGCAAAGATGAGGCTACTGGTGCTTAATGAGATGTGAAGCGTCTTAGAAGTTTTAGCATAAAGAAGATGGAGATAGTAACTTTGGTATGCTCTGTGTACATATATGTAAGAGAGATAATAAAGTCACTTCTGTGGGTAATATTGTTCCCTAAATCTTTTGTGGAAGTTTTTAAAGTTATACGCTGTATAATGCATGAAAAAGTGCTTTTATTCTTTATTCAAATCTAATGCAACAAAAATGTTAGTGAAAGAAGAGAAGAATTTAGGAGAAGGGTCCTCCAAATTTGATAAAAACAATTATGATCACATTTATCAGATGATTATGCAGCTTCACTTCAGTATAAGTCACACCAAGAACAAGTTAAATAGAAAAAAAGAATTTTCTGTTTTCTGTTGTTTAAGTTTATATATACAATACAATACTTCAATAGTAATTGCATTACAGAATGATTATCTTGAGCTACAATCTTCATTTTCCTCTTTAAGCATATATATTTACAAATGCACATCCATGTCACACATATGCACAATCACATGTTGTGCCTCAGAAAAGGAAATCTACTGAATCTTGCAAAAATGCCTAATATCAACAGTTAAACAGTAGGCGCACTGCAACAGCAAAGTTAAAGTGATCATGACACTCCAAAAAAAAAAAGAACTCTCCCTACCTCAAAATGAAGGAGCCTGAGACAGTGCTAATAAGTGGAAGATCTCATAAATGTAACCGCATCAAAGTCATGTTTTAATGGATTTTAGGGTTATAATTTTCTTTAAGTGAATTAACAGGCTCTCATGAGTCATGACAGCTTGATTAACAAGGCTGAAGCGTGTCATCAGAAGCGCATTTTAGCTGGACAGTTTTCATTCACCTGATAACTATCCTGTGTTTTGTCATTCAACATGTATTGCTGATAACTTTTTTATGTTTAATGTATCACGTCATTGCGTTTGGATTAGTATTTCTTAATGGAAAAACATAATAAAACCATGGTTGACTTACACTCCTCGTAGAAAATGTTACAAAATTCTCAGAATACTTTTGACTTTTGAAAATAGACATGTAACATATATACACATGAGCATAATTAAAGAGAAAATATATTTGCAATTTACAGCAAGAAAGGAAGAATAAAAGACAAGAAAAATAAAAGAGAAGTCGTAGTAGTAATCATGAAACGTCCCTAAAGTTCATTTACACTATACAAAGAAATAATGCTTACAGTAATGCCTACAGTTGAATAGTGAATAGTGCATACCACCCCAGCAACAAGATCAAGTGATTGCGTCACTGTGGAAATGGAACTGCAAGTGGAGTTGCGAGATCAACGTCATTAAAGGACATCACCCATCTTTGACGTTCTCTTTTCCTCGCTGGGGAATTTTTATTTATGATAGATGAGAAAATTGGTTAATAATTAGCTTGATGTTTTAGCTTGAGCTAGGCCAAAATCTTATCCAGATTGCAATACATATGCACTGCATTTTCTCCCTTTTCTCCAGGGAACAAATTTTATTCTCCTTTCGTTTTGTGTTTGTTGAGTACTACTTTTACAGAGAGGTGCTCTGAAGGTAAAATGTTTCTTAATTACTATCCGAGAAAAAAATATTAGAGAAAGAAAGTATAACATAAATGTATTAAATATTAACATGCTGCCATTGATTAGCATAATTCTTTTATATCCATCTCCACAGTTCTACCTCAATTAACTAGGGGGATAAAAACCTAACGCACTGCTTCACCAACTACAGCTCTACCTTAATTATTAAGCGTGCACGTAAAATGCTAAACAGCTTCAGCCAAATAAAGAAGGGACCATGTAGCTGAAGAAATAATTTAGTCGATTTACAAAAGGAGGGGTCACTTTCTAAACCTAACCCAACAAACATTATATATTAATCACGCTTATCTAATGAACATTAGATACTAATTAAAAATTTGGTAGAACAGTGCGTAAGAGCATAAATGCTTCCCGTGTTTCGTAAAGCATACAGGAACCAGAGCCGGCCTTAGTGGCAATAATGCATAGCACTTTTACAGTTTTAAAGGAGATATTTATTCCTCGCATATTTTTGACACAAATAAAAAGTTATTTAATTGGAATATTTGTATTGCACATGGAATTTGGAATGAAGCATTTAAAACTACAAAGTCAACTGGCATATGTAGGCGTTGAAAAAATCGCTTATCAGTCCCCGCAACTGACTCGTGAAGATTGGTTCACAAACGACGAACCATCAA
>JBAKGM010000081.1:8993466-9005879 GCA_037177215.1 Asparagus racemosus | reverse complement strand
TATATATATCATCTCTACGGATCGAAATCTAATGTTTATGTATGACATTTTCTTAAAATAACATCCATTGTCAAATGTGCCTCAGTATTATTCTGAAAAATGTTTGTTGATTTATTGGATTTGAATCTGAATAACTTCAATGCTAATTAAACGTCCAGTTCCTCTCTTGGACAAAAACCCCACTAAAGTCCAAAGTAGAACACAACTCACGCTCAGACAGAACTACAATTTAACAAAACTGGGTGAGCTGGCTTCATTAAAAAATGGGGGAAAAAACTAAGAACTATAATATTTATATACGTACAATCTCTTTTTGGGCGCAGCTTTGATAGAGTTAAACTAATGGAAGAATGGGCAAACTGCCCCTAATTTTCAAAGTTATTCCCACTCCGATGTATATGACAAGCTTTGCTTAATTAATTAAAACATTATTATTAAGCATGACCCATTGCAATACATAATGTCTATCCACGTTACTAACAATGAGGGAAGGAGAAATATTCTATTGTTATCTTCTCTCCAAAGCAACTGTGATTGATTGAAACTCGTCGAGATGACTTGTTCACCGAATAGGATTCCCGCACCCAAAATTATTTAGGTTTTTTTAATATATTGGTACCTGACATCTTTAGTATTTGGCAATTGGGCAAATTGCAAGTAAGGCCCTTCACATATGCCTTATTTGGTTCTTAACATCCCTCAATTAATTTATTTAGCATTTTGACCCCTCAATTCATGAAGGCTGTTAAGAGCCAATAGAATATCTTTTTGATAGCGCGAAGTGAGAATAAACTATTTGAGGAGTGTTAAGTGTCCTTGAATGTATAGCGGATAGGGATCGTGTACAATTTACCCTGAAATCCTATTAATTATTTCAAATTTAGTCTTCGTAATAATGCAGCGTGGAATTGATAAACTTTGAAATCCATCAAGATGTACTTTTTGAATCTACAAAGAATAATCTTCGAATCTATGAAGGGACAACCTCGAATCCACGAAGTAATATAAAAGAGAATTTATTGATAAAAGTGATTTAATAATTTTGGGGTTACATGTCTCTTCTTAAATAAAAAACGAACTAAACTCCTAATAAGATTAGAATTACAAAGAAATAGAAAGTATTAAATCCTACCCTAAAAAGACTCCTTATAATATAGGAAACAAATCATAAATCAAAATTAAATTTGTTTCCCAATCTAAATTGACTCAAACATTGAATTTGTTTCCTAATCTAAATAGACTCTAACTTTATTACTAAAAATAAACTAAACATTAATTTATTTTTAATTTTTGCTAAAAATTAGTGATACTGATGAGATTTTATAAATCTGACAATCCGGTTGGATTCATCTCTTCGAGATAGATGATTTACATATATAATATGTCAGAATCTGCCTTCCAGACTGGAAGATATGATCATATCTTTTCGAAAGTTAATAATATACATGTATTCACATTTAGCTTGTGATTGTCCCAATTCTCTATGAAATTGTTCGTTAAGCGTCCTACGTATAATAAGCGCACACACTTTGATTCCTTGGGGGGAATCGAATAGCTTAGTCGAAGTGATACGGTAGCGGATTCATATGATTTCTATAGATGTCCCTGTGGAGTTGGATAACACATTGAGCTCGATAGCTACAGTTGGCCGGGGGACTCCATAACTGGGATGGATAAAGTTCAATATGGGTCTGGCTAGTGTCGGGGACTTGCTTCGGGATGATAAAGGAGCTTGGATTATTGGCGTTACAGGTTGTTTAGGCTGTTAATGATGTGTTTGCTTCAAGATTATGGGCTATTCTTTAATTGTTTGATTTAGCTTTGGGAGCGACATTGTTCACGGGTTGTGTTAGAAACAGACTGTAAGGATGTGATAAATGTTAGTCAGAATGTTGTCGATGATGATATTCACTGTAATATCATCATTAGGGTTTGTGAGTTTTGAAAAAGTCATGATAAGCACGGGTGCGACACATTTGCAAAGAAACAAACCGTGAAGCGAGTTTTCTCGTAAACCTGGGGATCTACTGAATTTTGCTCACGTAGTTTGTTAGTTCATCAATCAAGATATTGCAAGCAATACATGGTTTTAGATTACATCGTCTAATGATGATTTTCTTGAGGTTTAGTTTTTTTTAAGGGGTTTTTCCTTAGTTGTTCTACCGAAAAAATTATCATGTATTTCAAGTTATATCTCTCTTTTAAGTTACTCCGAGTCCAAACATGTATACTAAATATAAAAGAGGATTGGGGTGTTAAAATTTTTGAGTACCTTTTTTATTCCTCTTAAATTTAATAATTCCAACTTTATATATCTACGTATATACATTAACATACATACATTTTACCATTCCATTAGAACTCTTAACAATTTCTCATTAATGTACACCTCTTCACTCATCCATTATCTCCACTAACTATCTATAATATCCTCATGACTAATCACAAATATAATTCTCCATTTGTTTAAACTCTTATATTGTAACCTTCCTTTTCTTTTCTATAAACGTCTCATCAAACTAGTAATGACATCATCCATATTTCTAAGGTGCAAATATGTTGCCCATGTAAGTTGATGACTTCTTTTTTTATTTTTTGGGATATATTCTATTGTTTTATTTTTATATACAATATCATGTGGACTAATATTGATACGTGTGGTTAAAAAGCAGTGACCATTCTCTTACACTTTCATGCATCTATTAGTTGTAATTAAATCTCTCCTCTTATCTCTCTCTCACCTATCACAGTTTTGAGTTTTTAAGAGAATTTTTGTTATGCATTTATTTTATGTATCTCATACTAAAATCCATTTCCTTTTATGATGAAGGGTTGTGATTGCCAATGATTATTGTGATAATGTGATAGTAATGTGGTAAAATTTTTATCCTCCTTACTTTTCATTTGTACTCAATTTACTATTTAGTTGCGTAAATGTTGATATTTGCAATCTTTTTTCTCTTAGGTGAACAGTTCGAACAAACATGAGATTCTCTTAGAAGTTCATTATCCAAATCTTCACTGGCTAGAACCTGATCATAATCAAAGCCTATATATCTTTAGGTGACAGTTAGTTCATGGCGGTAAGCGGTAAGCCTATAGCCTAGAACTAAAACATATACATGTATACAAGTTCATGTTAAGAATTGTAGCTAAATATTACTTTTAACTGTTTAATGTCATAGATAGATATGGGAACACAATTTGAATAAAGAGGTCATATATCATGTATACAAACAGCAAGCTATTCTCCTCTTGAAATTTAAATATTATATATGCAAACTAGCTGGCTCATATCATATATAGACATATTTTAACAAATATTATCATGTAAGCAACCTTATTCCTCAGTTGAATTTCGTACATACTGATAGATTTAAATCATGTTCATCTCATACTTCTAAATTATTTTTTCCTTTGTACACTAAAACAATATCCTCTATGAGAATAATTTGTATTATATGTCATATGAGAGGATTCTCTTATATATAATAATGCGGCACAATCTCTACCAAGTCAATAAATGAGAAGAGAGAAACCCTTATAATCCTCTATAGCCTCAGTTTTTATAAGCTTATATATACAATCATATCATAATATTATTTATAATTTTATTTTGATATCAATCCATTGAGAAGATACATATTTCTTTCCCTCCATTCAAAGAACTAATGTCGGCATTTTGCTATACAAAAACTATACTTGAGCTCATGGGCACTGACCACTAACAGACCCAGACTTCTACCTGAAGCACTCGAAGCAGTGCTCAATGATCTCAAGTGCTATGTTGTCAAGGCCGAAATGTAGACGCACAACAAAAATGGTAGCAACTCTTTTTCATGTTACTAACAGGTGAACTTGGCTTCCAACTGAGGATCCAATAAGATTTTTCAATATCAAGTGCTCTTGTACAATATTTTAAAGGGTGATGGTGGTTCACACCCCGTATAGTTTCGATGGGGCTCAGACACATTGAGATACATTTGCACTGGCTTAGATTTTATAGGAACTTTGATAATAGTGCAAGAGTAGGAGATGAGAGACCTAGACCTCAAGTGACTAGTACGCATTGTTTTAGGAAGGAATATTGGGTGATTATTATGAGGGTTCAGGATCGACCACGCTTATCTATTTGTACTCTAATTAATATGCAATATGCTGCGATTCAAGCATTTATAATTCTTCCATAAAATGTTTATAATTTATTGGTTGTACATGTCAGGTTTATGTTAGATCCAAGATAACAATAACCCAAAATTGTACAATATTATTGTCTTGTTCACTGCCATCATAGAGCAAGCTCATCTGTTTGAATAAAAAATTAGAGCTACAAAATTCAGAAATTGCTTGAAATTGACATAATTGACAGATAATATGTAATTGAGGATATTAGGTATCTCTAATTAGTTATAAATCTTTATTTTTAGTAGATTCTAAAATTTTTTTTAGTTCACAAAACAAGTTCATAATATTAATATAAGACGAGTGTCCACGTGCAAAGCACGTGCATTATATTATATTAGTATTTTAAAAATCATTTAAAACCCGAAACCTCATTAATTCTCTTTCCTCCCCCAATGTTTCTGCCCAAAACAAACTAATTGAGAGACTAATATGGTTTGATGGACTAACTAACAATTTTAATGGCTAAAAGGATTGATTTCAAAATATTAAAGATATAAGGGGCAAATATTGAGAATCCTAAATTATTTTCCAGGTTATTTATAGAAAGCCCATTATCTTTTGAGGAGTTACAATAGCCCCCCCCCCCCCCCCCCACCTCCAACTTTTAATTAATGTAAACCCCATAAACTATAGAAGTTGCTACACATAACCACCATGAACTATTTTATTTTACTCAATTTCACACGAAAATTTCTTGTTTAATCTCTAAATTAACACAATCAATTCTAACATCTCATGTTGTAAACATGTCCCAAAAAAGATAAAGTTAGTTTATTACTCTAAAAAAATAACCTTTTTTTAGTAAAATGGAATTTTTTGGGACTAAGAATGAATTTTTTGGTCCCGTGCCTACCAGTTACACGTTAGAGTTAATGATGCTAATATGACGATTAAAAGATAAATTTCAGATAAGATTTAGTGAAATAAAACAACTCGTTGTGGTTATGTGGAGCAACTCCTAAAGTATAAGGGGTTTAATCTAAAGAAAAAAAGTTAATGGGGGCTTACTGCAACTCCCCTAGAAGATCATGGGATTTTCTGTAATTAACTGTCATTTTACAGTGCTAGCTTGAGTCATCGTTTGGTCTTTCAAAATAATATATTACTTTAGCAGGTAGAAGACAGCTACCGGCACATTTGTTTTATCCCATTGGCGACGACTTACTTGAGTCCTTTAATATATTGCGAATTGGCCCCTCTAAATTCCTATAAATCAAGCCACAGAACCCTTCACAACTTTACCAATCCTGAAGAATCATTTGACGGCAGGTCGAAGATCAAAAGCAATGGTGATTCCTCCACTTTCCTTTTCCCCTTGATGATTTGTTTCTTTATAAAATACGCAAATTAGTGATTGTGATTTAGGCTTGGGTGATGCTTTACTTGCTGCTGGTGTTTCAATTGTGCTGTTTTCAGACAGGAGAGCCTACTGACGGGGGAGGGGATATGGGAGCGAGTCACAGTACTGGCGCTGGAGGGGGGGCGGCTGCTGCTGCTGCTGCTGGACAGCCTGGCTTTGGTTATGCTTATGGCTATGGCTATCCTCCGCCTGGCACAGGTGGGGCCGGCGGTGTTGGTGGGTCCGGGGGATACCCCGGGATGCCCGGGCAGTCGGGGATGTCCGGTCAGCCTGGAATGCCGGGTTATGTTTTTACTGCTCATAATGTTCCGATAGAAGGAGGAGGCGGTGGCGGAGGTACCGGTGGCGGCGGAGGAGGGAGCACCGGGGTGCCAGGTCAGCCTGGCATGCCAGGTCAACCGGGAGGAGGAACCGGGGGAGGAAGCGGCGGTGATGGCGGAGGAGGGGGCAATACAAGGATGCCTGCTCAGCCTGGAGGAGGCAGCGGTGGCACCGGTGGAGGCGGGGGAAACACCGGGATGCCTGGCCAGCCTGGAATGCCCGGCCAGCCCGGAGGTGTAAGCGGCGGAGGAGGCGGCAACACTGGTGGAGGAGGAGCGGGCGACACCGGGATGCCTGGGCAACCTGGGTGGTACCCGGGGATGCCATGGTATCCTGGGATGCCATGGTATCCCGGAATGCCTGGATGGGGTGGACAGGGCGGTGCTGGAGGTGGAACGGGAGGAGGTCCGTATTATCCGGGAATGCCTGGAATGCCCGGTGGTGGTACGGGAGGAGGTGGCGGAGGAGGCCCTTATTATCCGGGAATGCCGGGAATGCCCGGTCAAGGTGGTGGCGGGGGTATAGGAGGAGGAGGTGGTGGTTATTGCCCGCCAATGCCTGGTCAAGGTGGACACGGCGGTTCTGGAGGTACGGGGGGAGGGGCCGGAATGCCTGGTCAATCCGGAATGCCTGGTCAGTCTGGAATGCCCGGAGGAGGTAGATCAGCAGGAGGAGGAGGAGGAGGCGGCGGCGGCGGAGGAGGAGGCGGAGGGGGTGGCGGTGGCGGTGGCGGTGGAGGGGGTGGCGGCGGCGGCAGTGGCGGAGGAGGTGGTGGACGCCGGTGGTGGTGATTATCGTCGAGAATTGGCAAGATAACTATTGGCATCAGTAATGAATCCTTCTCTGCTTCCTCATAGTTTCACATTTAGCTTTTGTGTCTAAACTCTTTCATGCTCTTTGGTGTGTGTCTGTGTGCGCTGGAGTTTTAAATAAATGAGAGTGTGAATCTCTCTCTACTGAAACAAACTTGTATTATGTTCTATTTCCCTCCGTAGGTGTCTACTATCTGTCATGTTAGAACTTCCATAAAAATCTGCTTTCCATTTTTCTAATTAATCTTTGTGAAACGCTTTCGCTAAAAATATGTATAAATTGTGTGCAGAATACATCCTGTGGTTTCATATGCAAGTTCATTTTGTCAGTTGGAGCATGGTATTCTTGCTGATCGCATTTACTGGCAGCAAAATAAGCATGCCTAAGATTGGATTCATCATTAGAAACTAGAGAGCAAGAATAAGAGATGCAGGGTTTAATTTTAGTTGCATATAGAAAGCCCTTGCAAATCACCTCTAGCATGTATTCCTTCCCAGATGCTGCATTTCCAGCTTCAGATATGGTCTTCAACCAAAAATTTCAAATAGAACAGGATTCTCGAGTCGGTAGTCAATTTTGATTTCAATGCTAGGATACACTTTCTTATGCAAACAACCCATTTTGTATCAGAAATAAAATGGCAAAAGGAAACATGTCAGAGAGAAATCTATTCAATCTTATGCCTAGAAATAACTTTTAATGAAAAATCTCCCTTCTTCAATCTGATGTCTGCAGAGCGCAGAGATATTCAGATAAATGGTA
This sequence comes from Asparagus racemosus, assembly GCA_037177215.1. NCBI lineage: Eukaryota > Viridiplantae > Streptophyta > Magnoliopsida > Asparagales > Asparagaceae > Asparagus > Asparagus racemosus. Next base: position 8,998,438 of record JBAKGM010000081.1, on the reverse strand, counting down.
AAAGGGACCATAACAATGTAAAAACTTCGGATAACATCTAAGTACATCCAGTTTGCTGCAGCCGTCTTCACCATCCACAACTAATTATAGAAATATAGCCATATGCTAGATATCAAGTCAACTTTTAATTACCTCATCAAAACAACCTCAATAGCAGTTCTATCTCTTAGCAGTAACATTGGAACCCTCTGTTCAATAATTTTCATGTTAGGCTGTTATTCTTGGTGCTTTTAGACAACAAATCTTCTTGTTTCCTCAAAGGGCAGTATCCAGCAACAACAGTCTTATAGTGACAACCTGATTGGTTTCCAACTCCAATATTCACAGCACCATGCCCTAATTTCACTGTCAAGAATAATCGAGTTGGTGTCACGATAGATATGCATTGTCATGTTTCTCATGAAAAAATATGCTGTGTCACGATAGATATGCGCTGTGATGTTTCTCTTGATAAATACGCTGTGGAATCAAATTTTAACCTTTAAGATCATTTTGGCGAAACTCCTTTAAGAAAAAAACTAGTACAATACTTTACCACAAGTTGGAATCAGAACTTAACCTTTATTATTCCAACTTGTGGTATTGTACTAGTGTCTTCTTTTTACACCAAATTATTGAAGTTCAATGGATCCAAATAACATGTAGCACCAAGATCATGGTTAGTTCTATGGGTTTGCATGTACATGTTCATTATGGTGCATCATTAACGTCATGGGAGCATGTGTTTTGATCAATACACATGCATCAATTTACAAGCATGTGATTTCTGTTCTCTTGTTAATTCCTTTATTGAATATGTAGCGAGCAATTCGAACACTGGGGGTAGCAATAGCCACTTCCAGGATTAACTCGGCACATTTTCAGTCAGTAAATGTTTCAAACTGAAATACACACTTTTGAAGCAAACATGGAAGAGTTTTTCTAATAGTATTCTGTTCTGTTTAGACTGCTGTTCTTAATCAATTTACCTATCCCTTAATACCATTGAAACCCTCTAAAGCTTTACAAAATATCCTGAAAAGTACATAACAAATGAAAATTTGTACTGATATTTGGTTGTTCTTGCATTTCCTGTAACAGCATGTAGAAGGGATGCATACGCTATCCATGGAGAAACCACCCTGTTTTAAGTGATAATTTTAATTGACCTGTTTGTTGTCAACAATGGAAAAACCTAGAAATTTTCTAAACACAAATTGGATAAAATTACTGAGTACTGAAATGGGACTGCTGACATCGTTTGAGATATCTTTTGAATAACAGTTCGAGTTAATTATAGTTATCAGTACTAAGATACCTCAAGGTTTTAAGTTATAGTCATGTCTCAAGCTGTAAAACTATTATTAAAAAAAAACGCATATTCTACTCATCTGCATTATACCACTCAGCGCTACAGGATCTCTCACATGTATCAGTTAGGTCATGGACAACAAGAGATCAGTAGAAAATAAATGTTGAAATTAAATGGTATGCACACTTTAGAGCTTGCAATCAAATCTAGCATATATAAAATATTTCGAGGTAATGTGCGTAATAGTGTAGTGCGTAGCGGAAATTTTTACAGCACCTCTGGTGCACAACAAGCGAATAAGATCACAACTAAATCTCCGTTCCACTAAGGAAATAAGAATTGACAGTGATATATCTCAACAAAGTGGGATATACACTCTTCCTCTCATCAGTTCTAGGACCGACCTGTCGATGGTCCTCTCATTAGTTCTAGGACTGACCTTTCGAGGGAACCTAACAAGCTATTACAAATTTCTTAACAGCAAGACAAACAAATTTACGTGGTTCGGCAAGTTGCCTACATCCACGGGACAAGGAGGGAGGAGATTTTACTACTTGAGAGAAAGAGAATACAAATAGAGTTTACAATCCCACAAATAAAACCCTCAAACTAACTTTCAAATCTCTCACAATTTCTCTCCTAAAAGGATGCTCAAAATCTCTCTAGCCATTTTTTTCCATCTGCCTTCTCTCCTATTTATAACCCCCACGAGCACAAATTTTTCTCGTGCTTGTGGGGTGTGGCCACATGTCTCACGAGCAAGTGCTCGTGGTCTTCTCGCCCTCGTGGGGTGTGTCCCCACGTCTCATGAGCACGAGCTTGTGGTGGGACCGTGGGCCTCATGCTCAAAATTCTCCACTTTGGTGAAGTTTCTTCCAAAACTGAGTCGATACTGTTCACAAGAAAAGTCAGCTTGATTTTCATTAATGATGAACTCATTACAGCTTTATGCATTTACAAATGAATTCAACAAAAAAGTTGTTTTTTATAAGACTCGGCTACAATGAAAATCAAAACAATAAAAAATATAACTTTTTCCTTTAAACAAATGCAGGATTCCGTTTATCTGTTCCTGCTTGCTATTCGCTGGGAAAGTTGGTTTGATTTTCAATGCTTGTGAATCCGTTATAGTTTTTTGCTTTTACAATGGAATTCAAATAAAAATATCGCCTTTTTATGAGGCTTACAATGAAAATCAACAAAGATTATAACTTTTTTAACCCTTGGTGAACAAACACGGGACCCATTTTTCGGATCCTCACTTGTGTGGAATCTTTACCTATTCCAGGGACTCTTTTCTCCATCACTGGACTACCGCGTGATTAGGTCTAGGTACTAGATCTACAGATCTGCAGTGATTATTTCACGAAGGAAATAACCGTCAACGGGGATCAACTCACGAAGGAGATGATCGCCCGAGTGGGTGAAATCGACAAAGCGAAGTGCACGAACCCTGAGATTAAGATGAAGCTTAATCTAGAGGGTAAGATCGTAGATCTAACCTGGATCGACGTAGATCTGGCCTGGATCTGCTTTGAATCTCCTCTCGCTACATGGATCTGAAGTGGAATGCGTTCTTCGCTCGCGTGGGATCTAGATCTGACTTTTCTCCTTTGCTGACGCTCAGATCTGTGCAAAAGCTCTCACAAATCTCACCTCAGAGTAGAAAAATTCTAACCCTTAAACTGAGGACCCCCTGGCCTATTTATAGGCAAATGAGAGAGAGGGGGGAAAATGGTTACAGGTAGCTTGTGGCTAGCCGAGTCTGACTCGGCCAAGGCCAAGCTGTCTTAGCCTTGGCCGAGACTTTCTCGGTCTTGGCTGAGTCCTTTCAGCTTTCGGCCTTGCTCACAACACTATTCTGGTGATTTTAGAATCTGGTTTATCCAGTTGCCTCGATTCCTGAGCCCGGTTGACTATTTCGTCAACTCTAGAATTCAGTTGACTCAATTTCGTCGTCGTTCGAGTCCGATTGATCCTGTTTCATCGACGTTTAAATCCGGTTGATTTGTTCTGTCGAAACTCACTGATCTGAAGCTTCGTCATTAGATTTATTCCATGATTCATCGCTTGACTGACGTACATGCCTTGCCAATTCGCTTCATGCTTTCGTTGACTCGCTTTATGCATTTGCGGTGCGGTTACGTTGTCAGCGGTTCTTTGTCGCATCGTCAGATGGGTCGTCGATTACCAATCCATCGTCACGAGTCACGCTCGGGCACTGATAGGCAATTTTAACGCCTACAGATACCCCCTCTAAAGTGTTTCAGTCTCGACCTTTTTTAGACGAGCTTGGGATACTTTGGATATGATGGGCTCCAACCTTCATTGGGTATAATGGAACTTGAGATAAGCTTCAGAATTTGATCCCTCCAATCCTTTTAGATTCTCCAGTACTTTGTAAGATTGCTGAAGGCATCACGGTGCTGCATTTTTTATCTGACCGTCGTCGGAATCTTGAACTGAAGCTGATTGAGTTGATTTGATTTTGACTCGTATCGGTGAGTTGTCGTTTAACTGACCATCAAACTTTTTCTGAGACTCCTCCGTTGATCAGGAAATTCTTCATTGCGATGTGTTGATTGGCTTCAAAATTTATCAGGAATCTAACTTTTGATCGGCAAATTCTTTGGCGACGACATGTTGACCGACGTCATCGCAATTTCCGCTTTTCAGGCTTTCAGGCTGGGAGAATCAATTTGTGCTTATATACTCCCGGCGATCCATTGGTGTCATCGAGTTATCCTTAAGAATATTTTATGCAAATAATCTCCAGGAACTTCTCGACCAAAATAGGAAATAGTTTATACTTGTATACCTTTTTAGAGTATTTTCGGGGCTTGAATTAATTGATCCGGATGCAAAGTGACCTTCATGAGGTAATAATCTTGCTGAATAAATGTTTGAGATCCCTCAGATATGTGGGGAAGAGGAGGAGCCAATTAACGGGCTGATTTGGCACCGTTTTGGCATTCGGATAGGGCCCTTATTTGAATTCCTAATTAGAGTCTGATTAGAGTTCTAATTGGAACTAGTTTGGGTCCACCTGTGTCTGTTATAAAAAGCCCCTCTCCTCCTTTTCTTCTCTCCTTGGCTGGCCCCCTACTCTCTTTTTCTCTTTTGTTTACCCACCTTGTGTCGCCTCGTCTCCTTTAGACTTCGAGATGCATCAGCGACAAGATCCCCTACACTTTTTATCAGGTAAACCCCCCTCAATCTTTGGATAGATGTACAAGACTAGAGTTTTGATACAAAAAGGTAGGGTTTTGATACAAAAAAGTAGGGTTTGGATCACAATTAGGGTTTTGATCAAAAAGAAAATTAGGATTTAAGAAATAAAGATCGTTCTTTCTCTTTCTCTTTTTTTCTTTTTTGTTCATTTTTTCATTCCTTTTTTTTCTTTTTTGTTTTTTCTTCGTTTGTTTCTTTCTCTTTTTTTCTTCTTTTCTCTTTTTTTGCTTGAGCGCGGGCACAGAGGAGGGGGGCTCGGCAACGGCTGAGCCACGTCTAAGCGGCTCGGCCATGGCCGAGTGCCTCGGCCTGGTTGAGGCGCTGGGCTCCTCGGACTTGGCCTAGGCACCTGTTGGTGCCTCGACCAGGCCTAGGCCCCCATCGGCGCCTCAGTCATGGCCGATGGGCCACAACCTGAACTGGATTGGTTTTTTTGCCATTTTTTAGCAT
>JBAKGM010000081.1:8971131-8987382 GCA_037177215.1 Asparagus racemosus | reverse complement strand
GGGGAGGAGTAGGAGGAGGCGAGATGATGGGGTTCGGTTTCAGAGTGGTGGGGGTTTTGGGTTCTCCTGGAAAGGAATTTAGGGGAGAGAGAGAGTACATATGATCTTGGACCAAAAATTGGAAAAGGGTAATTTGCACTTAAATACCCCCAAACTTTATCTCATTTTAATTTGGCTAAATATCACTTAAATATCTTATAGTTTCACTTTCTTGGCAATGTATATCCTCAGTCGTAATTTATAGCATTTGTAATACTTTGAGTTGTTCAAAATTGCTACCTTAATACTTTTGTGAAAATTTTTATTTGATAGCTCATATATGACATTCATATGCTAATTTTATAAACTTTGTGTCTATTGAGTTTACTGAATTTATTGTTAAATATTTTCAAATTCTATTTTTAAAATAGAATTAAGATACATTTAAATTAGAAATTGGATAGATTTAACAGTAATTTAACAAATTTGAATGATTAAAAATCTCTAAAATTAACATATGAGTGTAATATTGTGAGGACCCCAAAGATAGTCCCACACCAGTGGGTTTGTGAAAGAATTTGAGTGTTTATAAGCTAAAGGCTCAAGTGTAGCATCGGCTAGCCAAGTTTGGCAGTAATTTAAGCTAAACAATGCATTACACTCAGTGGGTCCTAAGATTCGCATCGCGTCAATGGGCCCATAGGCCTAAGGCATGAATGTATGGGAGCTATCGGATGAAAATTTTCACGTTTACATAATAGAGGGTATTAACGTGTCAATTTTAAACAACTCAGGGTATATAAACGCTACAGAATATACCTAATGGGCATATTAGTGCTAAAGGAGAGAAACTATAAGGTATTTAAGTGCTAGTTAGCCTTTTAATTTTGATAACCTAGTAGCATGTTTGGGATTTCATTGTGGTAGGAAAGTTAAAGGAAGATAGAGGAGAAAAGAGATGGAAAGTTAAGGAAATTTCCTTCCGCTCAATTCCATCACCATTTAGGGGTCAATAAAATATGTATTGATGAGGTCGAATTTAGGAGAATGATGAAGCATACATCACCCCTTTTAAGAATCCCAAACAGGGCCTATGATTCTCATTAATCCAAATGTCGAGATTTTTTTGCTTGCTCAAAAGTACTCTAAACAGCAACAACAACAACAACAACCACGCCTTTATCCCAAATGTTTGGGGTAGGCTACATGAATCACATGCTTTCATTCCACTCTGTTGTGGGTCATCTCCTCCGTTAAGTTAGCTCTAATCATATCCTTCTTAATTACTTCTAACCAAGTCATCTTAGATCTACATCTAGATCTCCTAGCTCCATCAACTATTATCGCATCACTTCTCCTAACCAGTGCACTAAATGGTCTCCATTGTACATGACCAAAGCAACTAAATCTTTAGTACCTTCTAGATTTATAAAAAATTTAGTTTTTGCAATAAATAAAAGTTTTCCTCTCTAAAGTTCTTTTTCTATATTTTGATAATGAAGATTTGAAGAATTTTTTGAATCCACAAAAGGGCCAACCCCTCTCAATTTTTGCCTTTTTAATTCTTGCTTTTTATCAAGTTTTAGGGTAGATTTAATTTTATACTTTAGTTAGTTTTCTTGCCTTTTCTTAATTAGTTTAATTTCTTGCTTTTATTCATTCTTTCTTTAATTGCTAATAATTTAGGAATTAATATGAGTAGCTTAATTTCTTAGGCTAATTAGGATTAGTGGAAGTAGTATAACTTATTTATTAGATTTAGAATTGCGCTCTTTATGCTGAACAATTGTTTATGGTAGAATAATTAATTAATTAGTAATTGGTAGAATAATATAAATTAATAGGTTGTACTTTTTTTAAATATATTGATAGTCTATGCTTTTTAATTATTGTAGAGTTCCTTTTTAATTCGGTTAGTTCTATCCATGAAACCTAAATTTACTTTTAGAATTTAGTTTAATAAACTACACTTTCTTTAAATAGATTGATAGTTTATGTTTGTTAATTCTAGAAGTAATAAATGGAAAAAAGAGAATAATTACTAGATATAAAAATGAGTTATATAGTAAAATCAATCCTAATTGTGTAGTTTATTACTCTTGCTTCTTCTCTTTAATTGTCCTTATCCTTAGTTTAATTTTAGTTTGTTTTCTTTACTTTTATTTTCTTTTTCTAGTTAGTTTGTGCATTTAATTCTAGTCTTTTTAGTTCTTTATTTTTATTTTCTTTCCCTCTTCTCTTTGTTCTTATTTCTTTATTTTCATGCAATTTTCTTCTCTCCTTTCTCCCTCTTTCTTGTTTTCATTTTCCTTTTCCTTTCCAAAAAAAAAAACCCCCCAAAGACCCATTGTCACTCATTTTCTCAAAGCTATTTTCAATCTACCTTTCTTTTTAAAAAAATTTCCATTTTAAAAAGTAACTCCCTTCCTTGTGGATCAACACTTGTGAGTATTACAACCTAGTTGAATACTTGCAATTCTATTTTCAAAACTCAAAAGTTTTCACAGCAGATATCGTTACGGATAAGATTATGTAGTGAAATATTCAGATCTGTATCCGAAATATCCAAAATATATGTTGATCTATCGTTGCTATTATTTCAATCCTTAGATTAATAAATTTGAGACTACTTTTTATGACCAAAAGATCCAGTCTTAGCTTTTCAAATATAACAAACATATTAATGAACTCTCTTGTATCAATCGAACTATATTTTTCTCGATATTTATTTCATTTTATCACATCCGTTTTGTATTTGCATTGATATCCATATCTGTATCTAAGTTTAGCGGACATAGATATGAGTTTTCCTTATCGAGATATATTCATATCCGTATTTGTATTTGTGATTGACAAGCGGATATGGATATGATAAGTATCATATCCGAGCTGTATCTGGACCGTTTGGCCCCCTATTGTTAACACTTCTTGCCCCAATATGGCTACTAGTTTCTCACTATTGTTTAGATGAGATGAAGTTGACTCTCACTATCGGTATACGGAGTTCATAGTGGAAGCTTTACTAGACCTTTGTGCTTTAACGGTATAAATTTCTATAACAGAATACGTTGTGTTTTTTGTGATCTTGTCTGATTTTTTAATGTTGTATTTCTACATGATTTTTTTCTTGATTTAGAACAGTCCATAGAGAGTGTCTCTCCATCAGTCGCCCTGCGAACTTTTATGAGGAGTTTTTTTCCTGGTCCATATTCTACACAGGGTCCTCCGAGGAAGTTGGTGCTTTCTAAGACGTACTTCTTGATTTGGGCTAGTGCAATCTTTATTTCTACCTCCTTATACGCCTATTTTATCAGTTGGCTACATGGGGGTTTATATTAGGTACATTTTAGGGTGAAATTGAGGGTTGGGAATTCATTGATATTCTAACGATTACAGAATTACTAGATATATACCAGCAAATAAAAGATATATGATAGTACTTTGCAATATACTAGCTTTTACATATTGTTTTTTTACAGAATGTATGATGCTAGTATTCATTGATATACTAGCTTTTACAGAATCTTTTTCAAGCAAAAGAAATCAAATTTGATATTTTCACACTTTATTTTCATGATGCAATTTCAGCAATTAGTAAATTTAGTTTATTAAAAAGATGTTGTGCCCATACATTCTAATACCTTACAAGATAGCTCGCCTATGTATCGAACAAAGTTATTGATGTAGGATACTTAACGGACAATTTCGTTGAGGAGCGAAAAAATCACAATTAAATACGGATGCATACATATTATTGACTTTCGCAAAGAAACTGTCATATCTTCTAACCAGGAAGACGAATTCTGACATATTATATATGTAAATCGCCTATCTCGACAAGACGAAACCAACTGGATTGTCAGATTTTCAAAATCACATCAATAGCACTAGTTTTAGCATAAATCTAAAAATAATTAATATTTAGTTTATTTTTAGTAATAAAATTGGAGACTATTTAGATTAGGAAATAAATTCAATTGTGATTCATGTTTGGCTGATTTATTTCTTTTATTATAAGGAGTCTTTTTAGGGTAAGATTTGATACTTTCTACTTTTTTATAATTCTAGTCTTATTAGTAGTCTTGTTTATTTTTTTATTTAAGCAGATGATTGTAAGCTCTATAGGCATAACTTTTGATTAATAAAATTCCTCTTTATTTTATTTTCTTCGTGGATTCGAAGATTATTCTTTGTGGATTCAAAGATCACATTTTGGTAGATTCTGAGGTTTCTTACTTCCGCTCTGCGTTAATTGATATCAGAGCCCTGTTTCCAATCCAATTGTAGGCGACAAAGCCCATATTGCCCGAACTCAGATTAAGACTCATTTAGACCGACTTGCATTTGCAATGGAGTGTCTAAATTCAGGACAAGTTCGAGATCACATTGATGGTTGCGAAAGACATGCTAGGACTCTGTAAGAGGAATTCAATAACAACATCAATGAAAATGACTCCCCTCATCGAAATCATGATTGTTGAGACTACTTAAGATGAGATATATATAATACTGAAAACATGAGGGTTGATTTACTGTCTTTCAATGGAGAACTCGGTGTATATGATTTTCTTGATTGGATTGATGAGGTGGAGAGATTTTTTGGATACTTGAAAATTTTAGAAGATTAGAAGGTTAAACGAGTAACCTATCAATTTAAGGGTAAAACACTTTTTTGGGGGCAATCATTATGTGAGGATCGAGCCTGTCAGCAGAAACGAAAAATTTGATGATGGGCGAAGATGAAGAAATTGATGAAAGCTCATTTTCTTCCAACATATTATTATGTGCTCAATCAACACCTAAGTTCATACTCTAGCTATGGTAGAGATTAAGTAAGCCCAATTTGTCCCTAAGCAAGACCTTGGAGTTGTGAAGAGGATTGAAGAAGAAACAAAGAAAGAAGAAGTATCTCAAAAATACTCTATCTTTTGCACGAGATGCACCGTGATGTAGAAAGATTTATAATATTATCATTGATAGCAGCAGTTGTAAGAATCTTGTCTCTAGGCGTATGGTGAGTAAGTTAGGTTCGAAGATAGAGAAACACTCACTTTCCTATAAGGCCGGCTAGATTTGCAAGGGTAATGATTTGTAGAACGATGAGATGTGTCGGGTACCTTTTTCTATTGGCTGCAACTATGTCGATAAGGTATTGTGTGATGTGGTCGAGTTAGATGCTTGTCATATACTTTTAGGTAGGCCATGACAGTTCGATATTGGTGCCATCCACAGGAGCAGAAACAATACTTATATCTCTAAGAAGAATAGAAGTCGAATTGTACTCATGCCTCTTATAGAAAAGGAGGCATCTACGATAGAGACTACTGATAAGAATTTTTTTGGTGATAGACAATAAAGCTTTTACAAAGGACTTGAAGCTATCTGAAGAGGGTTATGCATTGGTTGTAACTAGAAAAGAAGAACCTACCCCAACCGAGATTCCTCCTAAGGTGCAAGCCCCTTATGTGATGGAGATAGTTGATATTGATGGTTATATGTTAGTGAAGATGGGCGTTATACATGAAATTTCTGAAGATAGTGTGAGTGATATTACATTTTCTAATGTTGTTGCAATGAAGGAGAATGGTAGAATTGAAAGCAATGTGATTGATGTTATGTGTAACTTGCTTAGTAGAGGGCTCGGAACAAAGGAGATGGAGTGTCAGAGGAGATGGAGTGTGAGAGAAAATATTCTCCTGAAACAAAGAGTGACAATAATTTTGACAAGATTGAGATGAAACTTTAGGCACAAGAATCTAAAAAGCAACAAGGAAAAGATTTGGAGGAGTTTTTTGAATTATTTGTAGATTTACATGCCGTTAGTCATATAAACGTAATATGGAAAAGATTCATTCAAAAGTTTGATTCAGAAGAAGTTTTAGACAAGTAAAACAATAGATGGAGAAAATCAATGCAGAGTACAAGGCATATGCTGATTGATACAGGAGAAGAAATAAATTTATTAGTTAAGATACTATTCAAGCAAATGTAAGCTCGGGGTTGAGCTTCTTTCCACAAGAGAGACTGATGTAGGAAACTTAATGGACAATTTCATGGAGGAGTGGGACAAGCACAAGCTAAATATAGATACATACATATTATTAACTTTTAGATATCCGGAAACGGATTTTAACATATTATATATGTAAATCACCTATCTCGACGAGACGAACCCAACCCGATTATCATATTTTTAAAATCTCATCAATATCACTAGTTTTTAGCAGAAATCTGAAAATAATTAATATTTAGTTTATTTTTAATGACAAAGTTGGAATCTTTTTAGATTAGGAAATAAATTCAATTTTGACTCATATTTGGCCTATTTGTTTGCTTTATTATAAGAAGTCTTTTTATGATAGGATTTGATACTTTCTATTTTTGTAATTTTAGTCTTATTTGGAGTCTTAGCTGTTTTCTATTTAAGCATATGATTGTAAGCCACAGATGCATAAATTTTTATCAAAAAAATTCCTCTCTATTTTATTTTCTTCGTGGATCCGAAGATTGTTCTTTATGGATTCAAAGAGCACCCCTTGATAATTCTGAGGTTTCTTACTTCTGTGCTATGTTACTATTTTATTTTGAAATTGCTTTATGGATTCATAGATGATATGGCCTAACAGTTTGAATGCTGCAAGAGGAAGATATCGAATATCCACATAATAGATTAAGAATTTAGAGATCATTTATAGTGTGGTAACAAGCCAAATCCAATTTTCCCCTTCAAAATAAAATATTGGAGATAATAGAATGAAGCCAGTCTAATTATAATACTTTAGATTAGAGGCTAAAATGCATAATTATATCATAAACCATACTGCCAATGTCTTTTTTTAAGGAGGCCCACAAAATCTATTTTCAAACTAAAACCTAAATTCCACTTCCCATAACCTAGACATTATAAAATTGAGATGATATTATTTGCTTGTACTCTCATTGAGAAACCATTCTAATTCGGTGTGTGACATTTTAATTAATGTAAACTAAAAATATATGTTTGTAAAATTCTGATAGAGCAACACGACAAGAAGGTTAACGACATATATGTAGATATCTAAGAAAATATGGAAGTCTTCATCAGAAACCTTTAGACTCTGTTTTATTTGGATGATCTGTAATATCTTTTTTTTTTCTGTATACCCGAGGTTCACCACTTGCTTCGCAATTGGCTAGTCTGCGGTTCGAGGTTTGAGAGTAGCAGGGCCCTCCTCTGGCCCTTTGAGATTTTTGCAAGCATGAGGGCTTGAACCTGGGTTCTCCGGCTTGCCTCCACCCTGGACACACACCCGCTAGCCATATGTGCTACCCAAGCAGGTTAACCTGTAATATCTTATGATAAGTTAGAGAGTAGAAATAAACTTTGTAACGTTTATACGACATAATAGATTCACAGGATAATGGAGAATAACATGGTCAAGTCATATCATAGAAAAACTATTAATATGAACATCGCTCTTCAAAATAGTGTGAGGTTATCTCAACCCGTCAAATAGCGTGAGGTTATATGAGGTTATCCAACGTATACATTATATCACTAATAAAGAAACGATGTACTCCACCGGCTAATTTTATTAATGAAAAAAATTATATTTAGCTCAAGTTTGAAGAAACAAAATAGCAAAAAATTGAGTGCACCCTATGGAAAATTAAAAGTCAGTCTTAGTCGGGATCATAAGCATCATAAAGTAATAAGAATGTTATATTCAATTCTAATTAGTCTTAGAATGTAATATCAAAAAAGCTCAGGAGTGAGATTAACAATGAATAGATTTATAATGACCCATACTTTTAAAGGGTTTACTAAACATTTCAGAATTATAAGAACATCCAAAGCGCATTCGTTACTTTTAAATTAACTTGTCATTGGTATGTATATTATTTTAACTATCTCAACTTATATGAAATTTAGGAAATAGAGACAGCAGAATAATTTATCATCTAAATGTTGTTAACAAGGTTTCTGCAATTGAAATTTACACGTACTTAAACTTGTTTATATTATTTTCCTAAAATTGCAATTGTGTAAGCAAGAGAAACGACTTAACCAACACCTTTATAGGTAATCTTGGTGGGCTCCAATGAAAGAAAGGGGTAGAGCAGCGGGTTCCCTCAAGATTCCGTGCACTGTAAAAAATCGAAATTGGTTTAGTAAAAATGATTAAAGATCAATTAATAAGACAAATAATCATGACACCTATACAAATTACCGTTGATAATATTTATCATGTGCCATTAATTAAATTGAAAAATGAAAAATCCGATGGCCGTGAGAGAGAGAAATAACTTCCTTTCAAATTCCACCCTCCTCCTTTTCTTCTTTTGGAAATGATTGGGTTATCCATCTTCGTCGATTAGGGTTTCATCAGTGTCATATGTAGATTGGTTCGAGATTTCGAGTACAAAGTTAGGGTTTTTTTTTTTCTTTTTTTTAGTGGGGCAGAAAGTTTGGGAGTGATGATTTTGACGGGGACGAATCTCGTTATGACGGTGATCGGATTCGCCGTCAGCACGATGTTCATCGTGTTCGTGTGCACGAGGCTAATATGCGCCAGGATCCAGTTGCGGGCTTCTAGAAGGAATTTTCCGACCGCGGCCAGATCCGATCTCAGCATCGTGAGTTCCCTTTTCTCTACTTTTTTTTTACTGTGTTTGTATGTGAGTGGAACTTCTCAGTGAGTATTTTCTTCGTTCAGATTCTGTTGGTGAAGTTGTACCAATCAATGAGTCATTCTATTTGCTAAAGTTTCAATTTTGATTCCGAAAAATTAGTAATTTGGATCAAGCAATTCACTGTAGTTAGTAGTTTTTTCCCCCCAGTTGGAAGTAACTATATGTCTTTGTTCCTTAACTTCGATGCAGTTGGGTTCTATCTTGCCTCAAGTTTGATGTGTTGTTGGGTAAATTGCAGATAACCCCCTCATCTATACCTTCAGTAGAATGTATCACCTCTCAACTATTTTGCGAGCGCTTAGCATGCCAAGATTTACATTTTGAGAAGGATAAAATTGCAGATAGCCTCCTCTCCTTTACAAATCGAGGGGTGTTAAGCGCTACTGAAATGGTTGAGCGGTGACAAGTGATACTGTGATAGTGAAGGTAAATATACGGGGGTTGTCTGCAATTTATCCTAAATTGTATGAGGCATTGGGTAGAGATCCTCATTTATATTCTGGGTGGGCACTAATAATTGCTACTTTGGGGTAGGCAGAAAGAATGGGCATCATAAAAGATAGAAATAACCAAAGAAACCGAAGGGATTTTTGCAGATATTTGGAGAATTTTATTGTTGTAGAAGATATCCTGTAGTTACTGACCCTTTCTCATCTGTGGAACTTTTCCCCGAAACAGCTTGAACGTGGGTTTCATGGGTTGGAGCCATTTGTAGTAGCAAGCTTTCCTACGGAGGAATTTGGTGACTATTTCTCATCTGGAAAAGATACCCAGTAAGTTTTCCCTTTACCATCATTATATCTCTATTTGGTCTGGGTTAATGCAGATAGACCCTGTGTATTATCGTCCAACTGCGAACGGACCCTTGTATTCTATTGGTACGGATAGAGCCCCTGCACTATTTGCCCAAGTTGCGGATTGACCCCATGAGTGAATTACTTTTTACTCCTAAAAGAGTTAAAAAGTTTCACTCTGGGGTTCTATCCGCACAAATAGAACTACAGGGGGTCTATTTGCACTTGGGGTATAGTACAGGTGGTCTGTCGGCAATTTTCCAATTTGGTTTATTTATTTATTTATTGTATGTTTAGTTTGCCAGGTATTGTATTGTCAGTTTTGGTTTGCTCAATTCTAAAATGCTCGAGGATTTTCCAAGATGAATTCCTATCTGTTACCTTTTATATTTTCGCTTGTGGAAGCCTGTTTTTACGTATCTGTGTGTATTTGGAAGCATGTTGAGTTTTTATTTCAATGTTTGTATAAGAAGCTACTGGGTTTCTGATTTATACCAAATTATATGAAAAAAGGAATGAGTGCAGAAACACAAACCTAGATATGAAAAGCAAGCGTTGGCAATTGAACATCTTCAAGTGTTATTGCTAACATTCTTCGTTAACTGTGGCCAATTTTTTCTTGTGTATAGTTTGTTGTCATATACCCAGTCTTCCAACTTGCAGTTTTTGCACAATCTGCTTTCTTGACTGACTTCTGGGTATAATCAATTGGTTTCTATTGAGCAAATCTTGTTTACTTATCCTTATTCTTTCCAATTTGGGTTCTTCAACTGATGGGTAGCCTAATCTTCTTTAATCATACACGTCTTTTTGTTGCTCCTCCTGACTTAAGTTTATGTTGCATTGTTACAACTCATGACCATTTCATTTTTTAGTTCAATGCACCAATAACCAACTTCTGCTAGCTTGATTTATGTTTCAATTCATAACTGAGCCTTCTGTAGGAATCCATAGTACATGCATTTTATTATGATATTATCAATAAATTTTAGCCCTGGTGATATGAATACAAGTTGACATTCCCTTTGTAACAATCGATACTATACTATCTCAAAGCTCGTCTGCACAGAACTCCAGCTGGTAGGTAGATCAAGGACAAGTGCTCTTTTCTTAGCTTCTTCCTATTACATGTGGCCATCTTCCCTTTTGCAATTGTGCGGCACCTAATCAAAATGGAGGGCCAGATGCATCATATTCTATTCAAAGTACCTCAAAAAGTTTGGAATGTTAATGCAATTTCGTTGAGAGGTGCAAAATTTCCTCTGCTTTATCTTTTCTGCCTAAAATACCTACAAAGTGTTGCTAGGCCATGAAAGCTTCTTTGTAATTTACTTATGATTTTCAGATTAGGCCTTTCTAGTTGCTTGAACTTTCTCCTTGTGGGTTTAGAGCCTTAGATACCATCTGCACTTGCGACAAAACCGAAGAATAACAGTTTCTTGGTGCAACTTTTCAAATTTCAGGTTAACTTTAGCCTATAGTCCTGTTGTTTGTACCTCCTTCAGAGTTATTAAGCACTATTTGTGCATGTAAAATAGATTTTTTTTTTGTGAATTATCAACAAAAGGTAAAAGCTTATTGGATCTAAAAGTGAAGATGGGAATTGAGTGGTAGAAACAAAGTATCATGCAAATTAGAAAGGGACCTGCACAAAAGACGTGTTACAACACTTTGTAGCTCCCTTTCTAGTTTGCATTATACTTTGTTTCACCACTTTGTTTCACCACTCAATACCTCTCCTCACTTTTTATGATCCAATAGGCTTTTGTTGATAATTAAAAAAAATCTAGTTTACAAGCACAAATAGTGCACAATAACTCTGAGGGAGGTACAAACAACAGGACTATTAGCTAAAGTTAACCTGAAATTTGAAAAGTTGCACCAAGAAACTGTTATTCTTCTGTTTTATAGCAAGTGCAGATGGTTATCTAAGCTGACAAGGAGAAGGTTCAAGCTTTCAATGGTTACATAGAGAAGGTTGGGAAGTATGATAGAAGGAACATAGGGTTCCCTTAAAGGACACATCAATGTTAATAACATCTAAGACTTTTCACATCCTATATCACAAAAACAAGGTGATGGGGAATGGGTAGGCAACCAGCGAAGATATGCTGTTGGGTGGTTTAGGAGATGGGAAAGGGTGGGTGAACATTGGCAGCTCATAAAACCAGAGAGATGGAGACTGCTTCGAGGCTTTCTGTTTTTTGTTGGGGCTGCAGTTAAACAGAGAATGGCGCTGGCTTCTGCAGTTTAACAGAGGAGGAAATTTGGCGGCTTGATGTGGAGGCTTGGTTCTGTATGCTGCAAGACAGATAAGAAATTGACGGAATATGGTGGCTGTTCTACTGGATGAGAAAGATAGTATAGGAGAAGAATTGACAAGCTGAGAATCACACACCCTGGTATAAAAAGAGAAGGAAACACACTTTCAAGGTGCAGGATTTGGCTTCACGCCATATGCAACTCACATGAATTCGTTCCTTGGATTTTCATCAAAAAGGAAATCAATCTCTTTATTAAAATCTGAAAAATTCAAGGTTTATAGACTAAAGACTTAAAGTCAAAATTTAACTCCAATAACCTGTCGTAATTCAAATATAACTAAAAAATTCAAATTCAAATTTCAAGTGTTATAACTAATATTAAATTCAATGAATTAGTTTCTTTAATATAAACTAAAATCAGATATCCCAATATAAACTAAAATCAGATATCCCAATGTAAACTCAGATCAAATATCTAATATAAACTCAAATCAAATATGTTATGCTAAAATAGTTTCTTTAATCCTAAATGAATTAGCACTCTACAGATGAAATAACATTTTGACTTTTTCTTCAATTCTCCAAAGCTGTCCAACAGGAAATTTGTATTTTATTAGAAGAGTACTAATTCCTTTTGGATTGCAGACAGAGGGGGAATAGAGTGGTTGTTCTACTTGATGGGGAAGAGAAGTATTTAGTGAAAGTTTGACTTCATCTTCAATTCTCTGAAGTTATCACGCATCACAAGGCTATCATAAATATCCTATTTTATTTTATTTTTACCTACAAAGCAGTTTTTTTGGGTTACTTTGTGGGCAAGCATGCCATTTAGTTATTTGTGTACTGTTTTATAATTAACTCCGGCAACTTATTACTAATATTTAAAGCCCAATAGGTTTTTACTAAGGGAGGAAAAATGACATAAATGGGTAGGGAGTGCGCCAAAGAAAGAATACGATCAGATATTGAAGTAAGAAAAGTTCTAATAACAGGAGAAAGAACCTCCATTGATGGAAAAAAGAAATCCCTTTAGGGTGGAATTATTCTCTCTTAGCAGTTCTAGGTTGGTTCTTAGAGCCTCCAAAGCCATTATTAGCCTCCATGCACCATGAGCTCAAGTTGTCTGTAATGTAATGATATGTCCATGTATTTTCATTTGAGAATTTTCTTACCCATCACTGGTAGAGACATGCGAAAACCTCCCACGAGGGAAGAAATGGCATACTGCTTAAACTAAGCAGTTATATTTGGCATACTAAAGGCTGCTGCTTCTTTATGTCAAGTTTAGGCATCATACTTGCTTGTCCCGTCCTTACCTTATTCCAGTATTCCTATGTCCGTAGAGAACTGTTCAGTTCTCATTATCCAAGTCGTTAGGTAGTGTTTGTGCAGAGTGTTATAAGGGGTGGAAACGAAATAAATCTAATTGAATTTAAGATGTTCATATTTGTATTTATCTAAAACTTTCAACCTACTATCCGAAATCAAATACGTTTCTAGGTCTTTTTCGAAGAATTGGAATACTCGGTATTTATTAAATATTCATGAATGTTTATCAAATGCTAAAGTATATTTATTTGACTAATAATTTAAACTTTTTGAGTATTAAACTTTTTAACTAAAAAGATACTTTTAGTATATCGAATGCTAAAGTATATTTATTTGACTAATAATTCGGAGTTTTTTATTTGGGTAAAGAAATACTTTCATTTTTTCTAAAGAATTTCTTTTTAAATAGTATTTAAATTTAACTTCATAATTGAAATTATTCCTTTATAATTATGGTGTGTATTTATCTTTAATTTGAATATTTGGTTAAGAAACTAATTTAAGACTCTGTAGGTTTGTCAAACTTAGTATAGAACTTAAGTAGAAAGATGTTAAGTTGGTGACAAATATAACAGTGTCTGTATGTGTAATACAATTCGTAAGTGATCAAATTTTAAATGAATATTTGATAAGCAAACAAATTGAATATACACATGCTTAAATTCTACTTGTTTATAAATTCAAGTGCGAAAAAATATTTGTTTGCTGTTACATGAACTACTAAATCGATTATAATTGAATAGTTGCTCGAACAATTAACGAAATATTCGTTAATTATTTGGTTTGCGTCCAACCCCAACTATAAGCTGTTCTCGTTTGTTTTGGTTTAGTAATACTTGGGTAGTATGTAATCTATAGGCAAGATCATCATTGCTGTCAGCAGACAGCTCTAAATCAGCAGAATGCTATGTCTTCTTGCGAATTTTGAATCTTGAAAGCATAGATCACATTAAGGACCTTAATTAGATTGGAGGTTAAGAAAGTGCTCTTTTTCTATCTGATGGGTGATTAAGGTATCCATATAGTTGACTATGCAGTTAGCAGAAACAACTGGCTGATTACACTATGTAGATCATATAAGTAATTGAAACCCATGCCGGTAGTTCATTTCTACATTATATATCAATCTTTAACAAAATTTATATACAGGGAGCTAGTATACGTAGTAGGTAGCTCCCTGCTATAAGTTGGTGTATTTATCATGGAATTATTCACCTTAGTTTCCAAAAAGATGGCATACTATGTTGCATGGACACAGGTACAGATATTGGTATAGGTGTGGGTACAGCTACGGGACACATCAAATTTGTAATGGGTAGGGATATGGCGATATGACTATATACATATATTGACATTAATAATTTACATAAGATCGATAATATTTTTTCATTAACATCATAACATGTTATGAGAATTAAAATTCCAATGACATTTTAATGTTTATTTTATTATTTAGACCATAAATTGGAAAACCACTCATTTTTTAACAAGTACCCAAACGACCTTTAAAATCATAGTTCAGGTAGTGAATGTGAAGGATAAATCTCCAAGAAGTGTATGACGAGTGTTTTAAATTAAATCATGTATCATGTAATTGAGTACACGTTGGAATAAACATATGCATATATTAAGAAGTGTCCAAGGAGTATCGGTCTCTGACACGGGTACAATACATGATAAAAGTGTCCAAGGTGTGTTCGGCATGTGCCGATGTTCTGTATTTGTCAGGTAGAGGTACGGCTTCATGATAGAAGTACCTAGGTAACATAGACTGCATAAAATCCATGTTGTGCACTTGTCACTATTTCTTGACAGGACAGAAATATCTTGTAATATTTTCGTAGCAATTGTACTTGAGAGGTAAATAGTTTTGATGACGCTATTAGTATTAGACATTCAGTTAGGAAATAATATGTTACTTGGGTTGGTCCTTGACTTGAACCATTGAAAATTTAAAAATTCTCTAGATATTCATAATAACTTGGTAATTCTCCTTTAAATTCTTTATATTATGTTGCATTATTTTTTAGTACTCCTGAACTTTTAACAACTCTTCAGATTATTCATGACAGGATTAATTAACTCGAAATTGGTTGCAGGTGTACTGTATGTCTTGCAGAATACCAAGAGAGAGACATTTTGCGCATCCTTCCTTACTGCAAACATGCTTTCCATGTCAGCTGCATAGATATATGGCTAAAACAACATTCAACATGTCCTGTATGTAGAATATCACTGCGTGATTCTCCTGATCAAAGAAGGGCAATGCAGCCTCTCTACAGTGGAGCCATCAGATCTCTTTACCCTCGAGAAACCTTTGAGTTGGATTCTTACCACTATTTGTTAGCAAATTATAACTATTCTGAAATGACAGAAGATAGTCAGAGAGCAGTATCTGTTCAAGAGGATCAGTTAACATCAGAATCATCTGTAGCTCTTGAGTTGCCATCTATGGACGGTATGAAGATTGATTGTTATCAGGAAACAAAGGGAAAGCTCATGGAGAGTCCATCAAACTCATAGCTAACCAAGGTTCTGGGGACTGAAGGTGGCTGCTTGAATCAGACTTTTGACAACTGAATAGGGAAAGAAGGAACTTACAGAAACTGTTGTCAAAATTCAGCAACCTGAAGGTGCGTAATCTTGATGTACTGTTCCATGAGGGTTTTCTGTGAATGTCACATTTTTTTTAATTCTTCGAGTGAAAGCTTCTGGGTTAATCTTAGTTCGCATAAAAAGTCTGATTCAAGCTTATTCATGTTTTGTCGTCAATGTCTATATTATATTATAATTAACTTAAGGTGATTTTACGAAGAGTATCGTGATCTTCCGGTTCAATTGTCAGATGATGATATGATATTGTGAGTACAGGGGTAATATTTTACAAGCAAAATTTCCTTTAAAATTCTTGATTGAAGAGAACAGTACGTATCAGAGCACGCTGCATGCGGGCTGGTGTTCTGAGCCATAAAGGGTAGCACTTTGAGGATTTCACTGCCTCCTTGTCCATATACAGTATCTATCAGAACATAGTGTACTGATAGAATTCGAGTTCTTGATTGAAGTAAGTACCAGATTCTTGTCGGTTTGTGAATCACGATAGAATATATGTAGGATCGCTAATCTGATCACGCTAAACACTAGAGGGGGGTGAATAGTATTTTATAAAAATTATGCAAAATAGATTATAAATTGCAATAAAGATAACATCA
>JBAKGM010000081.1:8897743-8924500 GCA_037177215.1 Asparagus racemosus | reverse complement strand
GTTATACATTGGTGACTGAATATAGGTGACCGCATTCGCCGTCACTAATGTTCATATTTTTGACGGAAACTTTCCCGTCACTATTGTGCCGTCACGAATGAGCCTATTTCTACTAGTGCTTCTCTTTGTCTCTTCATACTTCACTAACATTTTTGCCCGTTCTTTATATAGTATTTCCTAACTAAATCAAAGTAACTTGTGAAATGGAAAATCATACAAACATGCAACTACCAATTTGGCGTAGAGTCGCATAGTTCTAGTTCGTTGTAAAGTTGGGAACTTATTTCTCCCAAAGTTTTTAAATGAAGAGTCGATAAGTTCAGCTTCTCGGTGGTGAGAGCGCTGAGAGTAAAAAAGACTGATGTGCAAAATGACAGTGAAAAAGAGGGGGAGTATAAAGTACGAGGATATGTTGTTCTATCTGAAAACACATTGTAGTTAAGCATATTCTCATATACTCTCTGGCTATGTTTGGCAAAGGTTTAGTCGAGTGGTTGAAGGGGATTAACTCTTGACTAACACACCATATACTAATTTTTTGATAAAGGGTTTGTTAACCCCTGATAAGTGGTTGAGACCACTTAACCCTTGAAAAACCATAAAGCTGGCGGGTTTACAATTCTGCCTCCGGAGGTGGCTTAATAGTTAAGCCGTGTAAAGTGGGAGGGCAGAGGTATTATACTTCAGTTATGAATGCCGCAAATCGAGTTGGGCATTTAATTTAATATTTCAACACTTCATTCACCCTGGCTATTTTAATCACATAATTACCTTAATCCACCTTGGCAGCTTGGCTATGCGATTGGGTAGAGTGTTTAATTCAATTTTTTTGATCTTACTTTGTAAGAGTCATCTCATCACTGAGCGATGACTACTTTAATATTTGGGAAAATTGCTTCCACCCCATTGATTGTTTTGGTACTTAAATTTATAAGTAGTTATGGCTATTTTAATATTATAATATTTCAATTCAACTTCGCTACTATCTCATTCTCGTAAACATCGATCATGTTCATCTACTATTTCATTTTTACTTCGGATAAATATAGCTTTACTTGTACAAGTGCAAGACAATTGTATAACTGTATGACAAGTCTCTAGAGTATATTGTGTCTAGCAAAAGTTTTGCTGAAAGGCACCTTTTTGGCGAATTATGAACATGCGTTGTCACAAATTTGTAGGGTGCTTGAATTTGGATAGAGAGTCGGAACATATTTTTTGAACAATCATTAGTAATTTTTCCTACTTCTAATAAGGTTAAAGTTGGTATTTTTTTTAAAAATAGCGGTATTAACCACCTTAACCCTTCTCTAGTTGCCACTCAAAATAAAATTAACCCTTCATCTTAACTATCACATCCAAACGGATTTTAATTATTTTTAAATCCTCACGATGGGTTAAGTAATTTAAACCTTCTACTTAATTCTTCTCCTTAACCCCTTACCAAACGATACCTCTATGTTTACTTTTTTCTGTCTCTAGCAATAAATGTAACTATTTCAGGCTAATCTAGTATGATCCTGAATTAGTAAATGGGTCCTCTTCTTCTTACTCGGAATTTCTAAAAAAAGTGGAATAAACACTAGTGATAGGCTGATAGCAACATAAACGTGGCTATATTTGTTATATCTTTTTTGCCGGAGTGTTGCTTGCCAACACAACCAGCTAGAGGTGCATATATTCAAAAAATATATATGCATTCATGTCTGTATCCGTAGAGTATTGCAGCAGATACGGAAATAAGGATATAGTATCATGTCCAAGATGCATTAAAACAATATGCACCTTAACAACCAACTCCTGCGACCATCATCAACTCTACTACAGGTTCCATGAATAAAGAGCAGTTTCCTGTTGAGTATAACCTTGGTTGAACTTTCTGATAGTAATACAAAGCTTTACGGAAAATATTATGAAAACATCCCTTTTGTATTCACATTAGGGCGGCAGAAGTTTGGCCAATTAATGATTAATTTGGGAGACACTCCTTGCAGTATCGTTGTTTTGAACTTTTCAGCTCTCTAGTTCTCATTTTGCAGATAGACCACCGTCTAGGTGGTTTTTTTTAACCCTTTTACATTCAGGAGGTCTACTTGGCAAAAACGACATTTTCTTTCTTTGAGGGTAAAATAGTCAAAAATAATTTAAGTCAAGAGTATATATGCAAAAAAAAAAAAAAAGGCTAGAGGGGGTAGTAAGCTCAAAACAACAGTATTACAAGCGGTCTATCCGCAATTACCCCTTAACAGAAAAACAAAAGAAGGGATCATAAGCGCCCAGACAGAGAAATAGTGTTTCAGAGCCACCTTTGTGTTTGCACTATAATAAAATATCAACACAAAAAAGGATCATATTATGCATTGAAACGCCAATGAGCAAATTGGTGTGAATATTGCAGATGGAAGAAAAAAAACTGTTGATGAAAAACAATATCGATGATCTTCAAGCTTCAAAGCCCACATTAGTCTCACAAACGTTAACTGGTCTTACGCACTTAGTTTCTATGTACTTGAAGTGGATTGCGAGAAATGATCAATTATGGGCGACAACATTGTCAGTATCTCGAACAAGTTTCATGGAAGGCAGAACTATAGCAGCTATGGGGTTGGCTTCAAGCCCGCCACCTTCATCAATGATAAGGCGAAGACCATTAATATGAAGCTTCCCGTGATGACCACTCACCACTATTGTCGGCTCCGTAGTCAGTTCCTGAAACAATTTACTATCCAGTCAGCTTATGGAGCTTATATATAACTGTAAGAACAGTGTAGGAAAAGGTTGAAATCAATTTACTAAAGTATTTAAAGAGAACTATCGACATATGAATTTTGGCTTCCTCATTAGTATCATATATACCCTAAATCAATTTAACGACATATAATCCTGATGCAGGAGCACAAGGAGACCGAGCTGCACACTTGCATTTTCAGATTTTCTGGACTGCGAGCATAACAGTTATTGTTTTGGTCATAACTTTTTATAAAACTCAAAAAACTCTTCTTTTGAAGTGTTGGATAGGTTTCAAGTCTACATTCATTCCAACTAGACTTACATGATTCGGATCTCTCTGCAAAAAGACGACATCCAAATACCAAGGGGTGGTCAGCTTGGACTGCATGAAGACTTTGGTGTTTTCTAGTATATTGAATTTATCTATGTTAGTCAAATGCCTTTTAATTTTTCTGTTTTATGTTAGTCAAATGCCTTATAATTGTTTTAATTTTTCTATATTATGTTAGGCAAATGCCTTTTAATTTTTCTTACTAATCAGTCTTTTAGTTTTCAGTAATCCTAACGCTTGAAGGAATGTTTCAAGCTTATCTTAAGGTCTAATGGAAATGGCAAGATGATTGCATTTATCTAGACTAGGGCGGTGATATTTGTATCTCGAGAGTGGTCAGCAGTCCATGGTTATCCGTTGCTTATCGTAAGGTGGTGTTATATGTATCCCTAGAGCAATCAACATCCTATCCTCATTTCCGCTCACCCCTCTTCCCATACCATCCCGGTATCAGATCCCAACGATATCACATACAAATTGTGTTTGTGATAAGTCAAACTGAATAACCAAGATTCACATATTGGAGGATTCGCATCAATTGAACCAGTCAAGGTTTTATTTTTAATCACAAAATACGCAGTAAGATGCATAATTAATATAAAACCAAACAGATTTCAAAAAAAAAAAACCCTCCATTTTATGCAGCTTATCAACACCTTTAAAGGAGTTGATAAGGGCATTCACAACACATGACTATTTCCCCAAAAATTAAGGCTTTTTTGCATTGAGATGTTTGACAAATCTTTGACATGAGGGAACAGAATGGAAGTGGAATGGACTAAATACACCCTAAGTTCGTATCTGCCCAGAGATATTTCATGCTTGTGTACAGCAGCTTCAGATTGGGATTATTCAGGAAGTCAATTAGGTAATTACTTCATGAATAGGGTGCTTTTGTGCTAGCTTGTATTCTCAAAGTCATACAAGCAGTAAAAAGTGTACACTTAAGATTTCAAATTTATGACATGTTGGGTGGTCCAAGCATTGGACACCTTGGGGACATTTAAAACAAGCACATCATAACATTAACATGTTAAGTCATCATATCCAATTGGTACCGTGGTTTCTGCTTCAGATAATATGGACAAATCAAAGCCATAATTCAATTGGAACTCTATGTTCATTTTTTCCCCTAAAAATGGAGTCATTCTAAATATGTGTGTACTAAAACACACAGCTATATAAATCATAACCTCCCCATCAAATATTTCTGGAAGGTTTTTTTTCCGGGTGCCCGGGGGGCGGGGGGGGGGGGGGGCAGTGGATGGGGTCTCAGACACTTCTCAACATATAGACACTGATACCCATGACCAATATCTATGTATCACACTGCCTATAGACTTATTGGTTTTTATTGTAGTGGAAAAGAGGGAAAAAAAAAGGAGGTTTAAGTCCAACGGAATGTTCAAAAGCCAAATACGAGAATATTTTATTGATAGTTGTGCCCAAGATGGGGAAAACTTGGATATAACATTTGAGAAATTTGTCCATCGCTTGAACATATTCCTCGTGCAAACAATATATTACTCAGGCAATTAAACAGTAAGCTACTGATATTTTTGGGAGACTAGATTTGATAGTGTATTACTTACTGTGTAGGAGATCTTAGAATGAGATAGCTGTACATATGAACTATTCTTAGCATGACATGCTCCATAAGATTGTAGTTGCTAGCGTGGTCTATGCTATAATAGGAACTTATATTTGGGTCTTAAAGGCCCTCGGATACAGATCCTCTCCAATTAGGTAGTAATTGGAGAGTCCACTTACCGCGATCATTACCCTACATTCCAATTCCAATTCCAATTTCAAGGGATGAGATTAAGTCACATAAGATTTTTCCACTATTATCTTAAAAATCACTAAGGTGAAACCAGTATCATAATAGTGGAAATCCTACATGGCGTATCTCATTCCTTGAAATTGGAATGAACAGTATGATTGCAGTAATTAGACCATCTCCAATTAGGAGGATCCATATCCATGACCCTCATAATATTCCTCCTTGATAATGCACCTATGAACCACCCTGACTTGTAGATTGAAATGGAGATTTAGTACCATCTACCCCATCGCCCATTACTCTAACCAACGCCACAAAAGGCAAAAAGAATGTGATTTTCTTAATTTAAGTAAATGGATCAAATAAATCTGTTGTGTTTTTCCTCTAGTAGCTGGTATTCAAATTCCAGATTAATGTATGTTGTGCATCAAGTGAGAAGTAAATTCCTCATCAATTAGTCTTCTTTCTCCTATGAAAGATTATTGTCAAGCATGTATTCCTTACATTCTTATTATTTACTTCCTCTTCTCAATCACTCTACCCCGCATATTTTGTCTAGATTCTCAGTCAATCAATAATTCGTGTACCATCCTCATGCAACTCACCTCTTAAATGTGATATACCAAGTATTGTATCCCCCTCTCTCTCCAAATATAAGCATAAAAAAAAATATCTTAATAAAAATTCTTTAATTTAATACAAGATAAATAAATTTACTAGGAAGTATCACAATCAAATACTCGATATATAATCTTAAATTTATAGCTTGTTTATAATTACATTCATTTTATTATTCATATCCATAATTTCACAATCACATAATGATGTCATTAAAACAAAACATAAACGCTTAACAAACAATTCAAAAGTAATTAATTAACCACCTCAAGTTTTGAGAAAGAATATACTCTCAAGTCTCTCGAACTTATATTGAAATAACGTTAAGTTATATTGAAATAACGCATGTTACATTGAAATGATGCAAATTATATTAAAAAACGCATATTACAATATAATAACGTAGAGTTATGATATATCTGAGTTATTTCATAAGGTTACGTAGCATTTAAGGCTTGTTAGGTTGCATGACGCAACATAATGAGTTACTTAACAACTTTTTCTGAACAATGTTCATTACATTCTTATTGTTTAAATTCTTCTTTTCAATCACTATACCTCACTTATTTTTTCATCAGTTAGCTAATATGTGTACCATGTTCATGCAGCGTATCTCTTAAATGCGACATACCAGGTATTGTGACCCCTGCCAACCCCACCCCCCCAAAAAAAAACCCAAGAAAAAAAAGCATACTACGATTCTGATTGGGCAGTCAGTCCTTACGATCGTCATTCAACCACAAGAGACTGTATCTTCCTTAGTGATAGTCCATCTCAGACGAGTATGGAAGAGTTTACTCTCTCTCACTAATCAGCTAAAACAAATTGTAGATCAAAGGGGACCATTGCCTCCAAACTCACATGGTTGCGCTTCATGACCTTGGCAATCCTCAGCCACAACCCTATGCTTCTACTGCGAGAAGTGAGAACATTAGTATAATTTCCCCTAAATCGACTTAATAACTTATCTTCCAAACAATATCTCATACCAATGACGATGCTGCTAACCTTAACCAACAAAGCATATTGAAAGACTGTCATCTAATTCATGACAATTAGTTTCGGTAATCCAGATAAACTAGCATATAATAATTCCATTTCCAGAATAACCAGGTTCAATTTTCCATCTAACTTAATTGATCAAAACTCTAATTATGAAGGAAATGCTGGAATACGAGCTTGAGAGTTGATGAAACCCTACAGTGGTAAATGCAACTAAAATTTCCTCTAGACAGTGTAGTAACATAGCAAGAGATGAAGTGATCCTTAGATCTAAGATGTAATGCAAATGATGTGGAACGACGATGATCGATGAGGGAGGAGCACACTGAGGGAGATCGACATTAGCGATTTGATGCTACTCAAGAAAACAGAGAAGATATGTAGGTTATGGCTGCAGGGATGGTTTGCTTTCTTGAGGAATGAAGAATAGGATAAGATTGCAAAAACAAAAACAAGATAAATTTTAAGGAGGCTGGATTCACTCGCAACGCCTAATCAAAAAATGTGGCTTCACACCTATGGAATCACTCCAAAATCATCTCTCGAAACTCAAATTTTATTCATCAATTCTCCATCTTCAAATGAAGCAATACATCATTATTTATAGGATAAAATTCTAATCAAATCAAATAAACTTCTAAGTGAAAGATAACAAAAATCATACCTAAATATATTAACTAATAGATAAAAGTCCAACCAAAACATCTTAACTAAAATTCAAATGATTATAAGAAAATCAAATCCTAAAAATCTAATTTTCGACTTCTTGCAACAAATTTCCCTCGCTTTAAGATACTCACCACGAGTTTAAATTTGGATAGCATTGACAGACTTTGAATTGCTTCATTGATGATGTCGAAGATACAATGGTGGACGTTTCGTATCTAATACCAAATGTGACGCAGGACAGAACGTGGGAAAATACAAATGCAATTGAAGTCAAACAATCACACAGATAAATAACCTAGCAAACAACTACGTGCATGTAACTAGTCGTGAATGCAACAAGTCTAACAATCAAGATCCTAAAATGATGCAATCCTAACATATGAATACAATGATCAATCAAAACAAGATCTACGTAAATAAGAATAACCGGTGATATTTATAAATCAACTACATATTCTATAGAATTGCAGGAATAAAGATGAGTCTACGGTTGCATTAGAGATCACCTGAGGATATGAGGAACTCACACCCAAGTCGTTTGAGAACTAATCCTAGACTGTAGATGATTGAACTCCTTTGCAAACAAAGAGAGATATCCCACAGGATCAAGAGAACAACAGGTTTCAATCGATCAAGTCTGAACCTTATCAACCACCTGAAACAATAACATTAACAATTAACCACAACTACACTCGCAAAATAGCAATTTTAACTTCAACTAAAATCGGTTCAGTCTGAAAATAGAGGTCTTGAATCTCTGTTGCAGGTATTTGCGGGGCTTTTGGATTCAAACAGAGTCTGTGAGGGTCTCATGGGAAATGGCTGTAGCAAAGAACTCGTTGTGCTGTTGGATGATAGGACTCTAAATTAGCAAGGGAGGGCTGGCTGAAGTTCTCTGTGACGTTGACGAAAGCTTGAGGATTGATTGAAGATCGTCAGAGTAGGCAATGGTGGTTGTTGGTGACGTCGTGGTTGAATTTGAAGGGATGAACAATAATCGGAAATACTGTTCACGTGAACAGTGGCTGAGGAAGCGAATAGGGTTTAATCAGTGTGAGGGTTGAAATTTGAAGAAGGGCTACAATGAAAGACTAAGATTAAACTTGCGAGAGATTTAAGTACTACAGGTCTCACACCCCGGGCTTTACACCCACAAATAAGCAATTCACATGCTAAATCAAATCTCAGAATTATAATGTCCAAATAGTCTGCCTTTCTAAAGAGGCTTTACAACCTTATTTAAAGAGAAAAATTACAACTCAAAAAGATCAAATTAAATCTTCAAATCCTATCAAAAGGAAACTAACATAGAAATCTCTAATAAATAAAATTTCTAAGATAAAAAGAATAACTCTAGAATCGAGCATATCATCCTAATCCTATCATGTGCTTCTTTCTTTTGGAATAAACCCTTCATGGATTCTCATCAATCTCATCATGCTACGTAGTTGTAGGACCTATAGATAATATGAGTTCATAAGATAACACACAAGCACAGATCACTGTACTCACTAAGGCCCTTAAAAAGTTCATGGAAGATCAAAACAATAAACATGAACAGATCATTGCACGTCTAGATTAGTTAGACACCCGATTTCATGAACCACAAGATGACCTTCTAGTATGGAATGACAGAAAACTTGTTAGGGATGACTGTGGACATAGACCCCAACCTGCTAGAGGACATGGCGAAAGCAATGGACCACATAGGGGTTACGATAAGTATTCTGATTCTGATGACACCCATTTTAGGCCTAGAAAAGACAATATCACTATGAAAGTGAAGATAAAGACCACAAGCTTCGACTGTAGTCACGAACCCTAAGAGTTCAGAGATTGGATAGCATACATAGACCACTACTTTGATTG
The DNA here is from genome assembly GCA_037177215.1 of Asparagus racemosus. Taxonomy (NCBI): domain Eukaryota; kingdom Viridiplantae; phylum Streptophyta; class Magnoliopsida; order Asparagales; family Asparagaceae; genus Asparagus; species Asparagus racemosus. The sequence goes on along the minus strand of JBAKGM010000081.1, from coordinate 8,915,498 downwards.
GTACGATATGTTCGGGAGTTCTAAGATCCAATTTGCTAGAATGAAGTTGATATGATCAGACAAGATCTATAAGACCTCAGTCAAGAGATAACTGGCTAGGACACAGTAGTATCCTATAAAGATGTGGAATGAGATGAAAGAGAAGCTGAAGAAAAAGTATCTCGCCCTCATATCTAGATAGATTGATGGATTACCTGTCCACATTGTATGAGAAAAACTTGTATGTGAAACAGTACATGGATAAATTCGAAGACTTGGCATACTGTTGTAATATCTAGGAAGAACATCGGTTTGCCCTTTCTAGATTCCGCACTAGATTAAGCACTAATATCTAGCGTGAGATTGCCTTGCATTTAATGACTTCTATAGATAAGGCATATCATTTGGCTCTAGAAATAGAGCACTATCTTAAGGCACCCACCCACAAAAAATTCACATCTGTTAGGGACCTGCCTAAGCGATAACTCGATAAAAATACTAAATATAATAATGCTGCCGATCACGATCAGAATGATAAGTTTGTTACTGATAAGTTGTCCAAGCAAGGCCCTGAAGGATCAAAATGCTATAATTGTTAAGGGTTACCAGTGTCCCAATAGGAGTCTATTTATTGACGGATCATATGAGGGTCACGAGGATGATGTTGATGACTCCGGGGTTGCCAAGGAGATTTATGCTCCTCATAGTGGTGCCAGTGACGTCGAGGATACGTTCGTAGATAATACAACCCTCTTACATGTTGTTAGGTGCTTACTAGCATCACCTAGGGATGAGGAAGATCAGCGTAGGACAAATATTTTTCATACCTACTTCAAGAATGGAAATAAGTTTTATAAGTTGATTGATGGAGGTAGCTGTGTGAACATAATCGCCAAGTCAGCTGTAGAGAGGATGAACTTAAAGACTGAACCTCACCCACAACTATATAATGTCACCTGGGTTGACAAGATTGCACATCCCGTCACCCAGCGTTGATTAGCACCTATCCGCTTTCGAGGTACCAGGATCATATATGGTGTGACGTCTTACCCATGAACGTTGCATATGTTTTATTGGGTAGGCCGTGATTGTACGACTTAGATGTAACCAACTTTGGGAGGTCAAACCTATGCATTCAAGTTTAATGAAAAGAATATTGTGTTAACTCACTCTATACCTAAAGCACCTTCAGATAATAAGAATAACAAAAATGGGTCGGTTACTACCAAGACTGGTAAGAGCATGTACATCTTAGGCAAGAGTCAATTTCTTACAAGGAGGAAGGGATTGTCTATATGATCATCGCCACTAGTTCTACTTTTGCTAATCAGTCTTTAGATTTCCCTTGTGAAGTTTGTTAGATCCTCACTGATTTCAATGATAGCAAACCTGATGAAGTACCTAATGAACTTCCTCCCCTTAGAGACGTCTAGCATGCCATAGATCTTGTGTTGAGATCTACTTTACCTAATTTACCACACTATAGAATGAACCCCACAGAGCACACTGAGGTTAGACATTGGGTAGATGAATTATAATATAAGGGATTTATTAGAGTTTGAGTCCTTGTGTCATTCCTGCATTACTCACTCCTAAGAAAGACGGTAGTTGGAGGATGTGTGTGGATAGTAAAGCTATCAACAAAATCATGGTTAAGTATAGGTTTCTCATTCTTAGACTTGACGATCTTTTAGGCACGATGACGAGATCTCTTATCTTCTCAAAGGTAGATCTTCGCACTAGGTACCATCAGATCCGCATCCACAAAGGCGATGAATAAAAAATTGCCTTTAAGATTAAGGACAACCTATATGAGTGGTTGGTCATGCCCTTTAGACGATGAAAAGCTCCTGGCACTTTTACGCGGGTTATAACTCAGATTTTGCGTCCTTTCTTAGGCCAGTTTATGGTCGTCTACTTTAACGATATCTTGATCTTAAGTCAAAACCAAGAAGAACATCTTCTTCACTTCACATAGGTTTTAGAGACCCTACAAAAGGAGAACTTTTATGTTAATTTGAAGAAGTGTGCTTTTATGTCATCATATGTGCCCTTCTTAGGGTTCGTCGTCACTATTGACGGTGTAGCAGCACAATCGACAAGGTCAATAACATCAGGGAATGGTCTACTCCTACTATTTATGAGGCCAAGAGTTTCCATGGGTTGGCTAACTTTTATAGAATGTTTGTTAAGGGGTTTAATAAAATCATGGCTCCCATCATGAATTGTCTTAAGAAAAGGGAGTTTAAGTGGACTAAATCTGCTGCTAAAGCTTTCTAGGAAATTAAAAAGAAGCTGCCAACTGCCCCAGTCCTTCGCATTCTTCACTTCTCAAAGGTATTTGAGGTAGCTTGCGACACTTTAGAAGTAGGTATTAGAGGTGTATTGAGTCAAGAGGGCAATCCTATGGCTTTCTTTAGCGAGAAGTTGAATGAATGTCGACAACACTATTCCAATTATGATCGAGAGTTTTACGCTGTAGTCCAGAGGTTGCGATATTGACATCACCATTTACTATCTACGGAGGTCCTCTTATATTCCGACCATCAGGCTCTACGGTACTTGAATTCTCAAAAGAAGTTAAGGCATTGACATGTCGATTGTGTTCAGTTTTTAAAGCACACTTTTGTTCTCAAACATTATGCAGGTGTTGAGACCAAACACACTGGCGCTTTGAGTAGGAAGGTTGTCACTTTGCAGTCCATGAGTGCACAAGTGGTAGGATTTGATCGAGTCATTCAGGAGCACCCTACTTGTCAGGACCTTAATGAGATTTAAGCCTCTTTAACACATGAACCTCCTATTATTGTAGTAGATTTCACTATTGTCGATGATTTTCTCTTTAGGAGCAACCGCTTGTGCATTCCCAACACATCCCTTCGTGATCGGATGTGGGAAATGCATGCGGGAAAAGCTGCTAGACACTTTCACCAAGATAAGATGACGATATTGGTTGAGGACATATTTTACTGGTTGAGTGTCAAGCGAGATGTAGCGAGAGTTGTCATACTGTTGAGTTGCTAAGGGTAGGAAACAGAACACAGATTTATACACTCCTTTACCTATACCTTTTGCTTCATGGCAGGCTGTTATCATAGACCTTGTCCGAGATCTCTCTAGCACGTTTAGAAAGCATGATTCAATATTATTTGTAGTGGATCGTTTTTCAAAGATGGCACATTTCATTCCCTGCAATAAAATTACAGATGCTTCCCATGTTGCACACTTCTTTCCTTAAAGAGGTTCAACTACATGGTCTTCCTAAGACTATTATTTCGTATAGATTTGAGAGGTTCACGAGCCACATTTGGAGAACACTCTAAAAGAAGCTCAATACTTCATTACAGTTTTCGACAGCTTACCATCCCCAGACTGATGGATAGACAGAGGTGGTGAACTGTAGTCTAGGAGATGGTGTCTAGTTGGTGCTCATGTGTCGGGGTGGGATTTGGTGTTACATATGGCGGAGACTGCATATAATAGTTCAGTAAGTAGACCTATCGAGTTGTGCCCATTTGAGATTGTTACAGGTTGTCGGCCTATGAAACCTATAGACCTACTTCCAGTGCCATTAGGATATTCTTGTCCAAACCCTTAACAATTATAGCATTTAGGATCCTAATATGTCCTAGCCAGCTGTCTCTTGACTGGTCATATAAATCTTGTCCGATCATATCAACTTCATTCTAGCAAATTGGATCTTACAACTCCCGGACATATTGTACCAATCAAATTAGCGGTCTATGTATGCTATCCAATCTCTAAACTCTTAGGGTTCGTGACTACCGTAGAAGGTTGGGGCCTCTATCTTCACTTTCCTAGTGATACTGTCTTCTCTAGGCCTAAAATGGGTGTCATAAGAATCAGAATACTCATCATAACCCCTATGTGGCCTATCGGTCATGTCCTCTAACAGCTTGGGGTCTATGTCCACGATCATCCCTAATAAGTCTTACTCATTCCTTACTAGAAGGTCATCCTGTGGCTCACAAAATCTGGTCTATAACTGACCTAAACGTGATGTGATCTATTCGTGTTCAGTATTTTAAACCTTTGATCTTCCATAAACCTATTAAGGGCCTCGGTGAGCACGATGATCTGTGCTTGTATGTTATCTTGTGAACTCATAGTCTTTATAGGTCCTACAACTGCATAGCATGACGAGATTGATGGGAATCCATGAAGGGTATATTCTAAAAGAAAGAAGCACATGATATGATTAGGATGATATGCTCGATTCTAGAATTATTCTGTATATCTCAGAGATTTTATTTGTTAGATTTCTATGTAAGTTTCCTTTTGATAGGATTTTTGAAGATTTGATTTGATCTTTTTGAGTTGTAATTTCTCTTTAAATAAGGTTGAAAAGCCTCTTTAGAAAGCAAGACTATTTGGAGATTATAATTTTGTGATTTGATTTGGCATGTGAATTGCTTATTTGTGGGTGTGAAACCCGTGTTACTTTGATTCCTCTCAAGTTTAATTTCAGCCTTTCATTGTAGCCCTTCCTCAAATTTTAACCCTCACACTAATTAAATTGTACTACTGTTCACATAAACAGTAGTTCTGATTACTGTTCACCCCCTTCACCTTCGACCACGACACCGCAAAAAACCATCATCGCCTCCTCCAACCATCTTTAGTCAATCCTCAAGCTTTCGTCGATATCACAGAAAACTCCAGCCAGCCCTCCCTTGCTTATTTGAAGTCCTATCATCTGTCAGCACCAACAACTACTCAACAACAAATTCTTTACTTTAGCCATCCCTCTCCAGACCCTCTTAGGCTATGTTTGAATCTAAGAGACCTGCAAATACCTGCAACAGATAGTCAATCCCTTTGTTTTAGACTAACCAATTTTATTTGAAGTTAAAATTGTTATTTGGCGAGTGTCCCTTTGTTTTAGACTAACCAATTTTATTTGAAGTTAAAATTGTTATTTGGCGAGTGTTGCTTTGGTCCTTGTTGATGTTATAGTTTCAAGTGCTTGATAAGTTTCAGGCTTGATCAATTGAAACCTGTTGTTCTCTTGATCCTGTGGCATACCTCTATCTGTTTGCAAAGGAGTTCAATCATCTGCAGTCCAAGATCAGTCCTTGAAAGACTTGGGTGTGAGTTCCTCACATCCTCAAGTGATCTCTAAACACAACCACAGACTCAATCTTTATTCCCACAATTTTATAGAATTTGTAGTTGATTTATGCATGTCATAGGTTATTATCATTTATGTGGATCTTGTTTGATTGATCATTGCACTCATATGTTAGGATTGCATCATTTTAGGATCTTGACTGTTAGACTTTTTGCATTCACGACTAGTTACATTTACATAGTTGTTTGCTAGGTTACTCATCTGTGTGATTATTTGACTTCAATTGTACTCATATTTTCCCACGTCCTGTCCTGCGTTAGCAACCTAGCAAGAGATGAAATGATCCTTAGATCTAAAATGTATCATTGAGGTTAGTTTTCTATCCCTCCTATGAAAGATTATTGTCAAGCATGTATCCACACATTCATGAATCCGACCCCAAGCATTTGGGATAAAGACTTTATTGTTGTTGTATGAATGTATGTATCCTCTACAAGTTCATCAGTTTTTGTTCCACTTTTCAATCACTCTATCAGCTTTTCATTCAGCTAATGCATGTCCTTCGTTCATTTCCTAAATCCTACATATCAAGTACTGTTTCTGTTCTATCTCAAAATAAAAGCATAGTTAAATTCTGATTGCGCAGTCAGTCCTAATGCTCATCATCGAATGACTGAATATTGTATTTCTTTGGTGATAGTCCATTATCTTAGAAGAATATGAACAATTTACTCTACTGAAACATAATATAGATCAATGGTTACCACTACATTTGAACTCACGTGGTTGAAGTATCTAATTTAGGACTCGGTATTTTTTATCCACATCCTATGCTTTTATACACTGACAATCAAGGTTGCACTTTACCTTGCTGATAACATCGCTTTCCATGAATGAATGAAGCATATCAAAATAGGCTGCCAACATTCATGAGAATTATTCAAGGTAATTTAGAAAGACTTCTGTACAATAATTTCGATTGGAAAATTAATCAAGTTTAATTTTCCATCAAATTTCATTGACCAAAACTCTGGAGGAAACACAGCAACACGGGAGCACGAGCTTGAAATTTGATGAATCCCTGAAATGGTAAATGGAACTAAAGCTTCTTCCAGACAAAGTGTAGTGTTAGCAAGAGATGAAGTGATCATAAGATCCAAGGTGTAGTGTCACCTAGCAAGAAATGAAATAATTCTTAGATCCAAGATGTTGCAAAATCCAGTGTTTGTCATGCAAGCACATTACCATCATTCATGCAGGCAACTTAAACAACTGAAATAAAATAAATAAATAAACTGAATTTAAACCTCAGGTACTTCCAAGTCACAGATCAAAACATGGAAAGATGTAAACTCATATCTTGAGGCTGGTTCAGAATGTAACATAAGTTCAGAAACCTGAAATATCAGCACATTTGCATGCAAACAAGCCTCGATAAACTTCATTCCCAAGTTTTTAGCTATATGCTTAATGTTGATTTGCGTTGTCTATTACAGTACCTCTCAAAACCAACTTTTAATCATGCTTCCCAGCTAATCAAACGCCTATTTTTTATGATTAAAACTACAAACAAGCAAGCATATTACTATCTATTTAATGATCCACGTCCAACATTCACAGCAATAAGTTCACCCACTCGCAAATATCCCATCAGTTAAAAACTAGAATTGTAAAATTCCAGCAAGGAAAAAGAATGTAAGATTAAGCGATGTATTTGTTAAACATAAAGAACTCCTCGAAAGAAGTTAATCATAAAAATTAAAACTACCAAATTAAATGTTTGCTTTACCTGTGGTATCTCCCAAACATTTGCCCTCCCGCTAAGATCTTCCACTTTTGGTATGCTAGTATCCCGCGCTCTTAAAAACTTCAACTGCTCATCCACCCCTTTTGATTTCTCCAATCCAGCATGAACAGCAATAAGTTTGTAGCACATCCTACCTTCCTCAGTATCAATCCACACATTCTCCTGCACAAAAACTATTAACCTAATTAAAAAGAGAGAGAAAGTAGCAGCTAGTCCATATCTCAAATCTAATATCATAAGAGAGGTATGATAACCTATTATCACTGAGATGTGCCCTCATTCTTTGCCCATCTCATTGGAGGACAGCCAAGCCCATACAATTTTCAAAGTAGATGAGATTGTTCTATCATGGAATTCTTTTGGTCAATTTGTAAGGAGAGAAATCAAAGGTCTTTTAATGGGAAAACTAGTATTCAATAACAGAAATGATACAAAAACTAACACGACTGATTGATATCTGGTGCTATAACAACAGGTTATCGATACCTGCATTTGTATAGTGGAATATATACTATCTATCTTACTCAAGGTTACCGCACACTTCATCTAGGCTCCCGTATCTGCGTCCGACGCTTCCCACATCTGTGTCCTTGTCGGACACTCTTGGACACTTCTTGAATACATACATACATTTTTCAGACGTGCACTCAATCATATAACACATGTTTTAGTTTAGAAAACTCATGAAACACTTCTTGAACATATATCGTACACTTCGCATCAAATTCATGCAACTCGTTGGACTTGGGATAGGTTAGTTTAAGGACATACCTAGTTCATAAGTATGATTTTAAAGAGTTATTTGATATTTAGTTAAAAACGAGCGGTTTTTCAATTTTACAATCTACTCAATAAAAGAAACATAAAAATGATACAAGGATTTTAGTTCTATAACAGGTGAGTGAGAAGCAATATCGATCTCATTAAGATTGTTAATTTGAATATGTATGTATATAGCCGCATCCCCGTATCCTAACTTTTACAACTTTGTCGTGCCCTGTATCCGCACCCGTGTCCGTGTCCGCACCCAGACCTGTATCCGTGCAACATAGATCTTAACTAACTAAAATCTTATTCCCTCACCTTAATCATTTATTTACAATAAACTTCATGAGTATGACAATATTGTAATACCTAATCTCATGCATCGCACATGTAAAAACTAGAATCTCATATCTCGTACATTACAGACATTTACATCCATCAATAATTTAGGCCTTATTTCCTCACAAAAAATAAAAATAAATAAATAAATAGATAAAAATACATATGTCAAATCCAATACCTCTTCATGAACCCATACCAAATCCGCAAGAAATTTCTTATGATGATCAGGCACGGCTTTTGCTAAATCTGCAGAACCGATAGACACAATTAAAAGAAAAGTTAGGGTTGGAGCTCAAACTCACCAACGACCAAAGCAAATACAAGAAATCATCAAGAAATTCAATCCACAAGTCACCAGCTGATCCATGAGGAACACCATACGATTCGAAAGTGGGCCCAGCATCGTAAATCGAACCCTTATACGGCATCCCCTTCTTCGCGTTCCACCGGTCCTTTATGCACCCACCCCACCTCCTCCCCTGCACGTGCATCGCCGCGTGACCCTCCCCCTTGAACCACCCCTCCCTCTCCTCGTTCGCGTCGAACTCCGCCCACGTGTCTCTGGGGTGGGACCCGTCGGGAGCCGGCGGGAGGGCCCCCACGAAGGCGGCGAAGGCGAGGTCGTGGTTTCCGCAGAGGAACACGTGGCGCTGGAGGGGGTGGAGGGAGGGGAGGGAGAGGAGGAAGTCGATGACCTGGCGGGTGTGGGGCCCGCGGTCGCAGTAGTCGCCGAGGAAGATGACGAGGGCGGTGGAGAAGGCGGCGGGGCCCACGGCGGCCTCGAGGTTGGACCAGAGGCGGCGGAGCTTGTCGGCGTAGCCGTGGACGTCGCCGACGCAGATCACCGTCCGGACTCCGCTGCTGCTGCCGTCTTCCTCCATCGGAGAGCTTCGCGGCTGCACTCCGCTGCTGTCCTCAAATCCGCGTGAGTGATGGTGAAATGGGATCGGAGAGTTCTCAGCCGCTCCTATTTTAACTTGGATTTCTTTCTTAGACCCCCGAATCTTCTTTATTATATTGTAACTGTGAACCCCAAAATTAAATAGTTTGTAGTGTAGTCTATTGAACTAATATAACTTATTTATAAATTATTGAAGAAACAAGATTGTCTTGCACACAGCACCACATGCTCCACTATAACACGGCTATGCCATCCTTTGCAAGACCACTAGAATGCTGATGTCGGTCCTTCTCTTCTTTTCTTTTTGCGCTTTGTTGTAGTTATTCTTTTGTCCCATCTTTTTCATAAAGCTTTCGCTAGTGAGATTGTGTCCGCTCTTGGATTAGTCTCAAAATGGGTGCCTCCTTCGATTGATCTTCTCTCCAAATTTTATTTCTCAAGTTTCGTATCTAGAAGATGAAATTATATTTTATGCATTTTGTTACAATCTAACAATATCTAGATTGTAAATGTAAATAGAGAAAAACAAATGTAAAACTTTTTAGAACAAAATTTGAAGGTCAATTAAGGATTACAACATTTTGAATGGAAAATTGAAAGTAACTATAAACGCGTGTTGAAGTTTTAAGTAAACAATCTATTTGAAATAACTAATAAAAATTGAGGAAGATATTTTCAAAATAGCCCCAAACCAATCTTTTTTTAAAAAAATCGATCCGATTCAAGTTTTATTACAAAATCGACCCACTTTTGGTTAGTCATGGTACTAATTAGTCGGGGTTGACAACCCCGACTAATTAGTTGTGTATTAGCCGCTGCAAACCTCTCCCCACTCCTTAACGTCGCTAGTATTAGGCCACTAATTAGTCGGGGTTGTCAACCCCGACTAATTAGTACCGCAATTAACCAAAAGTGGGTCGATTTTTGTAATTAAATTTGAATCGGGTTGATTTTTTAAAAAAAAAGATTGGTTTGGGGCTATTTTGAAAATTCCTCCAATTAGTTATACAATATCAACGAGCTCAACTTTGGCTATTTGTGTGAATCATGTAGCTTTCACACCTATTTCGCATATTAAGCTGCTTTTATTTTTTCTATGTCACTCTAGAACCTTCCACTTGGCGAAGGATACTTGATAACAAAATCATGTATGGCTACGCCGAGTCATCTTGGGCAACATGGCCAAAGCGAAGCCAGGAAAAGGTCAGGCCGAGCCAAAACGAGCTTCATCATCTGCGTCATAAAAATGAAAACCCCCCAACATCAATCCCTCAAGGACACAATGCAAATATCACAATACCACGTCTTTAGGTAATTTCTTTATATACACTGCCATTCTTTATTTATGTGAAAGTGATCTCTTTTTTTAAAAAAAAATTTGAACAAAAATAACAACATACTTTAAGAAGATTGAAAATATTTTGCATGGTGTATAAATCAAGTTGTTCGATCACTTAGTTCTGTCTGTTTCAAATTGATTTCAGGAAAGAAGAGAAAGCTCGCTGATCGATGGAACTATCTGAGGACTTCGATTCTACCACTAATAATTTCGATGGGGATGCTAGAGACACCGATGTGAAGGATGATTGTAGTCGTCTTTGTTGCTTGTAGTTCTGAGCTTTTTTCTGTCTTACGGATTGAGTCTTTGATTATTGTTTTTTGGATATGAATATTTTGTACACTGTCAGGATAGTTTCCACAGTCACTAATACAAAACGTTAGTTTTGCTTTTGTTGCTTATGTTCCGACTTATTTTATGTTAGAGGCTTTTTTCTTTCCTCATCTCTAAAGATGTTTTGCCGCATCCTAAATGTGTGAAGGCATGTATTCGCTCTTATTCTCAATAAATGAACCAAACAGAGTCTTTCTAAAATTTTCACTTCTAGATTTAAGCACATATTTGTGATGATCTGCTTTCTTGGTTGTGTGATTCTTCATTGATTTCGTGCACTATTTACTCTGATCTGAATTCATATTGAAACATGTATAGACTATCTCGGACAATCTCTCTGTTTATTAATTCAAGTGTTTGCAGAGTAGGGTATTTTCAATCAAGAAAATAGCTATTGCATTCCAGGTTCTAGATTCTATTGAGGGTCCTGCATCAGTTTGGTGCCTGAATTAACTTTATCATCCCCTCATTCCCGAATTTGTATTTTTAGAATAGAAGTAGGACAGGTTTTAAATCCTATTTCAAATTCATCCTAATTATATTCTAAAATAGGATTTTGATAGGTCTAACAGAAAATTTAATACATAGTAAGAGTTGAACTGTTCTAAAATTAACTTGTGAGTGTCACATAAGAACTTTTGGGAGAAATTCTCAAGTTTGCATCACTGAAGGTGCTAAAGGGCAATTTGTAGAACCTCTAGGATATTTAAGTGCAGCCAAATATGACTCGGAGTATATATGCACAAAGTAGGTGAAGCTATAGGGTATTTAAGTGCAAATAAGCCTTTTTATTTTCACTTAGAATAAATGACAAACAAATATTAAATGATAAATTGTTATGATTAAGGAAATAGTCCCTTGATAAAGTTGCAATGAAGTGCATTCATCGATAAATCATGGTTACAAATTATTTTGGTATTGACATCAATCGAAATTTAGTTAATACCAAAAATTGAATTTTTTTCACAAGCAAAATTGAAATATGAAATGATCGAAATAGTTTCGTTCAATTATGAGAACAGTTCATTGTAATTTTATATGAGATAAACTCTAAATAATTATCATAGTTACTTGGTAAATTAGCATTCATGGATAACTGCCAGGATAAATGATCAGGAATTGGAGTAGTCGGGAAAAATAAGTAAATTTGATCAAAATTTTTAATTTATCATTTGTATCTATAGGTTGTAAAATCTTTATTTTTTAAAACAGGCTGGATTCTCTGCCCTGCCAAATGTATAATTTCTAAGAAGAGGGGAAAAAATTGAAATATCTAAATTTGGGGTTTTTAGGAGGAAGCCCCTTTACCAACCAATCTATATATGGTTAACCTGCTAGATTCAATCAATTTGTTGTCAATGTCTCTCAATACATCCTCCAACTAATTTCAAATCCTCTACCAAATATATTCAGATTTACTAATATCTCAAATACATCAAATACGCACTAAAAAAATAAGCTAACCAATCCACAAAGTTCTCTGTACATTAAAACAAATACATGAAACAAACCTCGGTACCGAGAACTACCTGTAACTTGCCTAACTTATGCAGGCAAATGTCTATATATATTGAGAATTTCACCTGTCATACTCCTCCAAAACCTCCACCCAAATGGAATTCCACTTCCACTCTCTGGTAAGCTTAGCCTCTACAAATCGCTACTACGTAGCGATCAAGGTGTCTTTCTTGCATCCAATGAGGATGTTAGATCCAAAGGCTGCAATGGCTCTTCAGTGTCCCGATGTGGGATACATGAAATTGATCCGTACATCCCGCCTTAGGTGTGGATGGTATGGGGCAGACACTGGTGATGGCGAAGTCATTGGAAGGAATGGCTTCAACGCCGGTGATGTCCCAAGATGTTGGGTGGCTTCTGGTGTTGCTCTCCATCTTTTGGGTAAGTAACCATGATCTCTTGTGCATTTCATTTTTAGCCATACTCTTTCCATATGATACTGTGGCCAGAAGTCTCGGATAAGAGTATTATTTCCTACAAATTTATTAGCTACATGTTGTTAGGCATTCATGTTTTTATGGGTCAATAATTTATTATATTTCCAATAGATCTACTAATATTAGAAAAGCAAACTTTTTCCTTTGTGCTGAGGATCCATGATTCAGTATCTTGATTTTAAAGTCTTAATTATGCTCTGTTGGTGCATGTACATGTTAATTAAATTACAGACTTGTGTGAGGTGCATCTAGACACTACCCTCTAAATGTTTGTTATAATCCTATAATGTTACCCTACGTGCTCAACTTTGGTTTTAATTCTCAACATCCTTGATTGTTGAGAAATTCTAACAGCTTACTACGGAGACAAATAATGACTCTTCTTTCAATAGGCCCAAAAATTATAAACTTTTAATATATTTCAGGTAGCTTTTATACCTTATTCTACATGTGAAGTAGTTCTTTATCTCCCACTTGCATCTTTACGTCCCTCTAGGATCTTCTACTTCGGCCAGAATACACGATGAGAAAATCGTGTGTGACTATGTCGAGTCATCTTGGGAAATGTGGTCACACCGAGCCTATGAAGAGGTCCGGTTGAACCAGCAGGAGAGCTCCATCATCTGTTTCGCCAAATTGAAGTCCCCAACATCGATCCCTCAAGCACATAATGCAACTGTCACAATTGCATATTTTTTGAGGTAATTTCCTCATCCGCAGCCATTCTTTATCCATGTGAAAGTGATCTATTTCAAACTAAAAAGTCATTTTTTGCCCAAAAAAATAACAAGCTTTATTAAGATCAAGAAATATTTTTGCATAGCGTATAAATCAAGTTGTTCAATCACTTAGTTTTGTCTGTTTCAAACTGATTTCAGGAAGGAAAAGAAAGTTAACTGATGGAACTATCTATGGACATCGATGTTTTTCTGGACTTTCAAAGCTATCGTGAATGATTTCCATGGGGACGCGGGAGACTCTGATGTGGAGGATGATTGGAGTCTTTGTTGCTTGTTGGTCTGAGGTTTTGTTTGTGTTGCGGATTGAGTCGTTTTTTGGGATATGAATGTTTTTCACAGGCAATGATAGTTGGTTTGAGAAAAATTTTTATCATATTTTAAGATGTATCGTCTCGTCTTGTATTCACCGTTATCCTAAATACAATACCTCCAACTTGCAAGATGTTGATTTTTTATGAAGTTTTGATTTCTACATATATGCACATGTTTTGTGATGATAAGATTTCTTGGTTACGTGATTCTTCATTGATTTCGTGTACTTTTTACTCTGGTTTAAACTTGATAGTACAACATGTATGGACTACTCATTCATCCTGTATTAATCTATACATAGATGGCCCTCTATATGATTTCTTTTCCCCATAAGAACAACATACAACTATGGTCTCACCTTAGATATGATCGATGTGTTGGGATTGTGTCTTTGATTTTTGTATAACTTCATAAGAATTAGATAGAATTAGAAGTATATCATGATTAGGAGATTAGATCTCATCCTGATATCGAGTTTGAATCCTATTTTAATTAGAAAGTTAAGCTAGGAATAGGGATTTAGTTTTCCTATATATAACTTCTATCGTTGAAGGAAAAAATGGATTGGTAGGTTTTAAATGATAGAGTTAACTATGGGTGAGGGTATAACAAGAAAAACATTAGTTAACAAAAGTTCACTCTGATAAACAACGTCAGCTAACAAGAGGGATGAATTTGCAAAACATTTAAAGATTGGAGAGACTAATAAGTAAATAGTAAGATTTGAGACACTATTTGACAATTGAGGATGATTTAAGAGACTACTATGCAATTACCGGAATAATATAATTGATTTCTAAAAGAAGTGAGGGTATAAAAGTGCAAAGTAGAGGAAACTATAAGGTATTTAAATGCTAATTAGCCTTATTTCTCTGTTCTTCAATTGCACCCAAGAAAGGATCTCAATCGAATTTATTTCCCCTTCGAAAAGTTCCCCTCCAAATTGAAAATTTCTGTGAAACATTCTGCCAAGAAGAAACCCAACGAATTCAGATATTCTCCACTATAAAAAGGTAGTGGAGATATCACTACGTTATTGGAACTGTTAATTATCTAATTGACTATTATAATTTGTAATTAAGTGCAAATTAGGTATGAGCATAATACACAGAGTGAAATATGATGAGTGTTAAATTTAGAATAAATTTCAAAAAATTTAGAATAAATTTCAATGATACATAAAATAGTAGTTGTCTTTCCACTTTTAGTGGAGAGGATCCAAATTCGAAACCTATATAGCACCGCCTGGAGACTTGGTTAGCTGAAACAGGTAGGGTAACTTGATTTGGAAGAAGAATAATGGATCTGGAGCTTGGAGATCAAGCCTTCAGCAAGTAATTTCACGAATTAGGGTTTTATTATGAGGATTTTGGTAGGTTTCTTGTCAAGTCAAATACACTTTTAGTAATTTGTGTTCTTGATAATTTCACTGTGAAATTAATTCAGTAAATTGAAATTGTTTGGCATAGGTTAGTGGAACGAATAATAATAATAATAAATCCTGTTTCAAACCATGAGTCCTATCGTAATACTTCTTATGCAAGATGTGTTAGCCGTCCCAACTCCAACACTTCATATCACCCTATCAATTTTGTAATCTACTTTAACTATTTTTTATATATAACATGTTTTTCATGAATTACGCTTATATTTATATTCACTTAGAATAAATGACAGACAGATATTAGATAAAATGGTTATGATTTAGGAAATACTATTCTCTTAATAAAGTTGCAATGTTGTGCATTCATCGATAAATCGCGATTGCAAGCAAATTGAATTTTCATTAATAACATGAATTGAATTTTTGGCTACGAGTAAAATTGAAATATTAAAAGCTGGAAATAGTTTCGTTCAATTGTGATAATAGTTTATTGTAATTTTATATGATATAACCTCTAACTAAATATCATAGTCACCGTGGTAAGTTTAACATTTATGAATAACTCCGAGGATAAAAAGATAAGGAATTTGGGAGAAGTCCAGAAAAATCATTAAATTTGTTCAGTAAAGTTTGGACTACCATTTAAAATTGCAAAATCATAATTTATAGATACTGACTCAATTAATGGATAAATTTTTAGAAGAGAGAAAAAAAAATGAAAATCTCGATTTGGGTATTTTATGTGGAGGATGCCCCTTTATCGACCGATCTTTATATGGTTAGCCTGCTAGATTCAAACAATTTTGTCTCAATGTCTCTCAATACCTCCTCTAACTAATTACAATCCTCCACCAAATATATTCAGATTCACTAAGTTCTCAAATACATCAAATAGACGCACAAAAATAAGGTACCCATCCACCAACGTTTCTGTACATTAGAACAAATACAGGAGACAAACTCTGGTACAAAGTACTCCCTGTAACTTGCCTAATTTATGCAGGCAAATGTCTATACGTATAGAGCAAACTTCTCCTGTCATACTCCCTCCAACCCTCCGCTCGAATGGCAGTCCACTTCCACCTGAATAGTGAATATCTAGCAATCATGGTGTTTTTCTTGCATCCGATGAGGATGTTAGATCCAAAGGCCACGACGGCTCATCAGTGTCCCGTTACGGGATACGAGAAATCTTGCGGTACATCCCGCTGTAGGCGTGGATGGTATGGGGCAGAGGCTGGTGATTCTGAAGGCATTCAAAGGAATGGCTTCAAAGCCGGTGATGTCCCAGGATGTTGGGTGGCTTCTGGTGTCGCTCTCCATCTCTGTGGTAAGTAACCATGATCCGAGCATTTCTGTTTTTAGCCATACTCTTTATATATGACACTATAAAACCCACAAATATTAGTAGCTATGCATTGTTCATTACGACTGTAGGCATGCCTGGTATTATGGGTTAATAATTGTTGTATTTCCAGTAGATCTACTAATGTTTAAAGCAAAAAAAACTTACATCTTCGTTGAAATGAGGATCCATTATTCATTATAGAGAATTTGAAGTCTTGATTAGGATCTCCTGGTGCATGTATACATTAACTAAATTGGAGATTTATGCAAAATGCATCTGGACATTGCGCTCTAAATGTTAGTTATACAATATTACCATGCTCAACTTTGGCTTTCTTCTAAATCAGGCAGCCTTTATAGCTAATTTTGCATATGAGTCAGCTCTTTTTTTCACATACTAATCATCATTATATCACTCTAGGACCTTATACTTGGCCAAGGATACATGATCACAAAATCATGTATCATTTTGTCGAGTCATCTTGGGAAATGTGGTCAGATTCAGGTCGAACCAACAGGAGAGCTCCATCATCTGTCTCACCAAAATGAAGCCCCCCAGCGTTGATCCCTCAAGCACACAATGCAAATGTCAAATTCCGTACGTGTTGAGGTAATTTCTTTATATATTCATCTATTCTTTGTCCATGGGAAGGAAATCTGTTTCAAAGAAAGTTAATTTTTGAAGCAATAACAAACTCTATGACGATTCAGAAATATGGATTATTTGGAAGGAAAAAAAAAAATCGACAACACTTCTATATAAATTTGATGCGTAGCGTAACCAAACTGTTCTATTACTTAGCTCTGTCGGGTTCAATTTGATTTCAGGAAAGAAAAGAAACTGTGCTGATGGAACTATCTGAGAGTATCAGTTTGTTCTGGCCTGGAATGCTATCGCTGGTGATTATCATGGGGATGCTAGAGACGTACGCTGACGTATGTGGAAGATGATGGAAGCCTTTGTTGCTTGTTGAGCCTTCTGACTATTCTCATTAGAATATGAATATTTTGTGTGGGCTATGATAGTTTGTCCATAGTCTCTGATTCACATTTGTTTTTTTATTTTTTATTTTTGACTTGGTTCAGAGATCTTTTTTTTTTAAATCTTGAAACATCTATATGGGAAAGCTTGTACCCATCAACAAAAATAAAATTTTGGTTTATAGATTTAAGCACATATTTTGTAATGATAAACTTTCTTGGTTGTGTGATTCGTCATTGATTTCAATAAAATTTTGGTTTATAGATTTAAGCACATATTTTGTAATGATAAACTTTCTTGGGTGTGTGATTCGTCATTGATTTCATTTAATATCACTCTATATTACCAACACTATTGGAACTAGTCCTGTAGCAAGCCAGTATTCCTCCTACAGTGCATCTTGTTTCCGCCGGAAATCGGTCCGTTCCGTTCCATTGATGTTTCCGAAATTACAAATGCCTTTATGGGCTTACAGAG
>JBAKGM010000081.1:8881948-8897643 GCA_037177215.1 Asparagus racemosus | reverse complement strand
ACTCCTTAACGTCGCTACTTATTAGGCCACTAATTAGTCGGGGTTGTCAACCCCGACTAATTAGTACCACAATTAACTAAAAATGGGTCGATTTCTGTAATTAAACTTGAATCGGGTCAATTTTTTTAAAAAAAGATTAGTTTAGGGCTATTTTGAAAATTCCTCCAAAAATTGAGAGACTAAACAACAGAATCAACAAAAGTTGAGTAACTAATTTCGAAATGAAAGGCTGAGGGGCCAAATGGGAAGAGCCCATTGATTTAGGTTATAATGGACCGCGGGTGGATCTAGTCGGATCCGAACCCGACCCGACAAAAAACCCCTCGAAAAAGCCCTAACAACCTCCTCACCGGCTTCTCCTCTCTCGAGAGCTGACAATAATCTCTCTCAAAGCTCATCGTCCATGGCGAGTCTCCTCTAAAAAATCAATCAGAACTCACAAATGCCTTCCAAGGATCGAATATCCTACTTCTACGACGGTAAGTCTCTTCTCATCTCTTCAGGTTCCCCTAATCAGATAACTCTCCGTCTACAATTTAGAGATAAACCCTAGAGGGGATTATAATTATTTCTAGGGTTTATTTATTTCTAATCTATTATTATTAGATAATACTTTTTCTAATTACTCTTAGTTCTTGTTTTGTTAATCTTTATTACGAGCTAGGTTGACCTAAAAATCAAAAACTTACTTTAGTGGGAACAGTGGAGGTTGCTCTAAATCAACATTGGAAAGGTTACTATTTTGGTTTAGTCCCTTGGGAAAATTTCAGAAAGCCAAACAACCCCACCCCCGGCGAACTATGGGTTGTGTACAAAACTACCATGAACTTCAGAAATTAGAGAAAGCACACTAAATTTTAAGGAGTTTCACCAAATTTTTTTTTTTTAACTTTTGAAAATTCAACAAGGCATGACACGAGGTTTATCGGGGACGAGAGTATAGGGCAAAATGGCAAAAATAATTAGGGAATTAGTTATGGTTTTTTTTTTTAAATGGTACGTTATGCAGAACATTCTGAAAGTTAAAGAGGGTTCCCTCTAATTTTTAAAGTTCATGGTTTTGTGCAAATCGCCCCTATCATTAGTCCTTTTGTTACCTATTGTTTAGTGACAGACACCAACACCAATGTTTTTTTTTTTTTTTCTTCTTTGCAGGAGATGTGGGTAATGTTTACTTCGGGCCAAATCATCCCATGAAGCCTCATCGTCTTTGTATGACTCATCATCTTGTGCTCTCATACGAACTTCACAAGAAGATGGAGATATATGTTAGTTTTAGGATATATTTATATTTTAAGATGTTCCTTTTTCATACTAAAATATATTTCTTCTCTAAAGGTCTTACTTTATATATGCAGCGGCCTCACAAGGCGTATCCAGTGGAGCTTGCTCAGTTTCATTCTGCAGATTATGTAGAATTCTTGCATCGGATCACTCCCAACACACAACATCTATTTGCAAATGAGTTAGCTAGATGTACTGACAAAAATATGGATAGATTTCTTTACTCTATTTGTCCTTTTTTTTTCCTTCTCTCCAGTTGTTTATCTTACGTTGCCAAGTTCATCCTGGACTCTTTTGTGGTTTTGTTATTCATTATAGTGATTGTTTTGTGGTGACTATATGCATGTTAAATTTAATTTGACTTTTGTGATTCTTCTGTTTGTCACTGCATAAGGAATCAAACTTGACAATACAAATTGTTGCGGAATTAGAGCAATTGTGATGCTCATATCTGTTCATTTAGTAGAAAGTCGTCGGTATCTGTCAAGCAAAAATCAACATCTGCAGTGGAGGTGCTGCTTTTCTTTTTTGTTTAAAACCATTTCTTAAAGTAGAGTATGCTTATTATTTAGACATCTCCTTTTGTTTAATTAAAAACTTCTTCATGTTCTTCTCCTCTCGCCTTGAAAATGTTGCAAATTTCGAAACCAGAATAATCTTCGATGCTAGTTGTTCATGATCTATCATTACTTATGAACCTCATGCTACAAAAAAGCTATAAACTAAGTTACCCTAACACCTCGTCTGGGCTTCCATACCCGTGTCTGATAAGAGTCCAACTCCAACACTCTTTGTGCACCCCTTGACTATGCATACATTTATTCAAATGTGTACTCCATTATATAATACATGTTTTGATTTAACCTCCTCATACACTTCTTGGACGTATATCTTACACTTCACGTCCACTTCTTGGAATTCCTTGGACACGGGTCAGGTTTGTTTTAGCCCAGACCCATGTCAGAAGTAATATTTTAAATGATCCTTTTAAGTATCTAGTTAAAAAATGAGTGGTTTTTCAATTTATAATCTATTTGATAAATGGGACATAAAAATGTTATTAGAATTTTAGTTTTTGTAACATGTGAATGAATAACAAAATCGGTGGCATGTAAATTATTAATTTCAACATGTATATTTCTAGCTCCCCTTATCCTAACTTTCACAAATTTGCTGTCTCATATTCGTACCAGAACCCGCACACACTCCCCAGTAACATGGGCTTTAAATATCATGAGATGAAAACTTTGATCTAATTGAGCTTTATTGATCATAAACAAGTCAAACATGAAAATGACCTTAGTTTAGCTTATTCAAGAAATGACTTGAGCTTGATTGATCGTAAATAAGTCAAACGTGATAAAGACTTAGCTTAACTTTTTCCAAAAATGAACTTAAGTTAATCTTGACTTCTTAAGCTAAATTAATGATCTTGTACACTAGCCCATAGTGAGTTGGGAATAACTTGTTCAAATTGAGAACCTTGGTATCAGGCACGTATCACATGTATGCTATAATTGCTATTCACGTGATGTTGAATCCTTGATATCTCATAACTTTTCAGAGCATGTAGCTACCTAGGGTTCAATGCTCATAAATTCAGAAATCAAAACTGATGTAGGTTAAAAATTTTCACATGTTTATCTCCTTCACTCAATCGTCTAGAATTGCCCTCTTACATGAATGATTTAATGAGTATATTTTAACATAATTCGTGGTTTGATTTTTCTTAATTATTTAATTTTTCTCACTTTCACTACTCACTTCTGAAGGATATTGTTGACAAAAAATCTATCAGATAATCTCGGAGAAGATTGCCCTGTGTTCGACAATATGTTCGAGTTTTGTCAAATATATGCTGGGGGTACAATAGGTAACTGATTTTCTCTTTACAAATCAGATTGTGCATTGATTATTCTTACTGTTTTTTCTGTTTTTGTAGATGCTGCGCGTAGATTGAACAATCAACTCTGCGACATTGCTATAAATTGGGCTGGTGGTTTGCATCATGCAAAAAAATGTGAAGCATCAGGGTTTTGCTATATCAACGACTTAGTCTTGGGAATTTTAGAGCTTCTCAAGTATCATGCTCGAGTGTTATATATAGATATAGATATTCATCATGGTGATGGAGTTGAAGAAGCATTCTACTTCACTGACAGGTAACTCGTTACCTTTTAAACAATTTTCCATTTGGTTGTGTTCAGTGCCTACGTTGTGATAATTAAGCTCTAATATCTATGCTCATGATGCATTATGTGACCATCTTACAGATTTTGACAACCTTTGTTACACAGGGTGATGACTGTTAGTTTTCACAAGTATGGAGATATGTTCTTTCCTGGTACTGGTGATGTTAAGGTATCTAGTATTGTGGCTATTTTTTTAATAAGCATTATATGTTTTAGTGGTTATCATGCATAGTTTGTGTTCATCAATTTGCCTTTTACCATCTACATGTTTGATTGATGTAAGCCAAAAAAAAGTTTATCATACTTATACGCTAGGTTATCTGAACACTTCGTTCGGGTGCCGTATCCATGTCAGACACAAATTCGCCGCGAACACTCCATGGACACTTGTGATTCAAAGCAAAACCCGATTTCTAAACTAGTTTCGTTTGTATATCGAGCTCAAAACCAATAGGTTTTTTAACCCAAAAACCAAAACCCGTTACTTGAAGATTTGAAAAATACCCCTCATGCTCCATGCGATCAAAACTAAATGTTTGTTGTTAAACCTTAATTCTTAGTTTGAT
The DNA here is from genome assembly GCA_037177215.1 of Asparagus racemosus. NCBI lineage: Eukaryota > Viridiplantae > Streptophyta > Magnoliopsida > Asparagales > Asparagaceae > Asparagus > Asparagus racemosus. The sequence continues at coordinate 8,893,601 of JBAKGM010000081.1, read as the reverse complement.
TTAACTTGATTCTTAATTGTGTTTTTTTAGTGATGGAGGAAGATTCTTAATTGGTATAGATAGTAAAAAAGGTTTATCATCTATGTAATTTTTTCTGGATTCAACATAGCTTTTTATCTTGTAGTGTATGCTTGGATCTTAAAAGCTAAAACCTGTTTGTGTTGCTTTGGAGGTACAATTTAGAATGCTCTTTCTAACTGCCCGGGTTCTTGTCAGCGTGCCTGATTGAGTCTTACATTATGTGTTTTCCACAAAGCCAAATTACTGTTGAACACATTATAATGACATTATGATAGCTCAGCGATTACATAATTTGTAGTCTATTATTCTTTTTTATTTATTTCTGCATAACGTGCATTTGTTGTGACTATGTGCCTCTTAAAATCCCTGTCACTTCACTGAAACTCCAGAGTTGTGGTGAGGACTGATGGTTATTATTTTTATATTCTAACATGCCTCGCTAGTTGAGCCCCGTTATTATGGGCTGAAATCTGGACTCATAGAGCAGTATCAATTTTTTTGTAATTCCGCTTTTAAATTCATGGCCAGTAGAATTTGAACTGGATTGCTCTTGTACGAACTTAAAGTCCGTGCCACTATACCAAATCTCCAAAGATGTGGTGAGAATTGAGGGTTATTATTTTATATGCTAAGAGTACCAACTGCGGTTGTAGAAAATCAATCTAACAGCTTAGAAACATCAGTACGACCTTTGTAGCCCTAGGAGTTTATAATATGTTATTGGGTTTAATTCTTTTTTACATATTTGCATAGTTGACCTTTAATACTACTTTTTCTAGTCAATTTCATATTTAGAACATTTTTGTTAGTTTTTTTCCGAAAACATCAAAATTAGAGGCATGCTAGAATGTGCTTTTGAACCACCGTTGTAAGTAGTGATTTTATGGGTCATGGAAAATCTTTCCAAGAGATAAGAAATTTGACGTTTCATTTTGTTGAGGTTATAGTGGTATTGAAATACAATTACTACATGCACATGCAATGCAATGGTTCCCTGCAGCATTGTTTTAAATATCCCCGAAAAGGTCCGATATATCCCTCGATATATCCTTTTATAGTGCTTGCCCGCAATCGATATGGTCTCTAAATTTCCTTTACCGCTTTTTGGCTATTTTGGGCGATATATCACTGATAAAGTCGATATATTAGACGATATGTTGACCGATATATCCTTTTATATCGTTTGTTGTAGCACAGTATACCGTGTTTGGCAATTTTTGACCGACATATTATGACTTTCCTATTATATAAAGTGACATTTTGGCTTAAAAAAATCAGACAAAATGTTGTAATGTTGATTTGTATTTTTTTTTGTTTTACAAGGTTGATTAGTGAGCTTAAACATATACTATTTACATTTTATATGCCTAAATTTCATTAAGTATGTGGAGATTACATTTTAGTGCATTATACTATACATGCAAATATCCGTTATTGCATTCCGATATTTACCACATATTCCCGATATCCGCAATCCGATATGAATTTTGGCAATCCGATATTTTCCCGATATCCGATAAATTGTTAATGCATGACTACATCATTGTTTCATTCAACCTCAACGGTTATCATTTGAAGAAGCATTGCCCTTGAGTTGTTTCAATTTCTTATAAACGAAAGGATGTTAGATAATCATTGAATTATGATCATACTTTCTGTCGGTGGAAATGGAAATATTTTTATTTCCCTATTCTATTTGACTTATATTTTTAGTTTATATTTGCTTATCTTGTTAGTTTCACTATGTGATTTTTTATATTGTTTTTAAATGTGGAAAATGATTTGTTAGTGATGAGACTTTATCCTTTGCCTACCTTGTGGATAAAATTTCTTGCATCTTCATGGTGATGAGATTACTAAGTCGGCTCTTTCTTAAAGAACATAGGTGAAAGAGAAGGGAAGTATTATGCTATCAATGTCCCATTCAAGGATGGGATAGATGACAACAATTTCACTCGTCTTTTCAAAACTGTACGTCATAACTTACCATGATCTAGTTCTTAATCTACCCCCATTGCAGCAACCTTTCTCACAGTGTTGATGGCCTAACAGCTTTTCATTACTGTAGATTATTGCCAAGGTCGTAGAAACATATCTACCAGGAGCAATTGTGCTTCAATGTGGGGCTGATTCGTTAGCTGGAGATCGCTTGGGATGCTTCAGCCTCTCCATTGAAGGTATTTAAATGGTTGCAATATTTGTTACCTGACATGTTTTTTTTTTTTCAAGTGAATTTGACATCTTATATTTTTGTTCTCCCAAGTTGTGTATCCAGCAGCATATACTCATTTATTAGAAATGAAGTAAAGTAAAATTAGCTAAATGCATATTAGTTATTAAAGAATTTTAAGATAGTTCCATGCAGGAAGCCTTTCTATTCCAACATTTCAATTTACATTAGGATGTGGTGAGTAGTTTAATGGATCAAAGCATGTTGATCTTCTCAATTTAACTTCCCATTTATGTTGAGTAATCCCTTCCCACAATGTATAAGTGGATGTTTTTTCTAATGACAAACATGGATTGTTAATTCCCTGTCTGGACATTGCTTAGATCCTTTTCATCAGGTATAAGCGGCTGAAGCATCCTAGCTGCGGATCACGTAGGATATGCTTCAGCCCCATTTGTGGTGTTCAAGTATTTCAGAATTTGATATATGTTTATATTTCTTTATACTCATTCAAATTAGATGAGGATGTGATCAGTAGTTTATTTCAGCAACACGCATTGATCATCTTGCTCTAGTTTCCCATATATCATTGAGGAATTTACGTATCAGCTATAACTGGTTGTTGGCTGAATTTACAAAATGACAGAACATGGTTTCTTAAGTCCCTTTTTATGTTTTAGTTGTTGGAGCTTGGTGATAAATGTTGTTCTTCTGTTAACAGGGCATGCTGAATGCGTGAGATTTGTGAAGAAATTTAATATTCCTCTATTGGTAATTTGAAAAGCTAATGATTTTCCCTCTTTTTTTTAACTTGCTGTGTTTTTAATGGTTAATAATACTACTCTTGCTGCAGGTAACTGGAGGAGGGGGGTACACAAAAGAAAATGTAGCCCGTTGCTGGACTGTTGAAACTGGGGTACTATTAGACACAGAGCTTCCAAATGGTACTATAAGTGTTATAATTCTCACAATCCAATCATTGAGAACTTAAACATTCATATTTGCAAGAGTGTTACAATTTAAAGGTCTGACATACAAAACTGTTTTAAAGTCCATCCGGTTATAATTTAGACACACTAGTCTGCATGGAGATTTCTTAAACCTTAACATGGTTGTATAGGAAGTGGTCAGATGTGTTGAAAAAGGCTTTGTTGATGTGAAAGTAGCTGCATTTAGGGGACTAGGCTGTTAGATTGCAACTAATGTCTAAATAAGATCAACCTACCATCTGAAGGTCCAAGTTCTCATTTATGCAAAGTGTTCATAGAACTACTATAATTACTTACCGCATGGTTTACGACCATATTCCTTCAAATGAGATTTGAGTATTTATATTCTTCACCACTAGTATACTAAACAGAATGGTCCTTCAGAACTTCACATTTCTTGTTTTTCGAAGTTCAAGAGGAAGTTGATTCTGTGCTGATTTATTCACTGGGTCTGCGTCTTTATAATCTGTCTGTACTTTTAGGTCTGCATCATTACCACGATGAAGTTTGAAATTTGAATTTGCACACAAATGTGTATGCAAGAATTCTGAAGTATCTATGTCATGAACAAAATTCAAACTTTGGATTTTAAATTTGCATGGTGTGAAGCATAGACCTAACTATTATGCTAATTTCAACTGCACGTTTAGTGCTATTTGATGCATTGCGTAGGAAACTCAAATCCACTTAATTTTATGTGTTACTCAAAATTTGAGCAGAGTGGATTATTCATCTGAATAGACTAATCTTAATTCAAATGGGGTAGTCACATTCTCTAGAAGATTCCAAAGGAAAACACTTTGTTTTCATTTTTTTTTATTTATCTGGCACCTGTCACAAGTATATGTAGATTATGCAGCAAATGTAAGCTGTTATCTTACTTGCAGAAATTCCAGAGAACGAGTACATCAAATACTTTGGCCCAGATTATTCTTTGAAGATTCAGAGTGGTCATCTGGTATGAACCGTTTCTTTAATTCTCCCCAACTCTTAGTAGTTCATGGTTGTTGGGCTTGGTTTTTTCGACCTTCAGGCTTATTTTCCAATTGAATTAATTGTAGACTTGGTACCTAAAACTGCAGTTTCATATCAGTATTTTAGTCTGTTTTTTAAGTAAGTATAGCATCTTATTACCAAATAGCAATGAAGCTCAACATCAGATGTAAAGCATAGAGCTGCTCAACACCAAAACTGAGCTCTCAAAAACCAAACTATAGACATATCAATCTCTCAACTAACTAACATGGTTTTAAATATCGGTTGTTGGGGATGTATCGGACGGTCAAAATCCATATCAAATAGCGGATATTGGGGATATATCGGGGATAAGTAGTATTTATCGGAGTGACATTACCGGATGGTGATATACATAATATAATATTCTAAAATATAATCTAACCATACTTAATGAAATATAAACATAACAAAATGTAAATAATTATGTTTAGGATCATTAACCAATAGTAGAAACTTGGGTCACGTGGGGTTTAAAGTGCATAGAATAGATGCATGTTGCCCGAAATCAAAACTCAAACTAAAGGCCGATAATTCCTATTTTTGGGCCAACAATATCAGCCGATAACTCACTTTATCGCCCCATTATCGGCCATAAACATCCAAAAACAATAACCGATTTAGAATCCAACTTATCATAGCGGAAGGCCCCCAAAACCGATAAATCGCCGATAATATCGGTTTATCAGCTGATATTTAAAACATTGCTAACTAATACAATGATCTAACTGTAAAGAAAGATAAAAAAACAAAATTTTACTGCGAAGACTTTTTGGGAACAAAGACAGGGTAAAGCTTCATCTTAGAGCACCATTCCCTGTTAGCTTCTGTGTTATTTAACTGTAGGGTGTTACTATTGTTGGTTCAGGTTAGCTTTTACCCAAACCTGACACGATTAACTTCGGGTCAAAACTAATCCTCCCTGGTAGTAAGTGCCAACTAGCATGACTGAGTTGATTCTTGGACCGATTGAGTTTAGATTGTTAGGTTTTAAGTTAACCAAACATCAAAACTCGGGCTCCTCGTTAAGCAATACGGAACAAAAATATTTTAATAAAAAATAACAAAGGGAATCCATGGATATTCACATCCCAAACAACAGTGTTAATAACAAAGAAGTATATTTTAGAATAATACAGAGGTCTGCATGGGTTCTGCTGCCAGGACAGAGGGATTTAGGAGAAGAGAAACATGATGAATAGAGTTAGGGCTTGATTGGTTTCTTTTTATGTAATGTAAGTAAAGTACTATATAAATTTCTAAATGTAAGGCTCAATGGCATTTATTTTAGATTACTTTTGTGTGTGGGGTGAGGGTGTGATGGAGGTGTGGACTTGAAGATAGATGACAGGTTCAAACCTCAATATATCACTAGTACAATGAAAATTTTGTGAGAAACTAGTTTTTGATTTCTTGTCTAATTGGGATGGTAGTATCGATATCATTTACCAGACCGGGCCCATTTATTAATCAAGTTATGTGAATTGATCCAATTATGATCAGTAATTGTTTGTATTGACCAATATTCAATGACTCTTGTTCCAGTTGGAGTCAATTTGTTTGGTCCAGTCCAGATTGACACCACAGTTGAACTCTCTGATTCTTAGCATTTAGTTTTGGATGTTTCTATTTTGAAAGTTTACCTGTTTAGAGAGAGAAGATTCCATTACCTTTCTGTTTTCTTATGAAGCAGGAGAACTTGAATAGTAAATCATATTTGAGTGCAATCAAAGTGCAAGTTCTTGAAAGTTTGAGGTGCATACAACATGCTCCTGGTGTACAGATGCAAGAGGTAAATAGCTTTTTATTTATTTATTTAAGATATATAACATGCTTTCTGCATGACCCTCCAACAAGCTTCAGCCTTATTACACTGAGGGTGAGTGCATGGCTGCATGTGTCTGTGTGTGGGTTGTTTTCTTTTGTTTTCTTTTCTTTTCTTTTCTTTGGGATGGGGGTTGGGGGAGATGCAGATCAGAATTGCTAGTACGAAGGACACATTTATTTAGAAGTGATTTGGTGATTTCTTTGGTTGCCATATTAACAAAGAACCAAAAGTTCGGTTTCCTATAAACTTGATAATCAAATAGGCAAGCTAGTAAGTACAACAACAACAATGACAATAACTAAGCCTTTGCCTCAAAATTTTGGGGTTTGGCTACATGGATTCTGTTCGTCCATTGGGTTAAGGACTATCTATTTCTGTTGACCCCACCATGATCATATCATTCTTAATTATTTGCAGCCAAGTTTCTTAGGCCAAGTTCCGGTCCTCCTTGCTCCATTAGTTATACTCTTAATCAAAACTCCTAGTTGGTGTATTAAATTGCTTCCGTTGCACGTGTCCGAACCATCTTAATCAGTTCTCTCTCTCATTAATCCTCATTAGGAGCAATCTTTGACTTCCTACATGAACTCATGTTCTATCCCATCTGGTATCGAATATCCACACGTCTGTCATACCATTCTCATTTTTGCCACTCATTTTGCACAACTTTCTTATTTTTGTAACATTCTGAACAATAAAACATTGTTTGTCTTTTAACTGCACTATAACATGTTAAGCATGTCCATGTGACTTCTTTCGGCTGCTATCACATTCCTTTTCCTTAAAAAAAGGGACGTTCTCTTTGAATCATAATGTTATAAGTTGAAATATATTCCCATTGTAAGATCATTGTAGGAAATTACCAAGTTTGTGGGATATCTTTGTTTTACACTGTTAAGAATAACATGGATGGTGTTGATTATTTAATGGAATGGTGAAGTGAACAGAAGGTGAAATAAGGGGGAAAAGAACCTTGTTTTTGTAATTGTAACTGAAAATTTATGATTGCCCTCACTTTCACAGGTTCCACCAGATTTTTATATTCCAGATTTTGATGAAGATGAGCAGAACCCAGATGAACGAGTACATCGTAAGTGAACTTTCTGAACAAGCATATGTAATCTTAAATAATAGAAATATGACATGATCTAAAACGTATTGCATTTCTGATCTTAGCTCTCAGTTAAGCCCCAGTAATAAAGTCTTGTACGCCAAAAAAAATGGGGGGGCGGGGGGGGGGGGGGGGGAGCGATTTTTCCTTTAACAAAAGGTTTTTCCGTTCCGGACAAAAGCGACTTACATGTAACAAAGTATGAAAGGGACCAACTTGGCAGATCTGAACTTCAGATTGAACTTTCAGAAGGTTGTCAGCATGAATCATCTTGTTCTGCAAAAATTCATTATTATAGTCAACTACTTGACAAATTTTTACAAACGTAAACCAGAAAGTAAAGTGTAAACCATCAGAATCATCAGGGATTTGGAAGTTTCAATTGAACTCCAAAATATCAGTTTATTAGCCCTTTGTAGAAGGCATGGGTTAGTATACTGGGAAACATATTGGACAATAAGCTTGTGGCACTATAATATAGTACACAAATTACTAGTAAATCCCCCAAAACCAATATCGTAATGTGCAGGGAAACTCAAAATTAATGCCTAATCAGATACTCTGCAAGAGACAGGTCGATACAGAAAGTCCTAGTGTAGAATTTTTAGTCCCAACAAACACAGACATGGTAATGGTTTATGAATTGATCACCATTTTCCTAGAAGTACTTCAAATAAATAATGTTAGACAGTTATGACACATTATTACAAGCATTACAATAAACTAAGGTCATATGATTAGGGAAATAGTTGAGAACAGATCTTGTATCCGAAAACTTAACTAACATTTAAAAAAAATTTATTCAAAATTTTTGTGTGTTCTTGTGTTAGCAAATAAATTAAAATTCTGACCAGGAAAATATGGAGAAGCGTTTGTGACTCTAGCAATTCAATTAAGTAAACTTTACATACAACCTGGTTTATCTCTATAAACACATGTGGCATATCCTGCTTTTTAAATCTAATGTATCCTGAAATACTAATAATAACATGCCGCTCTTTGATGTTTAGTTCATACAAACAAACCACTCTACTTTTTTCAGATGAAAAACTTTTTGCTCCCTGAAGTATTAGAAATTTGTTCGTAAAGGAATAGGACTTAGCAGGTAAGAGACTTACGACCTTTGCTGAGACAAAGATTATAGCCATGATAATATCCTAAAAATTTAGCAGATAGCTGCATAAGGGGGAAAAATTTTACCTTATACGTGTAAAAGAGTTATCAAGACATAGTACGCCCCATATTTGAAGCCCAAGGTGTAATCAAATATCCTGACAAGAAGTCCAGTTAACACACAATAATTTGCATTTAGAAGGTTCAACAGCATAATTGGTAACTGTTGCACTGAACATCAAAACCAATCTGACTACTTCCACATGTCTGTCCTAGACCATATTCTAGATAAATCATCTACGTTGCAAAAACTCTCATCTTTTCACGATCAAATTAACTTCAGTCAAGACTTAAAGAGTTATCCTCCTCGATATTGTTATTGGTAGATATCTATAGTGATATCTTTGGGATCAAAAGATATTTAGTAATATCATTTTATTTTATTTCTCAAAGAAAAAAAAAACATCATTCTGTCTTTCTGGATTTTTCATTAAGGCAGAGTGTTCTTAGATTCATTGACTGGTCAGCATGTACTGTTTTCTCTTCATCCATTGGTTTAGAAATTAACCATCCTTTGAAAACTGTTACTCAGAGCACATCCAAGACAAGCAAATCCAGCGAGATGACGAGTATTATGAAGGGGACAACGACAATGACCATGCAGAAGTTGGCCTATAATTATTTGTTTTCTTTAACATTCCTCTGTTCAAGGAATTCTTTTGTCATGTCTAATGTACAAAACAAGTATTCATGGTGATTACAAGGGATGCATCGGAAGTGTATTGGCCATGTAGATTAGTCATCAATGTATAAAGACGAGCTGGGGTTAAGGTGGAAGTTTTTATACCGATTACTGAAGTCCATATAAACATCACTTCTGGGTTGTTGATTCCTGTGACTGCATATGCTGTTTCTCGTAACAGACTTTATTTAACAAATTCCCAGCTTGCGAACTCTTGCTTTCGCCGTCAGGGATGTTACTTAGTTGGCCTTTGATTAGTTGATCAATCTGCTTATTGATGACGCGTTGTCGCGAGGATAAATCTCTGTTGCGCTGCTACTGGGATATTGTGGTGGAGATAGTATTGGTAACCAAAGAGGGGTCTCGACTGTCAGAAGCACATCGCTGTCTTGTTTATTTCGATAAGAAACGTGCGTATTTTGATATCCAACAGTTTTGGATTACGAGCAAATGTAATTTTACAGTGACTTGCGGAGGTAAATGACTTCATGTGGTCCAAAATTGCTGTTGTGATCTTTTGTGAATATTTGTTATCAATAGTCTATGCGCAAGTATCATGAGGTTTTAGTCTTCTTGGATTAATTACATTCCGGTAATTTGTAGTACGATGTAATTACATGGGTGATCCTGAGTCTTTGTATCTACGCAAATAACCCTAAGATAGCTGACTTGTATTCATTGTTGCATAAAATCTAACACTCACTTAACACTGTTTTTTTTTTTTTTTTTGGCTAACATGTTAAACTAACACAATAATGGAATTCCTAAAATGCCCATTTTACATTTAGGTACTTTTTAGTGTAATGTAATTACAGCTGTGACCCTGGGTCTATATGTCTACACAAGAAACCTTGACAACAAGTTAACGCTGCTTTTTCTTTTTCTTTTTTTACTTTTCTTTTCTGATGCTGACATGAAGTTTTTCAGCCCAAGGTTTCATTTACTCATTGCAACTGTGAGGGAAAGTCAATTTACAAAAGGCTACTTAGATATTAGTCCCTCAAATCTGCCGTAACTCTATATTAGTCCCTCAAATCTTTGAAATTGCTTATAAATCCTATGAGGTCTTGCAATTTGGTGTATCTCGGTTGTTCTTAAGGGTTGCTTGCAATTTGATACCCTAAAGTTTATAATATTTTTCATTTTGATACCCTAAAGTTCTATCTAACATTTTGATATCCTAAAACTTTTACACATTAGCTTTTATATCCTAATGTGTCCACAATTTTCAAATTTGTTACCTCAAAATTTACACATCTTTTAATTTTAATATCCAAATGGACTACTAAAGTGTCAAAAATAAATAATTAGGGTATGAAAGCTAAATGTATAAACTTTATTGCATCAAAATGTCAGAAAAACTTTATGGTATTAAATTTAAAACAAGGTGTAAACTTTAGGGTACCAAAATGTCAAAGAAACTTTCAGGTATTAAAAATAAAAAATGAAAATTTGAGGGTATCAAACTGCAAATTACCTTTTTTATAACAACATGAATTTGGGCAGGAAAATATAAACGAGGGATATTTTGGCCATTGGGGGATCAGACTTGTAAGACCGCTTAAGATTTGAGGGGCTAATGATCAATGTCAAATATTTGAGGACTAACATAGAATTATTGAAGATTAGAGGGACTAATATCTAAGGAATCCTTTATAAAATGTTTTGTTTCTTAATTTGTTGAGCTTGTTGCAATTGCACTCAACTTTGAGTGGTGCCCAACATTCCAGGTCAGCAGCCTTTGCAGTTAAATTCGATCAAAACAATGAGAAAATATGTTGTTATGAAAGGGTATTATGTCTTTTCATGTGCAATATTATGTTCTGTTAAGAATTCACGCCGGTCAGTAAACTCGAAATTGGTTACTCGTGCAAATATACAAACTTTGGGGTATCACAAGACATGAGAATGTAACCAATCCTAGTTTTTTTAGGGTAAGTTGTGGATAGAACCCCTATGTATTACTAGTTTAACCTTGCTGCCCCTCTTTTTTTTTTTTTTTTTTTTTTTTTTGGATGGGCTCCCCAAGTGAAGGACAAATTTTCAAAATAGACCTTCTAAGTAATTTATTTTTAAAAAACGACTCATTTGATATTTATTTGTCATTTTCGACCTAGTTTCAACCACCTGGCTGAAACTGGATCGAAAATGGCAAATAAAGTACGAAAACTTCAGGGGATTTAAAATCCCGTGAAGTTTAGTGCGTGATTAAAATCCCTAATCGAAAATAAAATGCGGGATTAAAAATACACCCAAATTTCACGGGATTTCAAATCTCGTGAAGTTTGGGCTACAACTATTTGTATAGAAATCGGGTCCACTTGAACTGAAAGTTACAGCCCAAACTTCACAAGATTTCAAACCCCGTGAAGTTTTGGGCTATTTTTTCGATTTTTTTCATTAGGGTTGTTAAATAACCATTAAACTTCACGGGATTTTAAATCCCGTGAAGTTTTCGAACTTTATTTGCCAAATTCGACCAGTTTCAGCCACGTGGCTAGGGCTGTCCATCCAAGCCGGCCCGGCTCGGAAAACCAGGTCAGGGCCGGGCAAAACCGGAGCCTGAACTCGGGTGCCCCCGGGCCCGGGCCGGACACCGCGCCGGCCCGGTTTTTAAAGTTATAAATTTTTTTTAAAAAAATTTATTAACTATTTTTAAATTTAA
>JBAKGM010000081.1:8868887-8881848 GCA_037177215.1 Asparagus racemosus | reverse complement strand
TTTAAAATATCACGTTGGCAAGTTTGACGAGAAAATTTTTTAAATGCAGGGTAAAAACCATCTCTAAATAAATCTTCAAATTCATCATCTTCTACTAATCTAAAAGGAAGATTTTTAAGAATGATAAACCTAATGACGCATTTTCTGGCTTGGGCAGCGTCATAATTCCAACTCCTGAGACTACCAGAAGATGAGGATTGGGAGATCATAGTTTGTCGGATATCACCTTGAGGCGCTTGGTCTTTGTTGTGTTTATCTAAATGGCGTTTGAGGTGTTTGGTGTCGCTCTTATGATGAGCCTGGAAAATCTTACCGCACGACGCACATTTAGCCTTCAGGGAGATGATCCTACCGTGTTCATACTTGATCACGTCTATCTTCTCGAATAAATTCCACACATCAGATCTCGGCCTCTTAGGAGCTCTTGGTGTAGAATAGTCTCCACTGAATTCGGGATTAGCACCAGTAGAAGGCGTAGAACTAGGCTAAGAAGCTGTAGGAGGAGGATTCATTTCAAGGACTTCACGATCAGACGAGTCAGCTCCAGAAGCCATTTGATTGACTAATTAGATAGTATAAGAGATTATTAGAGAGTATAATAATGTATAAAAGAGTATTAGAGAGAAGTAGATGAGTTTTGATGTGAGAAAAATGAATGAAAACCCCCCTCTATTTATAGAGGTAGCCCTCTAGACAAATGATCAAAATACCCTCATCAAATAGCCATTTTGACCGTTTTCAGGAGCAAAACTGTCAAAACGGCCATTCTGACCGTTGTGACTGGGCCGGGCCAACTCGGTCCGGCCCGGCCACAACAGCCAGAAAAATGGCCGTTATGGCCAGGCCGGTGGGGGCCGACCCGGCCCGACCCGACATTTATTCGACGGTCACCCTAGGGTGACCGGTGTAGCCGGGCCGGGCGCCAGCGAGCCGGCCCATGCCCAGGCCCGGAGCCCGGCCTGGCCCGGGATTTCCGGACCATACCTAAGTCGGGCACGGGCAGGCGGGCTTTTTGGACAGCCCTACACGTGGCTGAAACTGGGTCGAATTTGACAAATAAAAGTAACATAGGTCGAAATTTGCAAATAAAAGTCTTAAAAGGTCTATTTCGAGAATTTGTCCTCAACTGAATGGTCTATTTCGAAAATTTGTCCTCAAGTGAATTTCACTCTTTTATCTTTGAGGGCCAAATTAAAAAAAAGACTATTTTCTCTTTCTTTGACGGTAAAATAGTAAAAAAGATTTCACTAAAGGGGTCTATCTGCAAAGATAAATGTAGATGGCTAGTAAGTTCAAAACTATAAGAGGTCTATCTACAATTAGTCCTGTTTTAATTAAAATTTCATCTTTAATTAGTCCCTCAAGTCTATAATGTTCAGTATTTGTGTACGGAACAAGAATTATCTTTTTTAACTCGGCATATTTATTCCCCATTCCAAAGGTTTTCTTCCTTGCTTACAAAATGTAGATCTAAGAGAAACAATAACTAAGACACAAGATTACAAATTAAAAGAAAAGCGAAAAAATGAGAAATAAAAAAAAGGGTTGGAGCTCAAGTCCCAATACTATTCGGATAATCAACCAACATGATGGGCCGTGGGCCACTCAACATGCGCCAAACGTGAGGTTGAAGATTTGCCTTGTAGCTCTGTTTCAAAAGCAAAGCCCAAATCAACGACTTCGATAAGCAAACCAAGACAAAAAATAATAATAATAAAGAAGTAAAAAAAAAAAAAAAAAAAAACCCCATGCATGTGATTTGAGTCAAACAATCATCTATTTCCTCCATTTCATTTGTCTACTCAATTTTCATCGTCAAGTGAGAGTAATAAAAGAGTAGGATATTTGATAGCAGCTCCTAAATTTGAAGGCTCCTAAAATTTTAGGTAAGAATTCTTCTCTTCTCATTGATTTCTCAAAATTTTGGGCATTTTCTCTTTCTTGTAATGATTTAACTGCCCATAATCTCGAAATTTTGGGGCTTTTCCCCTTTTCTTTAGATATTGGATCTCTATCTTAGTGAAATGGTTTCAAACTGGAAATGTTAATTACAGAAATTACTGAATTAGGTTAAATGATGAAAATTTTAGCGTAGACCAATTCCAATTACACCCCTAATCTTGATCGAGTGGAGGTTCCAAGTTATATTGATGAGTTCATTTCTAATAAGTTGTTGATAATTTAGCGTAGATCCAATTCCAATTGTGATGAAATAGAGAGGAGAGGAAAAACTAGTTTTTTTTCCCTCTGCATTCTTTTTGTAGACTGACTTATTATGAATCAAGTCTCCTTCTTTTCCCGAATTCTACAGTATTATCTGAAAAGGTTTGCTTCTTTGTTGTGAATTAGCTTAGGTTAAATGAAAATTTTCTAGAAAGGATTTGTTTGTTTTCCTGATTTTTTTTATTTATGTTTTTTTTATTGGATGCACTAGGTTTTCAATTGGCTTGCATCAGTGAAGCGCTACTAGTATCAGGATGGGAACTTGTGATATATCTTTACAATTTCTTTGCGGGGTGGCACCTACCCATTCTGGCTTATTTGCAAGCACTTCAAAATTGACAGCTCCCTTGAAATCTCATGTTAAATCTAAGAAGAAAAGAAGATCAGTTCACTTGAAATATCAGTTATATGCAAGGCCACCCCCAAATTGCTTGAGTGTAAATGAGATACCCGTTAATGCTTGTTATTATGGGATTAAACTAATAACAAGATCTCAACATCTTAAATGTCAATGCCAACGAATTGAGGGGATCACGGGTATAAAAGGTGAGGATAATGGCAATGGGTCCTGGCTCAAGGAAGCGGCTACTAACAACGGCCAGGTTCAGAATGACGAGTTGCATCCGTCCATGAATGGAAATGGGAACCTCATTTCGAGTGATGATAAATCTGTCCTCTCGGGATCAGCTACACCAATATCACATAAGAGGAAAGAATCCTCTGTGGAAGATGAGGCATGGCGTCTTTTACAGGAATCAATGGTTTATTATTGTGGTAGTCCTGTTGGAACAATTGCTGCCAAGGATCCGACCGATGGTAACGTTCTGAATTATGATCATGTCTTCATTCGGGACTTTATACCATCAGGCATTGCATTTCTGTTGAAGGGAGAGTATGATATTGTTCGGAACTTCATCCTTCACACTCTTCAGCTGCAGGTACTGTCCTTGTTCTATTGTGAACCAGATGTAGATGCTAAATAGAGGCATTAATGCCAAATAGAAGCATTGATTCATCCTTCATTTTTTTTAGTTTGGATACAGAGCAGTGCCATTGACCACTGCTCCTGAATAAATGCATGTAACATGTCTTATCAGTACCAGTCATAGTCTAAATTATACACAGACTATATTGTATTAGTATACACTATACACTACACACACACACACACACGCACACACACACACAAATAGATATAAATGATAGATGTTGATTTCCTTAATCTTTTATTGGTACTTGATTTTGAGTGTTCATAGAGTTGGGAGAAAACCATGGACTGTCATAGTCCAGGTCAAGGGCTGATGCCTGCCAGTTTTAAGGTGCGAACGGTTCCACTTGATGGTGATGATTCTGCATCTGAGGAAGTATTGGATCCTGACTTTGGAGAAGCTGCAATAGGACGTGTAGCACCAGTTGATTCAGGTAAGTTATTTATATATAATTGCCAACTCTTGTCGTTATTTTACATGCCGGGCCACCACAAGCATGTATGTGTAATTTCTTCAAATATTCTTTTTTAAATCCCTTTGTTTGATTTTAAATCATCCTATCTCCTTACTCCACATCCTTCACTGTACATTATATATTATTTTCTCTCTTCAGGTTTATGGTGGATTATATTGCTAAGAGCATATGGAAAATGCTCAGGTGATCTCTCAGTTCAAGAAAGGATTGATGTCCAGACTGGCATTAAGATGATCTTAAGGCTTTGCCTGGCTGATGGTTTTGATATGTTCCCTACATTACTAGTGACTGATGGTTCATGCATGATAGATCGTCGCATGGGAATTCATGGGCATCCTCTTGAAATTCAGGTAAAGTTTAATTAATATATGCTTTTACTTCATTTTTATCCCACAGGAATTAATGTCTTTGCTTAATCATTACACAATCCTAACAGAAACAAGCTCCACATAGTTATTTTCTGATACTGTAACTGTGGTTTAGAACAACCAAAGGAAATAGCATTGTATTACTAAGTCAGCAAAGGACCAAAATAATATGGTGATACATTAATTTGCACTCATACATTCTTTATGCATGCTATCCAACAACTCTTTAGACCATTTAGTTAGAACTATGAAATCATAAAAAGATTACAAATAAAATCTTTCAATATTCATAACCGAAACATCTATGCATATTCTAAAATTTCTCAGTCATTATTTATGTAGTCATTTTGTTTTTAAACCAACTCAATCACAAACTTATGCACTAAACTCTCTGCACAATTCAATAATTCCAATGTCTTCATAATTCTTTTCTTTGATCAAATCAGTGATTATTAATATAGGAAAGTTTGGGATGCTAATGCATCCTACTTTTAGTTACATATATGATTTATAAGTTCTTAAAAGAGCTGTATACTCACCTCATTATAGCTCTTTTGGTATGTCAAATACATGTGAAGGAATCTAAGAGCTGTAAATTTCTAGCATAACAACCTTTAAAACAGACCTGCAAAGTGGTGTGCGTGCAGAATGTTATGTCAATGGGGTGAGTATACAGTAGTAAAAGGAGTGCAAAAAACTGTATTTCTTCAACTGTTTCCTCTTACAAGATCTCTCTTTCTGTAATGATGGTCGCTTTGACCTGTTATCTAGGCTTAATCTAGCATACAACCTAGATTTTGCTCGGGTTTTCCTTATTCAAACCTAAACAAAGACTCCAAAGTAAATGTCTCACTCAGCTCAAACCAATTGAAACATGGATTTAAAACCTGATGTGTGCTGTGAATTTAGTCGATACCGATAATTACTTGAATAAAGAACAGTGAAACCCTATTGAACCTACAAATTTGGTAAGTACCAGTTTGAAAGAAAGGCCAATACCCAAACTGATCTAGTGGCAAGGCTATAATTTCAGTAGCACCAATTTGAAATTGTTTTAAGATGTCTATTCAAGTCTTATTTGTTTAACCACACTATTAGGTACTCATATGCGCAAGGAATATTTAAATTGTTTTTACACTAAATATCTTCCACATGATGTACATCTCCCTTGAATAAAAATTATAACGAAAAATAGAATAGGAAAGCTATAAACTTACTAGTTAACAAATGAGATTAAATTTGGTCTTATATGCATCTCAGACTTGTTGAAGCTGTCATTTGAAAGTTTTTACATAGGATTTTCTGATGGTGCTAGGAATTGGACATGCTAGGTATCACGACCTTCTATTTTATTTTTTAAAGTCATATGGGACCATGGGCATAAAACAACCAGTGAAAAGTAGTTTAGTGACCAATAATGAAACACGTGATTAGGAATTCTATACTATGAATATAGACTTATAGGCTGCTGAGACCCATATACATTTGGTAGTGTAACCTGCTGAAACAAATAAATAAGAGGTGAGGTGAGTGAGAAACATTTGGTGGTTCTAGGTTTTTTTGCGTGAATATTTGCGTATACAGTTTTTTGTGTTCTTGTTTCACACCTGAATTTGATTACCTCTGAGATATTGTTAGGCTTGTGTCAGTTCATTGACCTGAGATATTGTTAGGCTTGTGTCAGTTCATTTTTTTTGGATATCAGTCTTAGCTGCTAAAGACAAATTAATTATGCTCTCCAATGCTGCTATGCATAGTTGAAGAAAAAAGATCAACATTTTCCACTAAATGCTGTTCTAGACACTATACAGGCAAATCAAATCAATAACCTTTATTCCTAATCAATCATGTGGCTTTTATAGTATATAAATAGATAGAAATAGTAACGTATTTCTGTAATCTTTAAGCTCATAAATATTATCTCATGCTGCTTCAGGCACTCTTTTATTCAGCACTTTTGTGTGCGCGTGAGATGCTTGCACATGAGGATGGATCTGCTGACCAGGACCTTATCCGAGCATTAAATAACCGACTGTTAGCATTATCTTTCCATATAAGGGAATATTATTGGGTGGACATGAAAAAGCTCAATGAGGTTTACCGCTACAAAACCGAGGAATATTCTTATGACGCTGTTAATAAGTTCAACATCTACCCGGACCAAATTTCTCCATGGCTTGTGGAGTGGATGCCTGATAAAGGAGGCTACTTCATTGGAAATCTGCAGCCTGCTCACATGGACTTCCGGTTCTTTTCTCTAGGAAACCTGTGGGCTATAGTAAACAGTTTGGCAACTACACATCAGTCTCATGCAATTTTAGATCTCATTGAGGCTAAATGGTCTGATCTAGTGGCTGATATGCCTTTCAAGATATGTTACCCTGCTCTTGAAGGTCAAGAGTGGCGAATCATTACAGGCAGTGATCCTAAAAATACGTAAATCCTCAAGCCCTTAATATTCATAAACTTTTCCCTTTGTCAGTTCTTTGTTTACATTATACTATTCTTCTGTTGCAGGCCATGGTCATACCACAATGGAGGTTCGTGGCCAACGTTGCTCTGGCAGGTCAGCAATCTTTATTTTCATAAATTTTTCTATGGAGTTTCCGTATATATCTCTTGGTGACTTGTTTTGATTTTTGTTACTATGTGTGCATGTGTGTGCCCTCAATTATGTTATCTGGATATTTCTATCATGAAGCCGTACCCTTACCCAACACTTCATGGACACTCCTTAAGTACATGCCTACATTTATTCAAATTTTAGATGTGTACTCAATTATACATTACATGTTTTAAATCAAAACACTCGTCATGCACTTCTTGGACATATATCCTACACGTCACATCCATCTTTGGAATTTGTTGGGCAAGGGTCGAATTCGTTTTAGCCTTAAGAAGTACAATTTCTAATGGTACTTTGCATATCTAGCTGAGAAGTAAGATTACAGCCCATGAGTTTCAGCCATATCCTCGTTCCACTCATTGCATGCAGGGACAGATTTAGGTAGTAAGTTGTGGGAGCACATGCCCCCACAAATTTGCCAAAATTTTTTATAGTCACCCATATTTTAGTAGGTGCCCCCCCATAGGTTTTTGAGTGGTGCCCCTAAGCCCCCAGCCTAATTGACCCATTTAAGCCTACACCATTTTAGCCTAGCAATAAAAAATATCCTATACTTATTATTTTAGCCCAACAAGCCATACCATAAAGTATATTTGAGCTTAATTGATTTAAGAGTTGAAAGCTATCCCTACATTGGTTAATCCTTCTTTCCAACATAATTTTCCCTGCCAATTCCCCTACTAAAGACAAAAATTGCTCTACTCCCCCACGAAAACAAAAAGGATTTTTTTCCATTAGTCCCTTAAATCTTCCATGGTTGGAGATTAGCCACTCAAATCATTGAAATTGCTTTAGGTTCTTCAATTCTTAAGTTATTTTGTAATTCTTAAGTTATTTTGTAATTAGTCCCTCAGATCATTAAAATTAATATTAGGTCTCCCAGTTCTTAAGCTATTTTGAAATTAGTCCCTCAACTAGAGAGTAAAATAGCAACTCGAAAGAAGTTAGTCTCTCAAATCGTCAAAATTTTCATTAGATTCCCCAATGCTTGTAAATTGTTTCAAATTAATTACTTTAATTGATAAGTTTACTATTCATTATTAAAAAACCCAAACAAAAAACGCAATGGACCTAGGACTTCGCAGTTACTCTGGTTCGGAGCGATAGAGGAAAATGGCCTAGTCTAGCCTTCGAGGGCTTCATCTCAAAGACAATTCTCTTGTCATAGGTTTGAGTTTTTCTTAACAATTAACTTTGAAAATTGATGAGTTTTATTGATATTCTGTTAGGGAGAAATCAGACACAATCGAAGTTGATTTGTTAAAACATAGACTAGTAACCAATTTTAATCCAAAAGTTATACGTACTAGGTATTGGCCCTAACTCCTATTTTAAATTCATCCCTCTTTCTTATCCTATCGATGTGGGTCTATACTCACATATTAATAACCTCAATAACTCCCCCTTAGCTATAATTCATAATTCCTTAGGATTCACTAACTTTGCACCACTTCACTTGTGGGCTAACTTCATTAACCTTTTTGCACCACTTCACTCGTGGGCTAACAAGACTGTACATTCAACACATGATTAGAAACATCCGTAGGATCTTCCACTACTTCACTTGTGGGGGCTAACTAGACTATATTATTCCTATGGGCATGCATGGATTCTCTTAACACTTCACTCATAGGCTAACAAGACCGTGAATTCAGCACATGGCTAGAAACATCCGTAGGATCTTCTATCACTTCACTCATGGGGACGAACCACAAACTATATTATTTCTATTGGCATGCGAGGGTTCTCTTAACACTTCACTCATGGGCTAACAAGACTATGCATCATCACATGACTAGAAACATCTGTAGGATCTTCCACCACTTCACTTGTGGGGGCTCACCGGACTATATTATATCTACGGGCATCCATGGATTAACTTGACTTGGTCTATCGACCTTATTCATTCTCCTCGACACCTTCAGGCTCCACATTGGACTTTTTTACTTCTTTTTTTAAGTTACTTGGACCATAACCTTAACCTTAGCTCTGATACCATTTGTTGGGTAGAAATCGGGGCTAACCTAGAGTTGGTGGGTTTTAAACAAAAAATGAGAACTAATTTTATCCCAAAAGCTATAGCTACTAGGTATTGGCCCTAACTCCTATCTTAAACTCATTACTCTTTCTTATTCTATCTGATGTGGGACTATACTTAGATATTAATAATCTCAACATATTCAACAACATATGGATTCTAATTTTTGTTCTTAATTAGAATATTTAAATGCAGAATTTTAAAAGATAGATGATTTCTAGTTTATGTTGAATTGTCAAGGGTTGGCTTTCACAGTTAGTAATTCGTTAGCTCATATTGCATTACAGTAGAGTACTTATTGAACATATATATGTATATGTATGTATGTGTGTGTATACATACATGCATGCTAGTACGGTTCACGTGCGTTGCACGTGTGCCCATTTTCCTGTTTATATTTAGGTTGTTAGTGCATATTAATCTTCTACATGTGTTGTGCATTTGATTGTTTCTGTAAGATATTGACCAAAAAATATAAGACTGGTTGAATGAATGTAGAATACAATGTGAGTTGAAAGAATTGATTTCCACAAATTACATGATAAGAAATGATTTATACCTAAACAATTGGGAATAGATTGATGTCTTTGGGAGATTTGTCTTTGGTATCCAGTATCCAACCCATGTGGTCACAATTTTCTTCTTTTTAATAGTATTCCATCAAATAATGATAATGGCTTTTTATCACTTTGTTCTCAATGTAACAATTTGAGAATGATTGATGACTTCTTGAAAATCATATCTTTTATATTATTATTATATTCATTTTTATTCATTTTTTTCTTTTCTATGCTTTCTCTATCTAAAATTTAGCTCAATGTTTCAATTTTTTAATATTAATTGTTCATTCATATTTGCTTTCATGAGTGCAGAACATTGTAATACCCGTACATGGAAAATAGTAACAACTACGATTATACATGGTATTAGATAAATTCTTGTATAATCAAATTTTGAAACAACTTTTTTTTTACATCCATTTTCTCCTTTGTTGAAGTTTTGAGGTGCTTCCTCGACACTTGGACAACCTTGCGTTGTTGAGTCAACAGTTTCTACTTTATCTTTTTCTGGTGTCATCTGTAGCAGAGAGAAAAAAAAGTAAACTCAAAGAGTGTGGATAGAGTGCAATTTCACATGAATAGGTTTTCTATGCTTTCATGAACAATTTCCATGTACATGCATTTGTGTCCCTTCAAGTATTTGGTTGATTTTCCATGTACATACATTAGTCCCGTGAGCATGCAGGTATGTGTTTAATAGATTGAGGCATAGTGCAAATAAATTTAAAAGTGATCACCATAATTCTTAGAGAAGATAACCTAGTATAGTGAAGTTTTGTATAGTTAACATGCAGGTATGCTTTCCTGAACAATCCCATGTGCAAATAAATTAAAGGAAACTGTATTCCTTTACTTTACAATTGTAAAATACTAATTCACTAATAATATAGGACTTATCCAGAATTTTGAAATGCTCATTATATCTTTTTTATAATAACTCCCAACTCTTTGATAAGTAGTATTTACTATACTATCTTGTAATATTTATGAAAATTAACTATATTATAAGATATACTATATTCCATCAAAATCATGGTAAAAGAAAAGGCTGAATGTTCATAATTCAAGAAATTGTAGAATTATTGTAAGATTCCATGCAAAATATGTGGCAATTACTTAGGTGAAAATTGACCTTATAGAGAGTACAGAATAACAACAAAAATCCACATTACAAATATTTATTTATAGCAAAGTAAATGACAGGAAATTTATGCTTACAGCTTCAATCCAATGATGAAAAGCCAGCGTGAAAGCTTGTCATCAATAGCCAAACCCTTGCTAACTTGTAGAGAATCAAACTAAAAAAATCATCGCAGACAAATGGCTAATAAAAATAAAAGCAAGTTCTAAAAAGAGTTCATTGGAACAGCCACTCTTGGAAGCATCAAGTTGTGTGTACTTCAACCGCTTAATTGCATATTTTTTACTTCTAGTTCTGATATTATAGCTATTGTTTTAGAGTGCAAAATCAAAAAAATTCACCTTACAAAATTCAAGAATAATGATTTCAGTAACTAAAAATTTAATACAAAATTCAAGAATATTGAGAAGATATGCATTTTATAAGCAACACATGTGCATGTAATATAGTATGTGAAAATCAGCTGTAGATATATTTAGCCTATATTTTAGTGAAAAGCATAGGGACATACGTGGCATTTGGCGGGGGGGGGGGGACGTTTTTTTTGTTGTTGGATGATGAGTTTGTTGGAAATTTGTATGCTTTAATAGGCATTTATTGTTAATGGGAGTTATAAAATCATTGTGTATTGCTTTTTTTTGGAGGGGGAGGGGGGAGGGGGGAGTGGGGTTATGATAGGAATTCCAAATGGCTTAATATGAATTATTGTTGAGTGGATGTTATAATAGATATAATTGATTTAGGTAGTAAATAGTAATTAGGATTGAATTGGGTATGCTCCAATCCTAGCCACACAAATGTACTATATGCAAGTTATACTATTTGATGTATAATATAAAATAAAATAGCTATAAATTTATTAATATCAAAGTTTAGTATAATATAGACCTTTAATATATATTATTGTTAATGGAGGCTATAAAAACACCATTAATTGATTTAATTGAGGATTGGGAGGTTATGACAAGAATTCAAATGGATTGATAGGTATTATTATTGGGTGGGGGTTATTAGGTATGTGATGGATTTAATTAAGAAAGATAGTAAATAATAGTTATGGGGTTAGGGGGCTAAAAAATGAAATTTCAATTATAGTATTGCTCACCAGTTTTACCAAGGAGATTATGTGCGAACTGGGTGTGGATTTGTTAAGTGGGGGCCTCTTTTATATATTGCTTGGAGGGATGGTCAATGGGTCTGATATTTTATAGCGACAGTACAAAGTGAGATGAGTGTGAGTTTGTTGAGTGGGGGGCACTTTGATATATTGTTTAGAGGGCACTTAATGGGTTTGAGATTTTTTTGTGACAGTAGCAAAGTGAGATGATATTTTTTACATACTTTGCAACATGTGCAAACGTCTAACTGATATTTCTAAAATTTAGTGCATACTTTGTACATATACATACATATAATAGCCTTTAATTTAATTAATGTGATGTGATTATATAAGATTCGGGGGTATGAGAAGAATTTGGAGGGATATAGTTTACGTATGTATATGTATGTATATGTATGTGTTTAATTTTAAGGGGTATAAAATCTATATATGCATATATATGTTGTATGTATGCATGTATGTGTTTAATGGATGTATGTATGTGCATTGAAGGGCATTTTTGGAATAAAATGTTTTATCATCCTACACACTTTTATAAGGCTAAATAGCAGTTAAAAGCCTTATAGTTTCACTCCCTTAGCACTTATATACCCTCATATGTATGCATGTTTGTGTTTAATGGATGTATGTATGTGCATTTAAGGGCATTTTTGGAACAAAATGTTTTATCACCTACACACTTTTATAAGGCGAAATAGCACTTAAATACCTTATAGTTTCACTCCTTTAGCACTTATATACCCTCAGTTGTAAATCTTAGCATTTATATACATTGAGTTGGTCAAAATTGGCACGTTAATACCCTCTATTTTGCAAACTTGAATTTTTTCATCTAAAAATTCCTATATAACATTCATGTGTTAATTTAGAGCTTTTTTACCAATAATATTTGCTAAATTATTATTAGACCAACCCAAAAAATTCCAAATTAAATGTATCCTAAGTCTATTTTAAAAATAGAACTTGGAAAGATTTAGCAGTGAATTTAACAAACTTAATAACCAGAAAGTCATAAAATTAGCATATGAATGTTATATGAGAACTTTTGAATTTTTTTTTAACATTTGCAAAATAGAGGGTATTAACGTGCAAATTTTGACCAACTCAGAGTATATAAATGCTATGAAATAGAACTGAGTGTATATAAGTGCTAAAAGAGTGAAATTATAAGGTATTAAGTGCTATTTAGCCCTTTTATAATAGTGTTATATATAGGAATATATAAGAATATGGGTATACTTGATACGAAGCATCAAGTTTGGTGTTTGGTAGTGATGTGGTCAATTCTCATACACTCATTCAATGAGTGAGAAATCATGTGGGAACCATTTTAATGTGGACAAGTTTAAATGTCTGCATGAGAAGTAGCTTGGTCACTAAGCGCCAATTTTGTACTTGGTACCAAGTATACTCATTATATA
>JBAKGM010000081.1:8846119-8865031 GCA_037177215.1 Asparagus racemosus | reverse complement strand
TCGAATAAATAAGTTTAGCTATTGTTAACATTTATATTATATAAGTTATTAATTTATGTATGCTTATATATATATGCCCCCATAGAAAAAAAATCTAAATCTGTCCCCGACCTCATGGGCACACAAGTTTTGGCGGATGCAACCAGAACTTGACACTAATCGTTATGTACTAACCGGCGATCTATTATGTATAAGCATAGCTTGCGGAAGAGTCACCAAAACATCTGATTAGATCTCCTCGCTCTTCGTAGACCAATCGATCAATAGGCAGTGGGGAAACTCTGAGAAATGTCTAATTTGAACAAAAGAGAATAGCAATATACTGCAGAAAAATAGATCAAGAGGCAAAGACACATGATTTAGGCAATCGCCTATGTTCATAGGGAGAGATTTGAGTTTTCTTTATATCAGATATTACAAATATATAATCTTTCTTGTGATATCTAAAGATTTCACAAAAAACTCTCTCTCTCTCAATCTCACTAAATAATCTCTCAAAACCCTAGATTTCTCTGCTTAGTTCTCTCTAGCTCTCTTTTACAATATGCAACTCTCCTTACGCCTTAGTTTTTCCCCCATGACTTGATTTACAATGAACCTCAAGGGATATTTAAAGAGCTTTCCTCTCTATTGAATTCATGTAGACTCCTAATTTGACTTGGATTATCAATTCTAATTCTCTTCCAATTAGAATTTAATTTCAATTATAATTGATCTTTCTTATCAAATTCAATCCCCAATCCAAGTCCAACTAGGATTTCCTGAAATATAAGGCTATTTCCCAACAACATGCACATAGAAGAAAGCTTGATGAACGGTAGTATAATTTCTTGTCTTTTTATTATCTTTCATTGGAAGGTTGACCAAATCCTTGATCGATTGGTTTTGCTCCCCATCCAAGTCCCCACGTAGCTGAGGATTTAAGTTACTTTCTAATTGTTATTGTTGAGAATTGATATTTTGGAGCGTAGATGAGTGAGCAGAACCGAAGAAATGAGGTAGAATCATCATAGAACAGCCAACTAGAAGTAGAAGACTGCTGGAAAAAGAGAAGGCCGTCTTTCTCAGGAAACATGACCGGATTCTTGTCATTCTTTTCAAATGGGAAATGTAGGAGCTTGTTCATGTGTAAGAGATAACCTATTCAGTTTCTTAGACTCATTATGAATCCTTAATTTTTTAAGGTACCCTTCACTGCTCTGGCAAGTTAGCTATCTTTATTGTCATAGTTTTGTTCTATGGAGTTTCTGCTATATCTTGTTGGTGAATGGTACCTTGTTTTGATTTTTGTTGTAGTGGGTGTTTGTGCACACCCTCATGATTAAACATCTGCATTCACGTTAATGCACAAGGAAGTCGATGAGCTTCTATAGCCTCATGAACTTTTCCCTCTCCAACCCCCGCATGGGCACTAACACATAGGGAAAGCTTTATGAACTTGTCTTTTTATTAATCTTTCATGCAAAAGTTGCCCAGCTCCTTGATCGATTGGTTCTGCTCACCGTCCTAGTCCCATGTAGCTGAGAATTTAAGCTACTTTCTGATTGTGAATGTCGAGAAATTGGTACTTTGGAGCGTAGATGAATGAGCATAGCCTAAGAAAAAGAGGTAGGATTGCCATAGAACAGCCGTCTAGAAGTAGAAGAATGATCCAATTTGTGTGAGCTGTGACTTGTCTTTCTTTTCAAATGGGTAATGTAGGACCTCGTTTATGTGTGTCTGAATCTATTCAGTTTTCTACTTTCCAAGTCACATTATGAATCCTTAAATTTTAAGAACTCTTTGTCAGCGATTTTGGAATTATCAACCTTTTTAATCATTCTAACTTGCTCCAGAAATACAAGAAAAGGAGGGAAAAAGGGGGAAACCACCTTTTTTTCGACCTTTATTATTCTTCTCTCTCATTTTTTCGAAGTTGTAGGAGAACATTTTTTAGGTTGGGCTGAATTTTGAAATGCCTGCAAGGCTTTCATCTGGAGGTGGTCTCTCTTTTAACTGTGTGGGCAGGCTTGATATACTCAAGAAACTAGAAACCATGTTACTGAATCATCAATTTGAGTTGTTTAAGATAGATACATCATATGAAAATTATTAAAGGAGAGAGGTTGAGAGAGATTCAAGAGGTTGTGTTTCAGGCACTTTTGTCTGTCAGGGCATATTCATGGGTTTCTGTTTCACAGGACCATCATTAGTAATTACGAATTCAAACCAATTTTCTTGCAGAAGCTCAATTGTACTCTTTATCTGATGTCCCTAGGGCACATGATACTCTAAATTCTGACATATTCTTTTTTCGTTTCAGCTTACTGTTGCGTGCATAAAAATGGATAGACCGGAGATTGCTGCAAAAGCAGTGGAGGTTGCAGAGAAGCGGTTGTCAATAGAAAAATGGCCAGAATATTATGACACCAAACGTGGACGTTTCATTGGGAAGCAAGCTCGTTTATACCAAACATGGTCTATTGCGGGGTTCCTAGTGGCAAAACTACTGCTTGCCAAACCAGAGGCTGCTAGAATTTTGTGGAATGAGGAAGATGCTGAGATCATCCACGCCTTCAGTATCATGTTTGATTCAAACCCACGGAAGAAAAGAGGTAGGAAACCCAAGAAGACTTACATAGTATAAGGATGTGCGATTAAGACTTTTGCCGATGCAAATTCATTATTGTAGTGTATTTATAGGTACTCATTCTCGCGGTGATATTGTAAATATTTGTTGCTTATATTCTTTTTAAATACAGTGGGTGAGAGGAAGTTGCTTGTCGTGTTATGTAATTTGATAGTTTGATGATCCTGCAATATATTTTATCAGCAGTTCATCATCAATTTGCACCTAATTATGTAAGGGATATATGTTTGATGCTGAAATTCCTACAGTTACATTAAAGCAGAACTGAGTGAAAATTTACATCAAATCTACAGTTGATTTTCGACAGCCATGATGTTATATGGCCAACACTGCAGCACCCCACAAGCCATTTTAAATTCTGAGAAAACATTGCCGCAATATGCAGTTGACAATGTTATTGTGCTTTGACTATTGTTGACAATGCCGAGAAACTAAGGAATTTACAGTAAACATAGAGCTGAGAACTAATATAAATGGGGAGAATTTCTTCTGAAGGAACAATACGTGAGATTTTCTCAGTGATCCACCAAAAAAAGAGAGAACTGAATCCTTTGTCTAGCTTTACTCCAGAACCATGAACCGAGGACATCTTTGGCATCTGCAAATGACGCAGCAAGGCAAATTCTTAAAAGAAAAAAATAACGCTAATAATGTAGAAAATTAAGCCTCATTCTCCTGTAATCTAGCAACCATTTGCTTTCAGCGCGCAAGCCTCTCCTACACTGAAGTCCAGATGCATCCCAGGACAAATAGTTTACATGTAACCCTCTAGGGAGCAATTCACCATATCACACCTTCACAAATTGGAAGATTTTGCAAAATCTTCATCACATAATACGATCATATTTCACCATGATTTGTACTAGTGGACGAAACAGAAAACAACAAAGCTACAGAAGCACAATCTCATTCAGAGCAAGTAGGTGACCAATTGGCATTCCTCCACGAAAATCATATCCACGTTATTGACAAGGAATTGAACTTCACTGCCGCATTTGTGGATCTACATTTACATGAAACTGCTATCGGATACATTAAGGGGGAAAAGAGAGAGAAAATTGGCAGCAAATCGTCACGCACAAGCTCTTCACTCTTCTTCACTCTCCAAACCAACGACTTTCACTAGAAAAGTTCAAACTCGACATCATCTCCATTGCTCCTGAAATCTAAACATTTACCTTCCTTTTTCTTTCGCACCCCGAGAGGGGTTCCAACATCATAACTCGTCGGAATCTCTGGAGGTGCAGCACACCGTACCAAAGCCCAATTCATCCCATCAAAGAACGGATGCTGCTTGATTTCTGCTGCACCTCTGCTTGATCCCAATCTGTTCTCTGGCTCCTTTGCTAGCAATGCCCTGATTAAATCCCTAGCATGAAAGCTAACAGCTGGACTCTCGGGGAATCTCAAACTCTGTGAGATGATGTTGGCTAGGGTTTCATCATTCCCGGGTCCCTTGAAGGGTGTTCTACCATACAGTAACTCGTAAAGGAAAATCCCGAAGGTCCACCAATCTACTGCGCTCCCATGCCCATCTCCTCTGATGATCTCAGGTGCCAGATACTCATGGGTCCCAACAAAAGAGTTGGAGCGGGCGTCCGTAGGCTCCACCACAAGCTGTGGAAGTGGGCTCACTTGACCACTTTGGTCAGATTTAAGCTTGCGGGTTTTTTGTGTTGTTGAAGATACAAGACGGGGTGTGAAGCAAGAAACTTGAACCCAAGATGGCTGAAGGCAAAGAGGCTCGATGCAGCTGTTTTCAGCACAAGGTCCTGATAGCTTCTTCACGGGCACTTGTGAGCCCAATGATGAGGATCTGAGAAGAGTTGGGTTCACTTCGCATCTCAGTGAGAGATCAAAATCGGAGAGCATGATGTGACCATCTTCTCGAACGAGTATATTTTCTGGTTTGAGGTCTCGATATACCACCCCAAGCATGTGTAGGTACTCCAAAGCGAGGAGGACTTCTGCTACATAAAACCTGGAGAATAGTAGTGTGTAATTAATACTAAAAATGTTGACATGTGGATTATTCAGCATTAATATAAGCCAATAGACTAGTTGCTGACATGTAGATCAATGTCTTGCGTTTAAATTGTGGAGACACTTTTAGAATGCTCTTGATCAATGTTCAATGGACGCAGCCAACTATTCAAGGTAACTGCTAAATATAATTTTCCCTCAAAAAGAAATGCTTAATTTAGTTAGGCTTCAAAGAAATCTAAAATATTAGCAATTCTTTACATTTACTAGTTTTCATTTTGGGTAAATTGCACATAACCCCCCTCATCTATCCTAGAGTTCCACAAAACCCCCCTCAACTCATTATTGGCACATAATCCCCCTCAGTGCATGAGAAAGAGGGGTGTTACTTGCAATTTATCTTTCCTGAAAGTTTCATTTCAGGGGCGCTTAGTGCTAGTAAATGAATTTAGGTGGGCTTAGTGCAACTCAAGGTACAGATAAGGTGGGTTATGTGCAATTTATCCTTCCATTTATGCAAAATCAAAAGTATAGGGTGAAAACTTCGCAGCAAATAGTTTCACAAAGAATACAAAACAAATAATCAACGTATCAGGATGCAAAATAAAGCCAGCCATATCACAGAAATTGAGAGCACAAAACGCATACTTCTAGAGTTTCTACAGAACTTGTTTAGCTAAAAGGAAACATACCTAGCAGCAGGTTCAGAAAAACTCCTGCCAGGTTGCCTCTGTCGAAGTACATGGAGATCACCACCAGGACAATACTCCATAACCAAACAAGCAAGGTTATCCGTTGTGAAATTAGCATAAAGAGTCGGTAGAAATGGGTGATCAAGCATCTGAAGGATGTCTCTTTCAGTTTGTGCTCTCAGCATCTTCTTTCTGCTCAATAAGAACTCAACGTCCATCACTTTCAAGGCAAACAAGCAATCTGTACCAGTCAATTCGGCAAGATAAACAGTACCAATATCTCCACAACCAAGCCTCTTGAGAAGCCTAAAGTTTTTCAACCCTAGGTTCCCATAGTGCATCACAACATAATGGATAGCTTCCCACCTAACATCTTTTGACATATGAGGTCTACTCCCATTACCGCTAGAACTCTGATGGCTCTCATCACTCATGCTAGTGCTGCTGCTGTAATCCGCAATGCTGCTTTTCGAGCTTTGAGAAGATTCCCCCTTCTCTCTTGTTCTTGAGTTTCCGGTCACCTTAACATCATCATCTACACCAACCTTGCAGCTATTTGGAGTAACATCAGGTTTGCTTGCTGACCCATCATTAATCTTGCTTTCAGGAGTATGCGTATTGCTGGCTGCTGGAAAAATAGATTCTTTTCGAGAACCTGCTTTACTTTCAGTTAGGGAACCACCATCTTTATTCACTTGGATACAGTTATTAGAACTGCCAAGTGCTGAAACTAATTCCTGTTTTCCTTTCCTTTTGGTGTTCATTTTTATAGGCTTAATCTGGCGAGGACCTGTGGTAAGCTTGCTTGAATCAACAGCTTTCTTGGAGCTATGTACATAATTCTTAAAAAATGGTTTTCCTTTTACCCCAGTTGTTTTAGGAGTGGACGAATAGTCTGCATTTTCTTTGGATGCTATCACATCTTGGATTCTGGTTTTCTGTACCTTGGCAGTGGGTGAAGCTGCATGATGCGGAGAAGGGACAGAGGATCCATTGGATGATTCCGAATCCTTCATAGCCTTCTCATGGACAAGGGATATTTCTACCAATTTTCCATTTTCTCCGGACTCACCCATTGGAATCACTACAGATGCCAAAAGCCTTTTAATTGTCCCAGCTTCAGAGACATCAGATATGGCAGATGGTTTTGATACCCTCTTCATAGCAGCCATCTCTGAAGCATGCGAAATACAATACTTTCTGAGTGCATGCTTCAAAGTTAC
The DNA here is from genome assembly GCA_037177215.1 of Asparagus racemosus. Taxonomy (NCBI): domain Eukaryota; kingdom Viridiplantae; phylum Streptophyta; class Magnoliopsida; order Asparagales; family Asparagaceae; genus Asparagus; species Asparagus racemosus. The sequence continues at coordinate 8,858,504 of JBAKGM010000081.1, read as the reverse complement.
AGATTCAGAGATCCCTATCCCTGATGCTTGGGGTACCCCAGCTTTCATAGGCTTCTTTTGAGCATTATTCCGCAGCATTTTTGTAGCAATCTCGTGAGAAGATCCTAAATCAATTGACTTTATTAGTCTATTAAGGCTATCTTCTGCAGGGTAACCTTGTGATTTGGAACCTTCTCCTTTGACCTTAATGCTTAATGTATTAGATCCTTTAAAATGATCAATCAAGTCATCCTCCTTTGACTCAACAATCTCAGAGACTCCACCAGATGAACCCATTTATTAAAGCACTTGGCTATCTGTTTAATCTAACCAGATGAACCCAGGAAGCCTCTCATTTGCAATGGATGGATATTAGACAAGGCAGAAAGATAACTTGAATTGATTTTCTCCAAGCATATTTGGCAGTGGAACTGGAAAGGTCCACGTTGCTGTTATTTAGGACTACGAGCATTACCAAAATCCTGTGGAATAACAAAATATTACTAGGAGTTCAAAGAATAAGTGAGTATGGTAAATAACTAAAATATTCCACTAGATAATAATAGAATATTCTATTACGTTTAAGAAAAATCTCATGAAAATTTCAAGGTTTGAAGCACAGAAGAGTTTTCCTTTAAGCTCATCACAAGCCTGCTTATGAAGTCCAAGTTCTTGTTTCTTATTACCAGTGCATTGCTTCAGCACTAACATTATTCTAGAATATCACTCGAGCAAAGTTCAGTGATAAAGAAGTACAAGTTATTAGCTTAAATGGCCACATAATGACAGTTAAAACTACAACATGAAACAATAATGAAGGACACTAAGACTGACTTGAAGATGATATTCACTACTTGGCTTGTGTACTATTTCTCTATTTAAGCCTCAAAATAAAAAAAAAACTTAAATTCAAAGTCTATAAACTTGCTAATGGAAGTCAAATTCCTAGATCAAGCGAAACAAGTATGACACAAGCCAAATGACATTCTTTTAAGCAATAATTCAGCTTTATATCAAAGGAAGGTCTTCAAACTGTCAAGTGCTTCGAGATTTAAGCTCATTATTAAACTTAAACATCTGAAACAATGACTAGAAAGTTTTAAATGACTATTTAAACATGCATATATCAACAGAAATTACCACTTTCATGAGATTCCTTTGAATACTGTAATCGGTAACATTTATTCTAAATTGATAAATGATGCAAGAACAGAGGCCAGCCAAGGTATCCCATTAGTTTATTCATCAAATAACCCCAATTTCAAACATGAAAATTTCCTCAAAAGTTATAATTGCTATATAGAAACTACGAAGTCTACTCTACAACAGTCGACCAAGTCAAAATCCACAAACGATCAACTACAACATAATCATATTATACTAATCTAACTTCAATGACGCAAGAAAAGTGACTGATGGCTACATATATAATCTAAAATAATCAGACTCCGCAACAAACAACCGATCAAATCAAGTCAAAAAAAAGCGACAGACTTTACTTTCACTAGTAACAAACCAAATCAAAATCAATCAATAAACCAAATGAAAACAAGAAATCAATGGCGGAACCCTAAAATCTACAGACAGATCGAGAAAAGGCGAGGATCGAAGGCATACCGGAGCCGCTTCAGCTGAGATCTCGAGCTTACGGTTTCAGATGGGCTCGAGATCGAAAATGGCGAAATTTGGGAGATTTATTGGTTAGGGTTAGGGTTTGGGGAGAGAGAGGGAGAGAGAGAGAGGGAGGAAACGAGAGAAAGCTGAAAGCGGAAAGAGTAAAATGCAAATCACGAGAAGGAGCAGAAAAACAAAAAGACGAGTGGAAATAAAGACCATAAATAGGAAGAAAATAAAAAATAAAAAAAGAAATTAGCGGAAAAAACAAACATAAAGAGATCGATCGAACATCTCAGCAAAAAAACCACGATCTCACATTATCCGGGACCCAGACATGTGGGTCCCTTTTGCTTTAGTGAAGAAATAGGCTTGTCGTTGGACTAATTTACAATTGTGCCACTCTTAGATAAAAGAAGGGATAAATTTTCAAGGGTTAACCCAAACCCACCCCCCGCGCCCAAAGAAAAAAAAAAACTAAAGGAACCCGTCAACTATCTTAATTTGAGAAAATCTCATTAAGTTTAAACACATTGTAGATAATAATTTTTAAATTTGAAAAAAAAATATTCTCTTGAACTTTTCTCACTTAACCCCCTTCAACTATGGGGGTTGTTTCAAAAAATCTACACTCAATTATTTTAAAAGCCCCTCAACTTTGAGCATATAGTAGATAACCCCTTCAACTTTGAAAATTAGAGAAAGCCCCTGAACTTTTCTCACTTAGCCCCTATCGACTAATTTAATTTCAGAATAATCGCCTCAAGTTTGAAAATTCTAGAAAATTCCTGGAAATTTTCTCACTTAATCCCCAAAAATTAACACTGTTAGGTAGAACACGTCACATGACAAGTAGTGACTAAGAAAATACTAAACTGGCTGAGGAAAAGAGGACAGTAAGGGAAAAGTGTTGTAAATTGGTCATGATCTTTGCTTACCTGTTGGGAGTTTTCTTTCAACTGAAATAGGTTGATCTTCAAAAAGATATTTTAGTTATTTTACATTTTGAAGTAACAACATTCGAGAAATTTGGTCAAACAGTGTGAAAGATCATAGGGTTTTGTGAGACATTGAGGAAGATCCAACAAAGGGAGTATTACAGGCATTCGAACTTTTTAGGCCAATGAAGTGGGGTACCGCTTCATGGGTTAATTAAGATCCAAGTCATGGATTTGGCAACTAGAATTTCTAGCTTCAAATTAGTTGGCAGTTGGCTAGACGTCAATCACATAAATTGGAAGTTTTCTCTAAATGCACATCTTAATAAAGATATTTTGATATCCTCCCTTTTTAAGGAGCCAGACATCAAAACTATACATGCATGTTCTGATAGAACTTCTACTAGATTTATAGCAATTAGGACGTTGCCAACTAATATCCCTATAATACTGCCAAATTAATTTAATCATAACATAGATATTATTATTTAGATGATTTAATACTAGATCCAAGTTTAGTTTTATATAGGGTTTTTCTCTATACATCTAAAGTTTTACTGTCATTTTAATTTAAAACCGCACAATTAAAAAGTCATAATTAAACTCAAAATGCTACTGAATTACTTTTAAACTTACTCTTTGTTTTCAATTAATTTAGTATATATGCAACAACTTCACCAAAATATACTTACTGTAAAATATAATAACTTACATCAAAATATAGCAACTTAGGGTCGAATATGGTAACCCTACAATAAAAAAATATTATATGTCAAACTACTGAAATGCACTTGGTTGCGTGATTATCGAATTGAGTGAGTTTAACATAAATACCGATAAAAAATTTTGGGTGTATATGCAAAAAAAAACTTTTATTTGACTATCACCACCTTAATTATCAATGAAAAAAAGAGCCAAATTTTGAGGTCAATGGTGCCATCAATTTAGCTGCATACGCTCAAATCAAAGAAGGAACCAAATCCATACGAAACCCTTCCATCAACTAAATAACTATGTTGTATTGTTTATAGTTTTATATATAGTTACTTCAGAAAATGAACTTAAAAACAGTGTGCTAGAAAGCACCCCATGATGCTTAATCTATTAAGGTATAAGTTAACGTTAGCTATATAAGCCAGTTTCATGCTTTCTTCGTCTATAATGAAAGAAATTACGAACCTATGTGTTATATGAAAATAATGGAAATGAATTATCTGTGATCACAAGAGTTGCTACCTCTCTGTGTGTAATATTTGGGTATTTTGTGATAAATAATAGGAAAAAGGAAAGATTCAGCATTAACTGCTCCCTGCCACCAAAGCAACAGTATCAATTCTACATGCAGTTCTTTCCATCTCAATATCAAAATCAAATCTTTACACTAGGTCTCTATTCTCTCTCAAGTTTGGATGTTTCTGCCCTGCAAGTAATTAATTCAAACAGAGAGGGGTTTAGTACAAGGGAATTTGTGTCGTTGTCAATTATGATACAACTCACCCCTATTTAGCATTATTGGAAAGCTTTGGATGCAAGAAGACAATAACATAACAAATGTTGCGTGTGTCGTTTCCTAATCTTCATTACATATTTATTAACAAGTTTACAAAAAACTTTTGTTCAGTCCTAATAAAGAAATACAATCAATGGATTGGAAAGTAGTTATGTGTCTTTATTCAAAACTCATACCTAATCGAGATTAGTTTACTGGGTTTGCATTGAAATGTCCAGTATAGGATTTCGACCAAATTAATTTTGAGCTAATACAAGAGAAATGTAAATGTGTGCTCTTGAAACCATCAAATTGTTGGATCCTAGACAATTGATAGATCCAAGATAGATGAAATAAATGGAATCTTAATTTGGTAGCTAGATATATGGATATATTAATTCATAGTGGTCCTCCTCCTTCAATTTTCAGTGCATCAATTTGTACAGAAACTGGTAATTTAAATATAGAGATAATGATCAACAGGGAGACCATAGTCATTTAAGCACTAATTATTAACAAGAATGTCTGAATTTGATCCCTAGATATTCTAAGAACAAGTGAGATACTCACCAACAACTTTAAGGATATATATATTAAATTATATGACAACTCTTATCAGAATCTTAGTTCTAATGATAAGATTCTTATATTAATTATAATTTCTAGTTGCAGAGAAGCATGGCCTGCAAATGGAGCAGATGAGTGAGTGATCCAAGCAACTGAGCAACCAAAGAACATTCAAAAAGTGGTCCATAGGGATCCCAAATTTTGGAATTTTGCTGATTAAAAAGCTTTGGATTAGGTGAAGGATCTACTGTCAGCAATTAACTAATCTCTGTTTGCTCGAAGAAAAACTTCGAAGTGTAACTAATCTCTGGAAGTTGGATCTATGAGAGCTGTTTCCCTCTCAAAATTGAATGTCTACAGTGAATCTATGCGTTTGAAGTTTTGAATGCGGAATCCTTGTTTATTCTCAAATATGTTTCTCTGCAGCGAAGTGGGTTGAGTGTCTACAATTGCCAACTTGAAAAGATTAAGCATATGGTTTCTACTGAGAAAAATACTCTGGTAATCACATTTAAATGTTACAAATAGGAGATTGGACGGTGTTATTTTGTGAAATTGAGTCATAACTCAGTGACTTTAGTTGTCCATTGGCATAATCGAAGGTACAGGAGTTCGGTACTTGTGTTGATAAAGTTACTAAAGTTTAGTTTGAACTAGTTTCGGCCAATGTTGAAAATAACAATAACGTATGATGTAACAATCGGTTCTCGGTGACATAAAATACAAAATAACATAATGCATAATGTAGCTCACGTGTTTTATTATTTAATTAAATATTTAATAAATAAAAATCATTCGTACTTGTTTTAATAAATAGAATCATCGCTATTTTTAAATATGACATCACAATTATCAAATATCATCTTGATTTCTCAACCAAAAAAAAAAAAGATACTAAGGGCTTAACAATCAATCCAAAAGCATGTGTAATTAAAATTAAAAAAAAAAAAGAATACACTATCAAGCCTTAAATAATATTGAAAAATGTGACAACGGAAAACTTAAGGTCTCTTGATAATTTAAAGCATTATGTATAATGTAGTTTATGTATTTTATTATTATGTACTTAAAATATAATTCCATAAGAAATTTTAAGATTAAAATACATTTATTTAATAGAGCTATATGATTTACTAAAAAGTATCACAATAAAATATTTAAATATATAATCACAAATTTACAAATGGCTCACAATTTCACATTCATTCTATTAGTCATGTTAATAATTTCACAATCTCCTGATGATATCATAAAAATAATCCATAGCGGTTTAATAAATAATTTAAAATTAATTACTTCAAGTCTTAAGAAACAAAATACTCTCATCTCTATAATAAATTATACTGAAATAACTTGAGCTATATTGAAATAACCATTGTTAGATTGAAATAGCACATGTCATATTGTAATAACATAAACCTATGATGCTTTAAGTGTTACATAATATTTAATACTCTGTTTGGGTGGGGTGAACGAGGAGTAAGCTAAGGAAGGTAAATATGTTCACATTGTTTGGGAGTTTTTTTTAAGGGAATGAAGGGAAAGGAAGTTAACAAAGTTTATATCTATTAACCTCCATTCTATATAATTTGATTCCATCCATATTGGGTGCAGAAGAAGTAGACGATTTTGGACTATTATGATACAAATTTAATAGCTAAGAAAGCATATCTCTCCATTCTTTTTACTAAACTCCTAAACATAATTGTTATATTTCTACTCCTCTCTTCTTTTCTTTTCTTTGCCTTATTTCCCCTTCTCTTCTTTCCCTTCTCCTCTATAAATAAACTCTCAAACATAGCGTAAGGTATGTTAAGTTAAATAGTGCAAAATAACGAGTTAACCGGGTTTTTACGACTTTGGTTTGGGCTTTGGGCCATAGGTTTGCATAAAAGGCGACTCGGGCCCGTTTAATGTATTGTACAGAGCAAGGGTGCAACCTTTGCCAGCCCATATTTTCTAGGTCTTTGGGTCTAAAGATAGTATCTGAATTGAGGCTAGCGTCGGAATCGTGATACCTTTTTGTTAACACAATAACTATTACATTGGATAGTTTGGACTGGAAGAAATTGCTTGTGTAAGGCCCATGACAAGCAGTTTCTTTTTTGAATTATCATGTAATTGGAAGTTATAAGCTACTGAAGCAGTGAAGTTACTGGCAAACAACCACTATGTTTACTGATATCTAGTTTTCATTTACTAATGCTCCTCAAATTTCTATGGTAAAAAGAAACATTTGCGACTTCTGCGTAACTGCTTGTATGTGCAACAAAACAAATAACGTCAAAAAAAAAAAAAAAAAAAAAAAAAAAAGGGAAAAACTAGTTGGAGATGACAAGTTCTTTTGTTAATAATTTATCATGAGATAAAAACAGTATCGATCAAAACCATTTTGCTACTTAGATCAGAGTAGATGAGTCCCCAGCACTCTTATCTACTGCTAAGTCATTTCACTGAATGAGTTGGAATATTTAGCACTCTTATCTACTACTTAAGTCACTTGAAGTTTTAAACCTTGCCAACAAGTACACCAAAATTTTAGGGCCCTGCAATTAAATACCCTAAAGTTTTAAAATTGCACTTAAATGCCCTCCGTTAGCTAGTCGTTAGAATATTATGGGAATATTCCCTAAGTTTTAAAATTACACTTAAGTGCCCTGCAATTAAATACCCAAAAGTTTTAAAATTGCGCTAATGGATTTTGTTCAAATTCAATGCAGGTGCATTAATCATAAATATCCATAGCCGATATGTGAATTACACTTTTATTGACTAATAATGTTAGCTGAATTTAGTTGGCAAGTTTCTACCAAGTTCAGTGAATCAAGAGATGTTAGAAGTTTTTAGAGAGCATGAGATAGTTGACAAGCTATTGAACAAATACATGCATTTATGCAACATGATATGCAAAAATTTCTTTAAATCAAAACTTTATGATCATGAATTAGTGTTGTTCTAGTTGTTGGTAATTTTAACTTGTGCAGGTAAAAGCAGAAGTTCTGCGAGTTGATATATGTAAAGAACTTGTTCCTAAGATTCTTGTTAGGATGGTTTTAAATCATGGAATCAAGAGATTGGTCATGGGATTCAAAAATACGAAATTGCTATCATGATAAACAATTTTATTTTCTTAAGCTCAAGTTTAAAGTTTTAAATGTCTAATTTAATAGAAGAAGTCGTTTTCTTTAATGCAGCTAGAAGAAAATTTTTAATTCTTAAATGGCTAAATTGCTATAATTAGACATAAATCATAACAAATTCTCTCATTTCATGTGAAAGGGGTAATATAAGGTAAGGTGATTTAATTGTAGGGTGGTTTAGTTTTGGTAAAATTTAGGAGAAAATGGGAAACATAAGGTATGTAGTTTTAATTGTAATTAGTATGAACTATAGGCGTATAAAACTATATCCATGTGACAGCTCACATGGGAATATTCCCAGAATATTCTAATGGAGAGTACTTAAGTCCAATTTTAAAACTTTGGGTATTTAATTGAAGGGCCTCAAAACTTTGGGGCATTGTTTGGCAATGTTTAAAACTACTTCAGGTTAGTTAAGTGCAAGGACAGGCAAACTGTAGGCCATTTCATAGCAATTTAGCCTTATAAATTTGGCTAAGAGGTGAATTTGGTCCATATATGGGGCTTCATGCTCAAACGGGTCTTCTGACTTTGTTTTTTTCTCGACTTGTTTTCCGTATCAGAGCTTTATACTAAAATCAGCTCTCAGACTTTGCTTTGCTTTTTCTCAACTTTGTGAGGCTTCATACACAAATTGGTCTCCCAACTTTATGCTAACGTTTAGTGATTTGTAGTAAAACTACCAATAACTTTCAACGTCACACAAAATTCCCCGAGAACTTTCAAAAATCACACTAAGCCTCCAACAACTTTCATAATCACGCTAAAATCCCAATAACTTTCAAAACCACACAAAACTCACAATAACTCACTAGTAGAAATCGAGTCATCCTTGACTGCAACATCCTTGATGTCAACATGCCATCAAGAATGCATTCTTGATAGCAATGCCATCAAGGATATTTACATCATTGAAGAGAGTTTTACATCCTTGACGGGGGCTTATCAAGGATGTTCTGGGCCCACTGTGGAAAAATTAGGGGGAAATTCTCCCTAAAATTTTCACCCTAAAATATCTCATCTCATCTTCTCTCTCTCTCTCTCTCTCTCTCTCTCTCTCTCTCTCTCTCCCCCTCCATTTTCCTCTCCCAACTTTCGATCTCTGTCTCCCAAACCGACAATTCACGCTACCGCCCTCACCTCCTGTCACCATCACCGCCGTCTACACTTCCTGTTGCCGACGCCATCCACACCTCCTGTCGCCGCCACAGCCGTCTACTTCTCCTCCTCCCCCCTTCATTCTAAGGTATGATTTTATTTTATTTTTTACTTTTTAGTAATTTTTATGGTTTATTGTTTACTTTTGTTTGAATTTCTCAAATCCAAAACCCTAATTAACCTTAACCCTAATCCAATCCCTAACTTTAAAAATCTTGATTCTATCCTAATAACTCTAATCAAACTAAATCTAAAACAAATATCCTCATGCTAAACCCCTAATAACATTATAATAAGTCTAGAACAATAATTAAACTAACTTTGACATTAATTTCTCTAATAAAACTAATTTAACTTTACTAACCATAATTCTAGTTCTAATAACCCTAAATTAGCAAATGTAACAAAAATCATCCTTATTTTAACCTTAATTACATTATCCAAATCTAGAACCATAATTCAACTAATTTTAACCCAAATATCACATTAATCCTAACTCTAATTAACTAATATAACTTTATTAGCTCTAACCCTAAACCTATTTACTCTACTTAATTAAACTAATCTACCCAAAATAATTCTAATAATACCCTAACAATAAGAACCTTAATTCCATCTAGCTTTAACCTTAATATCATCTAAAACCTAATTTAACTTTGGGGAACCCTTATCCTAATCCTATTGACTCAAGTTAATTTAATTTAACTTTATTCTTGGAATTCCTCTTTTATCCCGCTTTTTCTAAACTACAAACGAGGACTTTTGCTATAAATAAGCGGTATGATTGTGATGCTTAAAAAAACAAAGCTGTAGATGATTAATGATATGTAGATAATTTAAGCTTATGAAGAATTGGATTAAACTTATGATATATCATTGGTATTATCTATGTACCCGATAATTTAAATTTTATGTTGATCTTTTTTAGTCTCTTAGAAATCTTAGAAATATGTATGCAGAGATTTTTGCATGGAGTCAGGGGCCCGTTGCTGTGGAAGAGAATTACAAGGTGAGTCATTTAGGTTGTGGACTTCCCAAAAAGGGAATTACTAGGTGGTTGGGGTGGGAATTTAGAGATTGTCCACACCATTCCAGCCATCAATATCAATGATGCCCTCTACGATGCCCTCAATGACAGCATTGTACATGTCGCTGGAGGACTGCAATCAGCCGGCGATGCAGCAGGTTTTGTCAGTGATGAGATATTTAGATGGTCTGATTTTTGAGGAGGTGTGGAACGGTTTCATGGAGGAGTGCATGAAAGTATTCCAGCCTACTGCATCGTACGTGATGGTTTCCATGCACATCCTGAAATATTGTAAACGTTTACTCAACTCAAATATCCCTTATGAATTTTATCGCCTCTCAAAAGGAATTTTCTCGCCTTTCAAAAAGTACTTACACACTGGAGATAGACTAGCGGACAAGCTAGCGGACAACTATATGCTTATATACATAACACTACACAACACATAAAATGCTTGATTCTTACATAAATTGTTTTGTTGTTAGTATGGAGATGATGTCGTAGGGAGCACAACTCATAGGAGTGGATCCGCCACCGACGACAGGGATGAGAACACGAATGAAGAAAAAGATCTCAATTAGTGAGTTATATCATTTTGTATCTTGGACACACTGGTACAGGAGATATATACTTTTGCACCTCGACCATTTGTAGTATTTTATATAGCCTAGACTTGTTTGTGGGATTTGTGAAATGTTTGTGAGATTTTTGCATTGTTTTATATCTACACATGTTTGTGGATATTATGATCATGTTTCAATTGTGGGTGTTTTGTGGATTTATCTTAGATGTTTGTGGGTATTATGATCATGTTTCTATTGTGCATCTCAGATGTATGAGAGATATTTGTATGTGAATTACGGATGTAGTTGGGCAGGTATTTGGTATATGTAAATTGTGGTTTGATTTTGACTTTATAATGAGAATATTATGTTCGTTGTGTATATTTTCGATTGAAATATTATTGTGTATAGAAAAATATTTGTATATTCAGGAAACTATAAAATACAAGAAAATATCTAGATTTTCTGAGCATCCCCTGTTAGATTTAAATTTAATTAAATCTATTTGTGGGCACATATGTTATATCAATGTGTAACTCTATCATTTAAGGAAACTCACTAAAGTGGTCAATTAATATGGGTTAATGAGTATTTAAATATTGTCATGGGCTAAAGGTGCAGATACCAGGTTGTAATTATAATTTGATGAGGGGCTAAATTATAAAAGTACAACACCTCTATATATAAAGGGTTATAGTCCCTAATCTAGGGTTGGACTTCTCTAGTTCTCTTCACCCCCATCAAGAGAGAAATTTGGCTTTAGAGAAACTCTAAGATTAGAAGATCTAAACCCAAGTTCAGATCTCTATGGATTCAGGTATTGCTTCCGCTCATTTAATCCCTTTTAAGAATCACGGTATTAAACTCAACAAGTGGTATCAGAGCCACCGTGATTTTTCTTTGGGATTTTTTCTTTTTTCGGATGAACAGTAAAAGTTTTCGGATGAACAATAAATTTTTTCCAGATGAACAGTATTTTCGGATGAACAGTAATTTTTTTGGATGAACAGCAAAACTTTTTCAGGTGAACAGTATTTTCGGACGAACAGTAAAATTTTTTAGATGAACAGCAAAATTTTTTGCGTTGATGAACAGTAAAATTTATGATTTTGGGTTGAATTTTCTATGGTTTTTTTTGAGGTCGCCTGGATCAAGATTCAGATCAAATATGGGCAAAATTATTAAGTTTTGGATCTGAACAAAAATTTTTTTAGCTTTGTGGCGGCGGCGGCCATCACGAATAAACCCTAACGGGTGCAGGAATTAGGGCAAAAGGAGGAGGTTAACTCAATTCTAGCGAATCTTGTGTTTGCTTCTGACGAACCTCGTGTTCAACTTCTGACGAACCTCGTGTTCAATTTTGGTGAACCTTAGTCGAACCTCGAGTTCGAACTTCAGTTGAACCTCGTGTTCGAATCTCAGTCGAACCTCGAGTTCGAACTTCAGTTGAACCTCGAGTTCGAACTTCAGTCGTACATCGTGTTCGAACCTCAGTTGAACCTCGAGTTCGAACTTCAGTTGAACCTCGTATTCGAACTTCAGTCGAACCTCGTGTTCGAACCTTAGTCGAACCTCGAGTTCGAACTTCAGTCGAACCTCGAGTTTGAACTTCAGTTGAACCTCGAGTTCGAACTTCAGTCGTACCTCGTGTTCGAACCTCAGTCGAACCTCGAGTTCAAACTTCAGTTGAACTTCGTATTCGAACTTCAGTCGAGCCTCGTGCTCAACTCAGGTGAGCCTCGTGCTCAATTCAGGCAAGCTCGATTCTCAACCTCGAAGGAGAGCTCGAACCTCGAGTCTCAGGCAACCTTAAAGTCAAACCTGACCCTCGATCCTCGAGCCACAGAAGGGGTTGTGTTGAGCTAGGGCACATATTTATTTATGGGCCCATGGTTAAGTTATGGATTATT
>JBAKGM010000081.1:8802281-8814424 GCA_037177215.1 Asparagus racemosus | reverse complement strand
TATATATTAATTAAAATAAATTATGTAGTAATTAATATTTAATATATTAAAAATATGTTTAATATTAATATTATAAAAGGTCAAATTATTGTTGATCAAAAACACTAACCATGATGTTTTGAAAACACTTTTGGAGGAAAGCAATATAGTGTTTTTAAAACACCATACAAAAATCACCATGGTATCCAAACATACCCTAAGTTATTAATATTTTATTTTCATAATAACTATTGTGAAAACAATATAAATATAATATATGATTTTATGTAAATGATTAACTATCTTAAATAAAATAAGAAATACAAAATTGAAATTAATTTATCTCTTATGATATTAGATAAGATATAAATCTTTATCTCAAGTTTATCAAAATACTTGTTATATACTAATTATCTTCAAATTTTTCCTTTTTTTTTTTTTTTGTTTTTGGAACCATGTTATATTTCACCCTTGAAAAAAATAGATAGGTGCTGTTCAAAAAAATTTTTTTTTTCTACATCCGATTAAGTGAATGAAGTATTTTCTATGAGAAATTTTTTCCGACGGTATTTTTTTGGGAACAGAAAAAGAAAATAATCTACAAAATATTATCATACGGTTTTTTCTATATATTTGTAACCTCATATTTATAACTGATCTTAAAAATCTGTTTCTATCCTTATTTCGTATTTCCTAAACTAACCTATTTTAGCCTAACATATGTTGGCTTAAAGAGCAAGCTTTCCATTGTCATAACATTATTCTCCCACTAGAGCATAACACAGAATATTATTAGATAATTTTTAAGAGCCTGACTTTATTCAGTTATACATTTCCTTTGCAATTACATTGCTGCCATATATTTCTATTATCAAGGAAAGACAACAATCAGGCTCACGAGGGCTCCTCTCTCCACATGTTTTTGCTCCTCAGCTCCAACCATCATGATTTGTATCTTCATTTTTTCTCTTCAGCTTCAGCCATCATGATCCTGTTCTCCAGCTGCATCAAGTTCACAAACAAAAACTATATGAATATGTCTTTTAAAACAATAAAGAAAAATTGCAAAAAATATGATCTCTCAAAAAAAGAATTATAGAATTTATGACACATAAATGACAGTCCTACATCTTTTTTACTTCTCTTCATAATGTTCTCTCTTTTTGGCATCAATGTTCATAACAATATTAATCTATATATTTATGAGAAATTTAAAGACACATACATAGATTTCTCCAATCTAGCCCATTTTTAAGTAGCGAATCTAGAACAAATATTGTTTGCTTAAAGAAAAGTTAACCAAAGTTAGATTCATTTTCAAAGAATCCCATGGCGTGAAGGAATGTATTTTATAACCAATCTATGAAACTGGGAAACTTGGTATTCTGAAGTTTTTAGGCTGGGGTAGAAAATTACAAAATAAAGTTCATATGTTATTATTATTTGTTTTTATTTTATTTTTTTTCTTTAAGAAAAAAAATAAAGTTCATATGTAGTCTAGATTGAGTGAGAAATCAATATTTTGCTTTTATACATCTTATAATTCTTAGACTAAGTCTTTCATATACCTCGATAATCATTTGAAGCTTGGCACGCAGTTGAAGGCACTCCTCACGAACCTCAGAAAATGCCTTCATGCACCTATATATTAGCAAAATATTGCATTAAATCCTTTTATTAAAAAATATTTGCGCAAGTTCTTTTTTTCTTTTATTAATGTGAAACTGTTTTTACCCTTCTCTGTCTTTCGACGAACAGCAATTACGGAGTGCTTTGTTAACAGTTAACACTCTCCCAGCACCAACCCTGACGTAGTCAAGAAAAACATTTCAATGTAAGTTTCAAGCATGCTAATCATGTCATAATTTTTAGTCAAGTTAAAACTAATCTTAATAAAATGAAATAGATGTAGTAAAGAGTTCAATATTATCAAATGCATTTCTAGAAATCAATTTTAGGGTTTGAGAATTACTAAAATTTTCCAATCTACAACCAAAGACAAACACAAATCAAAGGGTTAATTGCCGACAGACCTCATGTACCATCACTCAATTGCAGATAGACCCCCGTGGTTTTATTCTTGCAAATCTGACCCTCCAGTGATATTTCTTTTTTACTCTTTTACACTCAGATAAAGGTTTTTTTTTTTTTTTTTTGCAAATAAACATCTAGAGGACAAAAGGGACAGAAAAAATTTCACTCAGGGGTTAGATCTGCAACAATAAAACTACAAGGGGGTGTATCGCAATTGGATGGCGTTACAGGGATATCCCTACAATTGGCCAGTGTACTACAAGGAGCTTTACATTACAAAAATTTGTATATGCATGCTTGCACATGTTAATGTATTTCTAGTGCAAAATAGAGAATAACTTTCTGTTTGATGTCAGATATTAGTAATATTATGGAAAATATTTGGGGTTTGCACCACTTGCTTAGAAGAATTATACTAAATTTGAAGCAAAATATATTCTTATGCACATATCATCATAGAGAAATAGCGATAGCTAAGAAAGGAAATATAAAGCGGAAAGGGAAAAAAAAATTACATGCAGATGCAGCTGTGCAGCTTCAGAGCAAACTTCTTAATCTCCTCAAACTCCAGAACTTCTTGATTCCTGCAATATTATGGATTACTTAATATTGTAGCTGTCTCACAATTTCTTGCTATTTAAATGTTTGAAAATTAGAAAAATTCACGTACACCAAGCTTTCAAGTTTACTCATAAACTTGCCGCTCTCGACACAAGCTGTGGTTACTATGTCAACAATGAAAGCTGGATTATTATTAGTTCGTAGCATCTGAATCTCATAGAAGTAATCACTCAGAATTTTCTACAACAAGATAAAACACAATTGTTAAATTACTCGCTATAAAAATTTAGGAGATCAAATTATGAAAAAAAAATACATTCTTACCTCCTCCATCAGGGAGTTTATCAGCTCTCCAAGTTGAGCCTTCAATTTCCTTGATTCCATTGGAATGCAATGGAGAGGGGATGAAAAACGAAGGAGAGCTTATGCCTCTATTTATAGAGCTTATGAGGCTTAAATTCAACATTAGCATATCTAAGGAGCGGAATGAGATATACTTTAAAATAAACAAATATTTAGTGAGATTAAAGAGAAAATTAACTTGTTTAACTATAAAATCTTTACTTAATACTATCATTACTTGTATTTTTTAGTGTTTTCTCAAAAGAATTAATAGTTTTTTTTTAGCAAACGATAAAACAATTTATCCTATTCAACTGTAGAAAATCGATATATGGTAAGGAATTTATGAACTAAATCTTGTCGCATACACTGAAGATGCTTGGTCGTTGCAATGCGACAAATCTACCATATCTTTTAAAATTTTCAATCACCGACTAACAGATCGAAAATAGATGTAGTGAAAAATGCGCTTACATGCTCCAAACATCGTAGATTCAAAAGCATTAACCTATTCTTGTTCTCCAATATGGGAGATGCCGAAAAACATGAATATTGAGATAAATCAGAGAACAAATGAAAGTCGCAAACAGTATAATTGACAAGGTTCGAAGCAAGTTCTACGTCCTTGGAGATTATAGCCAGAAGACATCCTCGCGTAACATATTCCAAGCTCTTGTATCACATGAGCTATATATTGAAATTGTCGATGACTACTTGAGACCAGGAGAATTTTTCTCCGAACTCCTTCAACGAGTTCCGGACTAACTCTGCATAGTGCCATGCTAGCTGATCTTGATAAAGCCCAAAATCAGTAGCTAACCCTTTTAACCAGACACCTTCATTCGCTGGTTTGTTATGATGAAATGTGCTATACCTCCTAAGTAGCTAAGATGATAGAAAATTGCAAGTTACGGTTATGGTGAAATGTGATACACCTCCGTTAAAGCGCTAAGACAATTAAAATTTGTAAAATAAACAAACCCCAATTAAAATGAACCCGTATGTACTCAACAATCTGCTCAGAATCCGAATAGCCTTATCACACCAGACCTGTATCATCCCCTACAAAAATGAAGCAACATATTTTGATCCTAGAGATGTTAAAATATCCATTTCACACCGTCTGTTTTCAGGCTACCATGCACCCGCAGACCCTGTTGAGCGCATGTACAATATCTAGCCTAATGCACAACGCAGCATGCATCAAACTTCCCATGACACTAGCATACAAGAATCAAGACATGTACTCTTTTTTTTCTTACAAATGAACAAGTTCAGGTTGTGAAAGGTCCTTTAACAATTAAAAACTGGAAACGTACCTTGAAATAATAACGTACGTATTAGGATTCAAGACATCCAGCAGACGCTGCCACCATTATGGTCTAGGACAACTTTACAAACAGGAAATCCACAAAATCAATACCTGTTTGAAGGAGCAAGAAAAAGTATGACCATCCATCTTTCATTAAAGAGAAATAACAAAATAGCAAAGTTTCACAAAATAGCCAACTGACACGAAAATACATACAGATCTTCCCTTGCCACAATGATCTAGACACAACAAAAGCATTAGACTATGGGAATCAAGAGTAACAGGTAAATGACAAGAGAAAAGGGAATCCATCTCAAGATCTTGTAAACAAAATAAAAACAAGAAACGCGAAAAGCACAACACCATCTAGACCTGGAAAAGTTGAACAGAAGAGGTTTCTATATGAACGTTCAGCAAAGATATCCCAACTTTAGAGGCTTGCTGCCTAACATCACAAACAGCATAATACCCCAAGACAACATGTCATTCATCTAACAAGCAGGAGCCAAATAGTCACAATTATTCAGACACACTTAGATAACAAGATGTCACCACAAAGCAAATTGTGAAAATATTACAATTGTGAGTTTACGCCATTTCCCTCCAATATTTTCTTTCACGCTGTGGTGGTAGAAGCTGCAGGAGCAGCAGCATCCTCCTCCCAAAAGGAGGTTTTCTTCCCAGTCTTTGAAACGGTTTGTAGAACTGCATTGGGCTTCACATTGCCTTTCACAGTGACCTTTTGTTCCTTGAGGTCCACATCAAATGACTCCACACCTAAGAAAAATAATAAACCCTGAAAGAATTAGGTCATCAGATGTAACAAAAATCTTCAGATACCACTGAACAAATTATAGTGCTACACTAAATCATAATCATTTGAAACCAGGTTTGTAATGTCAGTATAGTCATCAGTATAAAGTTTCTTCTATCCTAGCATGGTCTCGAATTAGAAATTTTGAGCATTCTTCAAAATGTCCAATAGAAAATAAAAAAATCAGTAGATAGCCAGATATCTATTTGGGAAAAAGTTGACAGTATTTCCCAAAATGATCTGATTTTAGGTTAAGTTTTGATGAGATTTTGCATCTATGATAGCTAATGCAGTATGCATAGTTCAAAAATATGTGATACTTTACAACCTAATCCAAATATTTCTTTGTTTTATCCTTACTACTACTTTTACCAATTATATTGTTGATAAATGCTCGGGTTCTTGGTGTTTGCATATCTTAAGATATTAGAAACAATTTCTACTTGATTATTATGTCAAAATTATGTTTAATGCTCAGGTTTTACTTCTCAACTAAATCTTAACTATTTGTTTTGCATTTCTATAATGTTTTTTTCTAGTGATGTTCATTTTCAGATCCAACTTCCATGGTTCCCTTTATAAGTAATTTTCATAAATCATATCTGGTTGTCTAGTTTTCTTGATCTTTCTTGGTTCACATGGATTTACTTTTATTGTTATACGTTGCATTTTTTTCCCCTTCAGTGGTCATCTGTTTATACACTTTTTTTTATAGATAAAATACTAAACTTTGATGAGAAAATGACCCCATAAACATATGCCAAGATGCAGTCCTCCTTCACTACTTCACTGAATTATACACTACAAGGTGCTATATTTAGCTAACAATTAGATTGCGCTATTTGTCTAATGTTTGAGGGGCTACTGTAAAAGAAAATGACCATAAGTTAATGGGTTTGGTATTGTGTCGAAATTCATATTTTCTAATCCACCCTGCTTCCATCTTGACTATAAGCTTATTTAGCTTATATGATGAGTCAGTGATTTGGGTGGGATCTTATTTTGACAGAAACCTAACTGAAACCCTGCTCTAAAGCACACTTTAAAAAGAGGAGATGATATTGGCGAAAGACCAGAACGTACAAATGGAAGAAACCTAATCTGAACCTGATTAATTAATAAACAAGGTTGTCTTTTTTACTTTTCAGCATCATGGTCCATCAATGAAATTTGACATGAGACCAATTCTTCACCATGTGTTTCTGATCGGCCATCACCAAAACCGATTCAGACTGTATCAGACTATCAGTCTCGGTAGATCATTTTTACCTTAATTTGAACCAGAAACCGTTCATGAGAAACAAACATGAAAAGTGATGCAAATGGTCCAGGAAATGCCCTTTCAAGCTTGCGGTAACCACAGTGTTTTTGAAGGACGAGGATCAGCAACATAGAAGAACAAGAAAAAGGTTCTAAAAGGATAATAACAACGTATCATCCTACACTGATAATTAAAGAGAGCTTTCGAATGCTAAGATTCAAGAAAGTGCAGAAAAGGAAAGAAAAGGCATCGAGTAACAACCTTCCATTTTTGTGAGGACTCTCTTGACAGCTCCAACACAACCTTCACAGGACATGCCAACCTTGAGCACAACAGTCTGTCAAAGAACCAAAAACCAGACATTACTTTCCATTAACAAATATCCAATATGGAAAGGGTATTTTTCCATTGACAATTTGACAATTAAAATAAAAGGGGAAAAAACTAAAGCACATCACAAATACAATAGCCCCTGAGTTCTGTTAGATTATGGAAGGATTATATGAATTAAAATTGTATATCGAAATAACGATTTACACTATATTGTAATATATAAATAAATTGGATAGATTATACATCTCCTAATCTAGATATTTTTATATAATCAATTATTTAGCTTGATTCCAACAGCAGATAGTGTCCATAAATGCCTACATGATGACAATTTGTTGCTTGAGATAAATGGCCTTTGGAGGCATGTATATAGCTGACATTTCTTGAAAATTAGGTGAAAGAATGGTAGTTATCTTTCTAACATGATTTGATTACCATTTGCTCAACATTCTCTTCATAAAAATAGAGGTAGTGTTATTTCATTGCTACTTGAAGGCTTCAAGAGCACTTGCATACCAGGGGCAGATGTACATACAAGAGGGTGGTGTCAAGTGACACCATGACTGAAAAAAACCATAGATCAATTTATGACTAATTAGAAAGTGACACCGTTAAAATAAAATGAGTGACCCATTAGCCCTTAATAGCCCAATCCCAAAATATAGTGATCCAACTTGAAGATGACCTATTAATTTAGAAGGCCCAATTCCAAGATACCATATACCAAAGAGAGCATTAGTTTCTTAAAAAGAGAAAAGTGATGCGCATATATTGATATATTTGCTTATTAAGTTAGCGTTGATATTACCAATTTCAATGGCTTCCACGGAAATGTCATTTTCCACAATGAAAACTGTAAAGAATTGTATGCATAGTCAAATAGATGGGAGTTCAGTGGATGAAAGACAACTTTGTAACTTATGTCAAATAGGAGGTATTTAACAGTATTCAAATAAAGCAATGGTGCATTGATTTTAAAACATGAAGATACATAGGGTTAATTGTAATTGTATTTAGTTAAATATATTTTTTGTATCTGATTAAAATTCATATTACATTGAATTTGAGAGAAAATTAGTAATATTATGTTTTTTATATTGTGACACCACTATTATAAATTCTTGGCTCCACCATTGCATACAACAAGTACATTTTCCGATCTTCAACACATGTTTGTTTCATTGAAACTTATAAAACAGTTAAAACTCCTGCAACTGAAACACTTAATTGAGTTGAGATTGGAGCTCTAAGTGAGGGTGGACAACAGATCGAGGTGGCTCGTCCTGCGGGCTAGCTTGTGCGGGCCCAGTGGCTGAGCGAACCAGCTCATGCCTCGCAGGGGGTCCAGAGGGCTGACTTAGGCCGCATGTTCCCAGGCTTATATCTTTTCCCAACCCACTCGCGTGCCTGCCCGGGAACAAGCAGCCATGGCATGTATCGACCCACACAACACACATAAATTTTCTTGTTTGATCTTTTAACAGTTCTTGTAATAGTCTTTTTGAGTATCTTAAAATTATATCTAAAATAACATTAGTATTAATAGCTTTAAAAGATTAGCTAAGTTATGTTACTCCTCTCAAAGTATGCAGATCTTTAGTTGCCTATGCCCAAAATTCAGATCAACTAATTTACAAATTATATAGATTTATGCTCATAAAACTATTATCATATTTAATAAGAACAATAATGGAAAATTTACAGGCCCAACAGGTTGGGACGAGTGGACCAACCCGCCCACAAGTGAACTCAGCTCCCTCGTGGAGCCGAGCTGGCGGAGCGGATTAGTGGCCTACATATGGCTGGGGGTGAACCCAACTCACCCCATGGCCCACTACTACTAGTGGGCTAAGGCCAACCCGTCCTGCATGGGGATCGAGTCAGGCCGAGCCTAAACACAAGCCGAGAAAATGAGTTTGCAGACAAACACGGCCCAATGCCCCACCCCAACTCTAAGTTGGAACCTAGTTGCAACCTACAAGTAAGCTAACACAACCTATAAAGAAATTGATCCCTCTCCCAACTTCCCCCCCCCCCCCCCCCCAAAAAAAAAACAAAAAAAGAAAAGAAAAAGAGAATGCAAAATAAACACATAAACAAACAAAAAAATTCTCCACCTTTGTCCTGTCTCCCTCCCAAATATTCATATGTTCCTGTAACCTAATTGGCTTGCCCTCCTTCATACCATTGAACTACAATGCAATTGAGGAACAAGGTTACGCTAGCGGATAGCTTAGCGTAGCGGTGAGGCAGCGCTAAGGTTATTTGGGGCTATAGTGGCAAAAAGCGCAATGTTAGATAGCATTCCAATTTAAATATGTACGAATATTAAAAAAAATAAAAAAATTAAAGAAAAATCTAAAAATTCTATAAATACATATTTAATGATTTATAGAGATCCTAAGCATGAAATAGAGATGTAATAATCACATAATGTTAACAAAAATATTGTACAAAATGAAAAAGCATACATGTTTATCAAAAAGACCATTACTGGTCACATTCTTTCAAATTTTAAGTCTCTAATAGAAAATTTCTCAACAATAGAAAAACATTGATTAGTAGCAACATAATTGTATTAACTATTTGAAGCTTGACATAAAAACAAAGTCTTCAAGCATAGATAAATGAGCACTATTTACCGCTATTTGCCACTATTTACTGGTATTTCTTGCTTTCGAACACTTTGGCGAGCGAAAAGCGCTCACGAGAGCTGTTGTTCACTGCAATCAATGAAATCCTAGCAGTAGACTCTGCTAACGCTATTTACGCCGCTGTCGGCTGCTATTTACAATAGTGCTAGAACTACGCAATTCTAAAGAGCATAAAGGTATAATAGAACGATATAATTTCTAGCCCTCTCTTCTATGAGCCTATTCTCACGTGTCCTTGAAACCTAATTGGCTTAGCTTACTTTACATTATTGAACTACAATGCAATTAAGGAACAACCTAGTTCAAAAAGCACAAAGGTTAAAATAGTAATGTCAAGACCTAGGCCCGCGAGCCGGTCGAAGTGATGCAAGTCATAGGACCCACTAAGTGCAACGTGTTGTTTGACACTAACTACCACCAAAAATGGCTAGACAATACATGTTTCCCAAGTACTACTATTTAGACACATTAATATTCTTGTTAATTTCTGATTTGGGACTAACTGAGTGAGGGCGTCACAAGTATGATATAATTTCTAGCCT
The DNA here is from genome assembly GCA_037177215.1 of Asparagus racemosus. Classification (NCBI taxonomy): domain Eukaryota; kingdom Viridiplantae; phylum Streptophyta; class Magnoliopsida; order Asparagales; family Asparagaceae; genus Asparagus; species Asparagus racemosus. Next base: position 8,804,592 of record JBAKGM010000081.1, on the reverse strand, counting down.
TCTCTTTAATGGGGCTTAAGTTAAACCAACTATGCACTCTCCTAACCACCTAGGCCTCTACTTTTAATAGTATCAATTTTTATAATAAACAGTATGATATTGAAGTATGAATTCGAGACAGAAATTCATTTTCATTATTCAAATCAAAGCCTTTGAAGCTTAAGTTATTATCTAGTTCTTCCCTCGCTCAAATTCTTGAGCTCAAATTTATAATTAGTAGACGATCCTCTTTTCAAGAGAACAAAGATAAGGATTATAGAACTCTAGCATCATACTCCTAACCCTTTAATTAACCTATATAACTAGCAAAATCTCTTGCCTGGCATCAACCCTAATCTCCCGGTCAATCCTCTCCATAACCGATATTTATCTATATGACAATATAACATAAGAAAAGATGCAAGAATCACATCAATCAATAACTCAATATTAGCACTTTCTCATTTTCCTGTTTCAAAATAAATCAAAGTTACAACAATTAATAGAAAAAAAGGCTTTTTTTAATCATAATTGACAAAAAATTCAACCAGCTATATAAGAATTAGGGTTTCCATTCAATCAAAAGCCAAGGAGAATCGTTTTGTCGAAGATTACCTCGGCCATCGCGAAGAGGAACGCAAAATCGAGCTCCAAACAATCAGAAAACGAAATCTCAAATTAAATCTGAGAGTTTAAATAGAGAAAATTTTGCGAGTTTGGTATTTAATGGAAGATTCTAGAGGCTATCGTGCGCCCAAGCCCGTCGTCTTTACGTAAATAAGTTGCCCATCGATTGTACTTCTCCTTGCTCGTAGTACAATGGGGAAAGCCAATTGGGACGATATCTGGGCCGTTAATACTATATTAGAGGGATCTCATTTAATGGGCCTGAGTTCTTTACTAGTACAAACTTAAGGGGCCCATTTGTCTGATTATACAATCATATTTACTTGTACTGCTACTAACAGGCTGGTGCGGTGGTAGTTGGTCATCAAAATGGCCCACTTATGCGGAGAAGTATTATGGTGTATAATATTAACGGGTTGTTGGTTTTAGGCCTAAAGTTTGACTTCCATTTATCAAAAAATCCATTAAGTTTCTTTCCCTATACACCCAAAGTACTCACATCTATTTATTTTTAAACCCACTTTCTCAAAAGTAGCTGCAGCTTATATGGTATTGACCAAAATTTTTTAAAGTCCCAAATCCCTCTTTTCCTTCCATCCTCCTCTTATTCTCATTCTAAGTAAACGCTGATTCATTGCAATTAATGGCGATGAAGGGAAAGTTTTGATCATTTTGTTGTGCTTCTTCTCCCAACCCAAACAAGCTATTGCACATCTTATCTTTCTTGGTTAACTTTCTCTTTTACTGTGTTGTTGGAGAATATCTAAATCTTTCACACCGGCACACTGAAGAGCTCGTTCAATCTTGATACCCTAATCTCTAATAAGGCCAAAATTGTCAGAGCAAAAAAGAGAAAGGAAGCTCTTTGTTCTACCTCGCTAAGTTTCTAAATGATTTAGGTATGAGGCAAGCAAACTGACCCACCAAGTGTGTTTGATCTTTTGCCTCAACAAATACGTTATCTAAGTTAAACTTATTCGAAAGTTGGTTTTCGTGCAGCTAGTTATTTTAATTAATCTTACTAATTTTTCTCTTTCAATTTTTAATATTTTATTCAAAAGATAATACATTAGGAATATGTATAACATGTAGATATAGTGCTAATATCGGTGAGACTCTCGTGGGTAATGCAATGCTTAAAACATGAAGCCCATGTTTCTAAAATCTAACTGGACAAAGAAATCATCAAATAAGGGTTTGTTGAATACTTACTTGGGGCGTTGGGCGAGTGGATACTCACATGTCTATCATGAAGAAAAATATAGAGGATACAAAGACAATGGTTCAATATGTAATCGACCTATTACTGATTGAGACCTCTTTATTTTATATCTTTTGTATTTAGATCTAAAAATTTTGTAACCATAGCGCCAAGCTATGTTATATCCGGATAAGGTTGTGGCCCACACGATACTAATTATCTTTATTTGTAATGGTATTTGAAATTCGTATTTTATAAAAGTTATAGTGGATTGAGATAAGATTCTATCTATATAGTTTTCCTGATGGATGGAAACTGTTTTTAAGAAGTCTTATCTTTTAAGAATCCTAGTTATAACAGAAGAGTTCTAGCCTACCCTATAAATACAGCCATAGTTTCTCCATCGGAGTTAGGTTTTTCGGTAAGACATAGGCTAGAAACTCGTTCTGTTTTCTTTATTTTATTTATTCTAATGGTGATCTAACTTTTGTTCTTTGTTTATGA
>JBAKGM010000081.1:8782322-8795355 GCA_037177215.1 Asparagus racemosus | reverse complement strand
CGAATCGAATATGGCCGAATAGTTACTCGAACAATTATCGAACTATTTGTTAATTATTTGGTTCATTTCCACCCCTAGTCATAATGGATGTTGAGGAAATTGCCCTTCAAATTTTGTGCTTCCCTCCAGCCTTTCAACCATAGTTATAGCCATTACGAAACTGTGATAGTATTTTCTTTTATTCATTGATGTAGCAAATATGCAAATAATCAACTCACAAAGGCTACTCAAACAAGCTTCAGTTACTTGATGAGCCACACATTCTATGACCAATTCATTAGCATGTTTGAAGTCTCTCAGCCAACATCCTTCAACCTCCATACACTTGTTTACGCCGAGAACGAGCTTCTTTGTAGTTTCCATTCTAAAATGTTTCAAAATGAAAACAAGATGAAAGATTACATGTGTAACTTTTTCTATTACAAAGAAAATAAAATCTCACTCTCATACAAAACTCGAACAGATTTCACTACGTAGCGAGCTTCTACTTGCGTGGGTTCTTCAATCTTCTCATGATAAAATCATATTTGGGATTCATTAGCAATTTTTTATGCCTCTAGATACCCCTCCAAAGTTTTCAGACTCCGCTGTATTTTGTCGAGACGTCTAGAATACTTTGGATAAGATAGGCCTTGCTTCTGTCCAACGTTGAACTTCATAGAAGAGGCATATATCTTACTTTACTTTTGAACCCTTGCTACGCGACGTTGCTGACCGTATTTTGGGATCAATAGCTATTGTGTCTGTATTTGAATTGATTGAAATGATTGAGTCGATTTCGAACTCATCATCTTCATCTTGAAGTTTGCAACTTGAGTTGTAGTTGAATTTGCAGGAGTATCAGGATAAATATTTATCCGACCATATTATCTCATCACAGTGGGAGATAACTGTTCATCATTATGATTCTTCGTTTATAGTGGGGATTTAGAGAAGAGGCACCTTCCAACTTACTGATCATCTAGAATCAAATAATATGTTGTGGGGATAAACTTCAGAGAAAACTCCTGATTGTGGCCCAGAGCCAAATTGCTTTGAATACACTGTTTGAGACATCATGTTTATGGAGTGAAACGTATCATATCTCGTGCAAAGACTAACCATCAAATTCTAGAGTTGGCGAGATAGTTTGTATATCGCCTTTGTGCGCGACACTTTTTTGTGTCTCACTGGGTTACCTTCAGTCGAGACACATGATGTGTCTCGCTGGTTCACCTTTAGCCGAGACACATGTTGTGTTGCGCTCAAAGGAGCTGACATTGAGTCCATGCTTTATAAAACTGTCAGTTCAGGACTTTTCAACATTTATTAGCCTGCCTTTTGTTAAAGGCTCTCCCGTTCAACCTGGACCACTGGCTACTCAAGCCGGTCCTGAATCAACTCCGGTGGTTCCCGAGGCCGAACCGATAAATGTGGGGCCAACAAGCCAAGCTGAGGGATTGGATGTCGAGCTTACTCGCTTGAAGAAAGCTGTTGAAGATGCCCAAGAAACGCGGATTCTTCTAAAGATCAACCTGGCTGGAGTAGAGAAGTCTTGTTCCAAGTTAGCTGAACAACTGAAGATCTTTGATGAAAGGTCCGTTGTGTTTGAGCAAGAAATCATTCAATTTCTAACTCTTGACGATTCCTCAAGAGTCGTCTTAGAGAGGGAGTTAGAACAAGAATATAAGGAGGAGCTCTCAAGCCTAGAAGAGTGGATTCGCCACTGCCAGTTATCCCGATGAAGTACTTTTGTTCTGTTTTGAGCATATTCTTGATAGCATTTTTGGCAAACGCTCAGTCATCAATGGATTTGATAAGCATTTACTAACTACCGTTTGAGTTGGGCTAGCATGTAGATTATCTAAATCCGTTCTGCATGTAATGTTGTGCTAAGATAATGAAATCTTTTAGACTTTTTACTACGATATCGAATACGTAGACTTGGTCAATTGTCACGGGAATTGACTACACAACGGCGTGTGTGCGACGCTGACTTGTTCCTGGTTTAAGGACAAGAATAACACCTAATACGCATAAATAGGCATAGGTTTAACAGATCATTAAGTCAGTAATGAGACTGGCTATGTATTGAATACATAGACTTTTGAAATTGTTCTCTTCTCTTAGGGCAAAGACGAACCCGATATGCTAAAGAAGAAGAAGATATTTTCTTATCTCCTACTTCAATTGAGAACTCCTTGTTCACGTGAACTGAGAGTTAAAAGATTCTTGACGCACGTGCGTCAGGGAACCTATGAGGAAACTCAAAGTGGGGTCTCCACTTCGAGAATCAAATTGGAGTCGGGCCACGTGGCTTTGACTCATAAAAGGGGGCCTTTTAACTCATGTGAGTAAAAAGTAGAATTTGGATGAAATTTGAAAAAAACTAAACGTTCAAATTTGTCTTATCTTGGGGTAGAGACGAACCCGATACTCATTCTTAAAAAGAATCGAGAAAAGATTTTGATATTGTTGCTGGCCTTAAATGTTGTGGGTTTGGCTAAGAGGGAGTGATGATAAAGAATTTTGATTTTGGTTCTAACTGTTCGAAGATTTGACCAAGTCAAAGTTTGGAGATCATGACTATTCAAAAGTCTGATCATATAAAATTGATGAAGGGTATTTCTTAGCTATTAGGATATGATAGACCTGGTTCCTTCATCATAAAAGGGTTATCTTAAATACACTAAGGATAGTATTTCTTTAGGATCTTCCCATTAATTGGCAGTATCATCTTATCACCATCTTGGGTGACTAAGCGATATGCTCCATTTGAATAGACCGTATCAATTATAAATGGTCCTTCCCATTTGGGTTGGAATTTATCTTTCTTCTTGGAGTTAAGAATCATTGGTCATTGGACAGCGAGTACCAAGTCTCTCTCCTTAAAGACTCGATGCTGGACCTTTTTGTTGAAGGCTTTGGAAATTCTGGCCTGGTATAACTCAATTTGTTGTTGAGCTTTCAAGCGTGTTCCATCCAACATCTCAAGCTCTTCAAGACTCTTCTGATGTTGCTCATCATCCGTCATTCTTGTTGCAAGTGCTACAATGAGGGACAGAATTTGTATTTCTAATGGTAGGACAACTTCACATCCATATACCAAGGAATATGGGGTGAACCCAGTTGGTGTTCAAACAGTAGTGCGATAAGCCCAAAGAGCCTCGCCAAGCTTATCGTTCCAATCCTGTTTATTAGTCTTCACGAGTTTTGACAAGATCTTAATGATGGTCTTGTTGAAAGCTTTAGCTAAATCATTTGCATTAGGATTATAAGCTATGGATGAAATGTCTTGGATTCTGAACTTACCACAGAATTTGACAAAGGCGTTGCTGACAAATTGGGGGCCGTCGTCGTGCACAATTCTTCTTGGGACACCATATCGATATATGATATAGTGTTTGATGAATTTGATAACATCACTCGTCTTGATTTCTTTGAGCAGAACTGCTTCAGCCCATTTCGAGAAGTAATCCATCATTGCTAGAATAAAGAAATCACCATTTACTGATGGGGGGAAGATAGATCCTACCACATTCATTCCCCACATTTTAAATGGTTAGGAAGTAGTTGACAGATGTAGGTCTTCTGGTGGCTGATGCATATAGTTAGCATGTATTTGACATATGTGACACCGTCTCTTTAATTATGGTCGACCAATAATAGCCCAATCTCCTTAGTCGATCTCCTAACTTAGGACCTGGTTGATGTGCACCACAAGTTCTGTCATGCGCTTCCTTGAAGTTTCCATTCTAAAATATTTCAAAATGAAAATAGGTGAAAGATTACACGTGCAACTCTCTCTAATACAAAAAAATGATCTCACTCTTGTACAAAACTCGAATAGAAGTCACTCCGTAGTGAGCTCCTACTTGCGTAGGTTCTTTGCCTGTGCCGGGGACGCATCGTCTGTGGACCACCGAGCAACGATCGCTGAATTGACGGGGTTAAGTTTATATTTTGCTAAGAAAATAAGAACTTAAGAAAATATCTTAGCCAAGTAAGATATCTACTCTTCACAAGATTTAAGACAAAGCTTAAACTCGAGGAATTTTCAAGTGAAGAATGTTGTTGAACTCCTTCTCTGCCCCATTTAGATTTTAGATCAAGATCAAGATCCAAGCTCCAAAATTCAAGATCTCCAAAGTTCTCCACTCTAAAAAAATTGGATCCCCTCTTCAATGGGCGTAGGGGGCTATTTATAGTCTTTAGGAGGTGTAACAGCTGAAAAGAATACAAGTTGTCACCTACCAGAATTGCATAGTGGGCGAGACACTTTTTGTGTCTCGGCCTAAAACTGTCTCAGCCAAAGAGGTTGGGTTCCCTACTGTTGTAACTACTCTTCCCTCTTTTAAGGCATGTTTAATGCCACATTTATGCACTTAGTAGGCGTCTTTTAAGGATGTAACCGCCCACTAACGTAAATGAACGTCCCCACATGTTGAAAAGATCAAATGGGCCCCATAAATAGCAATAAAATACGTGGAAATATTTCAGACACGATAAGTTTCTCGGCAATGACCGAGACACAATAAGTGTCTTGAACATATATGCGCTAGTTTTACCCGTGTGTTTGATTTACTTAGGCTTTAATGACATCGTTCTTCAATCTTCTCATGATTAAATCATATTTGAGGTTCAATAGCAATTTTTTGATGCCTACACTACACTCGACCTGACATCGGATTTTCAGTTGGATTATTAGGCCGATACCAAAGTAATCCTGGTATAGAACATTGGAGGGTTGCTAAAAAAGTCATGAGATATTTAAAGGGAACCAAAGACTGCAGATTGACTTACGGTCATACTGATCATTTGGAGGTGGTTTGTTATTCAGATTCAGACTTTACTGGATGCGTAGATTCAAGAAACTACTTCGAGATATGTCTTCCTTCTCGCTAAAGGCGATATACCTTGGAGGAGTACTAAGCAAACAATTGTTGCTTCATCTACCATGGAGGCAGAGTTTATTGCGTGCTATGAAGCCACTACACAGATATTATGGTTGAGGAACTTTATCTCAGGTCTCAAAGTCGTCGATTCTATTGCGATGCTTATGATGATCTATTGTGATAATTCAGCGGCTATTTTCTTCTCCAAGAATAATAAAAGTGGAAGCCGAAGCAAGCATATTGACATAAAGTATCTTAGTGTTGAGAGAATGTGAAATAAAGTGTTATGTCCATTCAACACATTAATACCAAGCTAATGATTGCATATCCAACGACTAAAGGATTGCCGGCAAAACAGTTCCTAAGTCATATGGAGCATATGGGATTGTTTTAGCTTGTTTGTTTTCTCTCTAGTTGGTTTTAGACATGTTCTGAATATTCTTAGAGAGTAAAGTTTGATTTTATTGTGCACAAATAAAGTTTTCATATTTAAGTTATATCCGTTAGGATAGTTAAAGTAGGACTCGAGTGACTTGTAGGAAGTTATTCATAAAGTTTGATCATAAAGTTGCTCACTTAGTGAATTTATGCATCATGATACATAGAAGGAAGAGCTCGTTATTACTAAGGGCTTAACCGCTATGATTTATGCATTATATTCTTTATTTGAGTGGGAGCTATCCACCATTAAATGGTGTGAATTTTAATTATGACCATACTTCTATGTTAATTATGAGATATTTGTATCATATAGACCAAGTGGGAGAATATTTATCCGGATAAGGTTGTGGCCCACACGATACAAATTATCTTAATTTGTAATAGTATTTGAAATTCGTATTCTATAAAAGTTGTAGTGGATTGAGATAAGATTCTATATAGATAGTTTTCCTGATGAATGGAAACTATTTTTAAGAAGTCTTATATTTTAAGAATCCTAGTTATAACAGAAGGGTACTAACCTAGTCTATAAATACAGTCATAGTTCCTCCATCAGATTTAGGCTTTTCGGTAAGGCATAGGCTAGAAACTCATTCTATTTTCTTTATTTTATTTATTCTAAGGGTGATCTAACTTTTGTTTTTTGTTTATGAATATACTCAGATTATCTCTAGTTTTGATCTAATTTTCTGAGTTATAGATCTATCTAGACAACAATGGCTGGAGGTATCTTTTAACTTAATTTATTTCCGCTACGTGATCTGTATTTATTTAGATTATAATTTTCTTACAACCTGCACTAATACGATCATCTACTCTTGTGTGCAATAGTGTCGATGTACCATAATAAAGATGATTGTATAATCAGACAATGGAAAGAGTATTACAGACCATAGGAGGTAGTTGTCACCATTGAGTTTAATGTCGATGGATTGTTAGTGGAAGTGCATTTTCTACGTTGTCATGTTTATGAGATAAGGTGTGATTGGTCAAAGAGATCAAGGATACTTGGGTCGGTGTGAGTGGTAGTCTTATTAGGGTTTGACAAAGGGCGTTGTTAAGGCACAGGGGTTAACAAAGATGGTGCTAGCAGGCGGTGGAGCAGGCTCTTGCTCGAATGATGGTTGAGCGGCTATGCGGATTGTTGACTATGGGTAGTAGAGGGGAGCTGGGATCAACGAGGCGAAGTTAGCGGTTGGTGGTGCAAGGTCTAGCTCGAGCAGTGGTCAAGCAGAGTGTTGGATATGGCAGGTGACTATGGTATGGGTTCGATGGTGTGCGGGTCGTGGTCAAGCAGAGTCGAGCAGGGTGTGGGCTCAAACATCAAGTGGTGGTGAGGGTGAGGGGTTGAGAGGCTGGTGCGGGTTGTGGTCGAGCGGGGTCGCGCGGGGTGCAGGCTCGATCGGCGGGTGGTGGCGAGGACTAGGAATCGAGGGACTGGTTAGGGCAGGCTCGAGCGTGGGTGAGGATGAGAGACCGGTGTGGGCATGGGCTAGTGGCGGCGAGGGTGGCTAGTTAAGTAGGGTGTGGGCGTGGGTGAGTTGCGACGAGCTTTTGGCTAGGGTGGCGGCGGGTTCGCGATCACAAGAATCTCATGATTGTGAGATTCGTGATCACAAGCTATTTCGTTGCATGAATCAGGGGTGGGGGCCGTACATGTGGGTTTGGGTTTGTACGATTGAGATTTGAGGAGGGGATTGATTAGATGGCTCTAATACCATGATAAATGGAGAGCAATTGCAGAGAAAATGATATCTTTCTTCATTGATATTGTAGTCTATATATACAACATAAATAGAATATGTTGTGCATTGATCAGATAGCTCTTTGTATCAAATAATACTCGATGTGGGACTAAATAAGTCTTCATAGATACAACATTTATCGACTACTCCGTCCTAGGTGACCATTGCCGAGATCCATCCACATCCGCAGTACTACCCTACACCAATCTACTACATGCACTACATCTGTCAGCCACATCACCTACTACAAGTCTGATCGCTACCTCATACACTACTCATTCAGGTATAAAAGCTAACTCATGGATTTTAGACTTGGGTGCCGCCCATCATCTGACGTCCTCACAAACACACCTCCACAACCAAACATTCCTTCCTCCCACAACCATGGTCCACACGGTAGACGGCACACCACTACCCATGACCTTTGTCAGAGAACTAAATATTCCCTCCCACTTCATAGTCCCCATGTACATCATGTCCCCAATGTCACAATGAACATGTTCTCTGTATCACAAATTACTTCACAAAATTATATTGCCACATTCACTGCTTCCTCTTGTGTCATACAGGATCTTCGTACAGGACAAATAGTTAGGACTGGCCATAATCTAGATGGGGAATACTTTATTATACAAACTAACCTTACCCCATCCCACCACCTCTATCATTCGTCTTCTCAACTCCAAGCCGGACACATGCGATCTTTAGCACCATCGCCTCAGCCACCTATCTCTACCTCGTCTTCATACACTCTCCTCAACCGATATACTAGGAACCTTCTCCACTACTTTATTGTCTCATTGTACTGGCTGCAAGTTGGCAAAACACTTGGATCTACCTTTTCAAAACAGTAATAAAATCGCATATGCACCTTTTGAATTAATTCACACTGATATATGGGGACCATCCTCATATCCATTTAGCGGTGATAATTGCTACTACATAATATTTATCGATGATTACTCTTGCTTCACATGGCTCTACTTAATGAAAAATAAATCTGATGCTTATGAGACCTATAAAACTTCACAACAATGATTCTCACTCAATTTTCCTCTCATATCAAAACCCTACGCTCCGACTTAGAGGGGAATACATATCTCATCACTTCACGGAATTTCTAGCCTCTCAAGGAACCTACCCTTAATTTTCTCATCTGTGTGCCCAACAACAAATGGCATAGTTGAAAGACATCACTGATATCTCTTAGAAACCACCAAATTTCTCGCCCTATACATATCTATACATGCTCAATTCTGTCAAGTGCTTACCTCATAAATTGCACTCCCTCCTCCACTCTCAAAGGTTGTACACCCTTCCAACACTCTCAAAGGTTGTACACCCTTCCAACAACTACACCACTTACCACCAAACTATTCTTATCTTCGGGTCTTTGGCTGCACATGCTTTGTCCAACTTTCACCCTCAGAACACAACAAACTCTCCCCACTCGGTCATGTGTGTCTTCCTTCGATATAGCCTCCATCACAAAGGCTACCACTACTACGACCCTCCCTCTGAGCATCTACGCATCTCTCCACATGTCACTTTCTTTGAATATCTCCCTTACTACGCTCCACCCTCCCTACTGGCACCTTTACCTCCAACCACACCCACAAACCTCATATTCCATGAGCTAGACACACTAATCACTATAAACCCACCCACATCATTTCCCACTTAGAAACTCAGTCCAATAAATAGCCCTATCACCGAGCAAGCAGCTAGTCCCAACTCCACTCCTAGTGCGGCGGGTCCATCTTCACCAAGCTCATCCCCTAAGCCACTGACCATTACAATCATCCTCAAGCTGAGATACCCATCACGAGATCACCAACCACTAGCTAAATATTGCGATCCCAACTTCAGCGCCATTGCCTTTCACACCATAATTATGATGAACTTAGAGTATGTGGAACCCAATTCTTACCATGACGTAGTTAAATATCCTGAGTGGCAACATGCAATGGCAGATGAACTTATGACTCTCCAACAGATTCACACATGGGATCTCACTCTTCTTCCTTCGGGAAAGACCCCCATCAACAAGTAGGTATATAAATAAAAATCAGAGCAGAAAGAACCATCAAGTAACATAAGGCTCCGTTAGTTGCCAGGGACCTTACATAGCAATACAAAGTGGACTACAAGGAAACATTCGCTCCCATCGCTAAAATGACTACCGTTCGCACATTAGTTGCCATTGCTACTGCTAGACATTGGCCTCTATATCAAATAGATGTCAAAACCACCTTCCTACATGGCAACCTTAGTGAGGACATCTACATAACTCCACCTCTTTTACTTCTTCACTCCCTAAGGTCTCATCTATCACCTACAACGAGCCTTCTATGGCCTCAAGCAGGCACCTTGCACATAGTATGCACGATTCACACACGTTATGCAACCTGTCAAGTTCCTTCCCAGTAAGAATGATCTAGCCATGTTCATTTCTTCTAAAGATGGATATTGCACTATCCCACGTTGATGGCATGATCATCACCAGTGACGACCTGTCCACCATCAAAGTTAAATCCCATCTTCAATAAGAGTTTGAGATGAAAGACCCTAGCAACCTACATTACTTTCTTGGGTTAGAGATCACCCAAACTCTGCATGGCTACCACCTATCTCAACACAAGTTCGCCACAAACATTGCTAACCACGCCAGCTCAGATGCCTCTTGAATTGAATGTGAAGCTCAAAGCAAATGATGGTGATCCACTACCTGATGCTACCCAATATCGACACCTTGTAGGAAGCCTAGTCAATTTCAGCATCACCAGACTCAATATTTCCCATTGTTGTTTCCCCTCACTCCTCCCACCAAACCGCACTACTTCGTGTACTACGCTACCTTCTCGAGACTTTGAGCAGAGCGCTATTCTTCTCAGCATCCTCATCACTTACTCTTCATGCCTATAGTGATGCAGATTGGGCAAGCAACACTATGGACTGATGATCCACCATAGACTACTGTATATTTTTAGGTGATTCTCTAATCTCCTACAAATCTAAGAAACAAGACATCATTTCTCGCTCCAATGTTGAAGCCGAATATCAGGCAATGGCATCCACCACTGCAGAAATAGTTAGTTATGATGACTCCTCCTCGACATGGGAATCCCCTCCACAAAGGTGACTCCCCTTCACTGTGACAACATGAGCGCAATCAAAATTGCCAATAATCACGTCTTTCATAAGTGAATGAAGCATATTGAGATAGAGTGTTGCTTCACTCGTCATCACTTTCTCGCTAGCACAATCTCACTTCCCTGTGTGAATACTGAGCTTCAACTAGCAGACCTATTCATCAAGGCTCAAAACATATAGTGATATTTGTTCCTTCTTGGCAAACTATCATTGGTCAACCCAATTGTAGTTTGAGGGGGGTGTAAATATATATGAAGACTTGTTTAGTCCCACGTCGGGAAGGATAACACAACGTATTCTATTTGCATTGTATGTATAGACTATCATATCAATGAAGAAAGATATCATTTTCTCCCCAATTGCTCTGCATTTATCAATCCTAACATTAATTAACAACCTCTCCAACTTCTTCAACCAAGCAAGAATGGTGGATGGAGCAGCAGAGCAAGAAGGGGGGAGAGGGATGATGAAGAACAAAGAACAAAAAGAGCAGGGTTCGAAAAATCTTTGCGATGAAGTTATAAAGGAAAAGTATTTGAGAATGAAGCTGCAAGTCAGCAGCTGAGGGAATCAAACATGAACGATCCTTTTGAGAGATCTAAGGCCAAATTTGGAGAAATTGGTTTTGATTTAGAGGCTAAGGGCATTTTAGACATTTTTGAAAAATGTTGTTTACAAATGCAAAGTACAATGGAAAATGGGTTTAAAAGTAAATGGGCATAGAAATAATGGGTGTATGGATATAAATGAAAGTTAGTGGGGTTTTTTATAAATAGGGGTCAATTTTTTTGCCTAAAAGCAAAAACCCCTAATATTAAATATTCATTTAAAAGATGTCAATTTTTGGATCAATGCACGAATTCTGAAATCTGATAATTCAGGGTTTGACATTCATTTAGAGCACATATAATATCATGAAACTGAACACACTTATATTTTTCCTACTTATTCGGTTTAGTTACCTTTGACAATGTAGAAATATCAATCTTCATTGAGTTTTCAAAATGACCATAGAGTAATATAGTAGACGTAAAGAAAGGAGTAGTTATGTTTACCGTTACCACAGCTGTCGCATATTTCTTGTTCAAATTAGATTTTTTTAAATTAGAAATCAGAATTGGTTTAGTTGACATTGCTTTGATTTTCACGGAAAAGCTATTTTAGTCTATGCATTTTCTTTCTTTTTTTCTTTTTTAACTGAGATTAAGCTTTATCACATGTTTCTAGTCTTTTAGCTCGTGCCAAGCATGATTTTATCGTAATTCACCAATATTTCGTTGTGTTTCAATCACTCATTTCCTAATAGAATATAAAAAATACAGTAACATACCATCGTTTCCAAAGAGCGCACCCCCATGGATTGAGTTTCAAAAATATATCAATGCATGGAAATCATGATAAAGTTAAAATTTGAAAGATAATAAATTATAATTAAAATCGTATTAATAAATATGGTAGTTATGCTAGTGATATTTATGGGCTAAATAACTTTTAATTGGTAGTTATATATTTATGAATTTTCTTATTTCTAACGTAATTTCCATTTTATCTATTTACATGTTATTTTATGTGGATAAGGCACCTCAAAAACATTCCAAGAGCACCAAAAATACATTTCGTACAACAAAACAGACTATTGTCTTATTAGTTGTCTAGTTTCGCATGGTATTTACTTTATGTTTAATTGTATCTGTCTTTTTTCTATTTATTTTTTACAATAATATGAATGTATAATCATGTACTCACTAATTTTATTATTGTATACCTATTTCATTTGATTTCTAAGACCTATATTATATCCAAATAAACTTGATTGAACTTATTGTAATTTTTCTAACTTAAAAAAGGTTAATTTGGAAGTTTTCTTAGTTCAAATCTAAGTAGGTCAAATTTACGTTTAATACCATACAATATTGATATTTGTTATATATCAACAAAGAATCCACTAATTTCCTAGAATTGTTATGAGATATTCAGTTATATTTTTGTTATGAAACATTAATTATAAAAAAGCAAAAAAAAAAAAGATAAGTATAGTAAAGTGAAATATTTAAAGAGTTTCATCAAGTGGAGTTTCTACCTAGAGTTTAATCAAGAAAAGAGGCTCAATTTATAATTCTAAAACATATTTTGTTGAATTCTAAAAAATATAAATAAAATAATTAGAGCAAAGTAGAATATTTAGAAACTTTTGTTAAGAAAATATTCATTAATAATTGAGAATAAAATTTAGGATAATAAAAACTTTAATAGAAACAAACCTAATTTATTGAAATCAAGGATAAAAATTTGATATTAGTTAATTAAACTAAATAAATTCAGTAAAAAGTTAGATTTTTGAAGTAAAATCAATCAAGAAATCCTACCCAATTCATTCTCAAATAATTTAAATCTCTAAAATTTCATCCTCTTTATTTTCCCATTAATTTCTTTTAAGACCCGATACAATTATATTATATTAAAATGATATGATATAAAATAACAAAAAGTAAAATAAATACCATGAGTGTTCAAAATCAAGAGAAGAGCCCACAGTTGTAAACATCTCTCAATCCTAAAAAACATGAAAAGAAAATCAAATGTTAGAAAAAGAAAGAGCGAAAAACTATTAAGAATTTATGAAAAGAGAAAAAATTTATAGCTTATAAGTTTTATCTGAACTTGTCTAAGGATTATCCAGAAAGAATAATATTAAACATTATTTAAAATTCATGAAAAGAGAAAAAATTATTTTCTAAAGAAAAAAAACTACAATTTTGGAAGAGTAGTTGAGGACTCGTCAGAAGTGTAGGGGGAAAGAAACACTTTGGCGCGACGGAC
>JBAKGM010000081.1:8771846-8782312 GCA_037177215.1 Asparagus racemosus | reverse complement strand
GGGAATGGTTGTGGATTTTGTACCTTTAGGATTATGTCAAATAATATTTATTTTACTAATATTTATGAAATAATTATCAAATTTCAAATTATAAACAATTTACAAAATATTTCAATTTCCATAAATATTTGAATTTTGAAATTAAAAATATAACAAATTATTTGACAAACTAAATTGTTTTTTATATTTAAAAAAGAGAGGGAATGGTTTGTTTTATAAGTTGAAACAAATCTTTTTAAAATAATTATATTACTATAATAAATTTATAATTAAAAACAATATTAACAAAAAGATACCTAGAATATATGATATTAATTATTATTTTGTTATATTTTATATAACTATATGTTATAAAATCTAAACATAACAGGTAAATGAAATATTAAAATTTTTAGTATATACTATATTAATTATGCTTATGTTATATTTTATATAATTATATATTTTTTGAATAAAATCTGAAAATAAGTAGATATTTAAGCTAATTTAATACATTTAGTTAACAAAAATAAATTTGACTAATAATTAAACATATAAACAAGAATTTTATTTTTGTAAATAAGAAAAAAAATATGGAAGGTAGTATTTGATTATATCTCAAGTCAACTATAATATCTTGATTAAGTTACCAAAAAAAATTGCCATATAATATAGTTAACATATCCATTCAATATTTAAAAAATAAAGTGAAATAAAAATTTAAATTTATGCAAGATATCTTAAAGATAATGAAATATGGTAAATCATAGTTTTTAAATTTTACTTCTAGCAGATAATGAAATTTTAGATATATGTGGGATCTATAGATAAATTTTACATCTATAAGATATCTTATTTATATCTATTTATATGTTATAAAATCTGAACAAAATGAGTATATCAAATCCTTAAAAATTCACGAATATCCTATATTAATTATGATTATGATATATTTTGTATAATCGCATATGCTATATTTTGTATAATTATATATGTTATAAATTTTGAAAATAAAGGGTAAATCAAATCTTAAAAATTTTAGGAATATATGATATTAATTATAATTTTGTTACAATTTATATAATTATATGTTATAAAATCTAAAAACAACAATTAAATCAAATGTTAAAAATTTCGAGAGTATACTATATCAATTATGCTTATGTTATATTTTATATAATTATATATTTTTTATATGAAATCTGAAAATAAGCTGAGATTTAAGCTACGTGATTTTTTCAAATTTATTTATAAATTAATAGATTTAGTTCCCAAAATCAATTTTGACTGATAATTTAGCATATAAGTGATTTTTTTGCAAATAAAACATTTACGGAAGGTAGGATTCGATTAGATCTCGAGTCAACTATAATATCTTGATTAAGTTATTAAAAATAAATTTGCCATATAATATAGTTACCATTTCCATTTAAAATTTAAAAAATAGAGGGAAATGAAAATTTAAATGTATGCAAGTTGTCTTAAAGATAATGAATTATGGGTAAATCATATTTTTAAATTTACTTCTATAAGATAATGAAAATTTAGATATATGTGGGATATTCCTGTAAATAAATTTTACATCTGTAAGATATCCTATTTATAAAATTTTATATATCTTTTTATATTTTATTAAATCTAAAATGACGGGCAAATCAAATCCTAAAAAATTTGGGAACATGCTATATGAATTTTGATTATCTTATATTTCTTATAATTATATATGTTATAAAATAAAGTGTAGATCAAATCTTAAAAATTTTATTGAATCAATTATTGAAATATTTATCTTCATATTAATTATTAATGAATAAATTATATTCAATTATACAGATAAATTCATATTTTTGAAAAAGATAAAAAATAATAATAATTCAAAAATTACAATAATCAAATAAAGATTAAAATTTTCGAAATATCTAAAAATACAAATCTGGATATATATAATTTATGAAAATAGAAATCATTTCGTTATAAATTAATATTTTGAATAAATTTAGCTTTTCTTAAATTAAAAACAAATACACATATTTTTTAAAAATATAAAAATCATACTTTATGAAAATAGTCCTGTTTTTGTAAAGACATTACATAATAAAATCTGAAATAATACAAAATATAAATATTTCAAAATATTATGAGCTTAACTAATTTCTCAATCGCTATTAAATTTAGTATACAAATATTATACAATTATAAGTCATGATAAATATTTTTTGCAAAACTTATGCTAAAAATTGTGATCCAAAAATATTATATTTAGAAAAATTAATAAATAAAAATTAATGTAATAAATTTCAAAAATAAAAAATTAATAATAAAAATAAATTTTCAGAACTCTATAAAACTAAAAAAAATAGAAAACTCAATTAAAATAGGTATTCATTAATCTCATAATTACAATTTTTGAAATTTTCAAATTAATTTATTTTGAAATTGATATTAAATTTAAAATAATTTAAAAAATGAGAGCACAATCTAAATTTGGCATATAAATTAGAGTGAGATTGTTTCATTCAATTTATTCAAATATGAATCTATTATACATAAATTTGAAAATTTGAAATATTAGCATTATTTAATCCCAAAAATAGTATAAATTTTGATATAAAAATTAAATTCTACAACTATCTTACAAAAAATACAAAATCTAAAGTAAAATTTGAAATTCCAAAACTAAATAATTTCAAAATAGATAAATTATTAGAGATATTTAAAAATAAAAAACCCTAAAATCAAAATAATATCAGAAATTTCAAAAATAATTTTAAAAACTTTAAAATTAATATCAAAATTTTCAAAAATAAAAATATGTGAATTAAAATACTTTTTAAGAAATATTTAAAAATTAAAACATAAAAATTCAAATTAGTTTGGTTTTTTGATATTTTTTCCAGTTTTGGTATTATTTAATCTAAAACATAGTGTTAAATTTGATATAATAATAAATTTTCAGAAATATTTAAAATTAAAAAATCTAAAATTAAAACTAATATCAGAAAATTAATTTCGTAATTGCTATTTAAACAAAATTCGTAATTAATTTAGTTTCAAGTTGGTATTAAATTTAGAATTAGTTGAAAAATAGGAACATGATCTACATTTTGTAATTTAATTAATGTTAAATTTTTAAAAATTGAAAATTTTAGATGATAATTTTTGAATTTAAATATCTTTTATTCTAATATTTTCAGTAAATCAAGTCTAGAAATTTGAATAAAAATTTGCAGTGAATTATGAATAATAAGAGCTATTCGATATAAAAATATTAAAATAAAAATAAATATTCAATAGTTATAAAATAATTACCTACATTTCGTTTCTCCAAGAGACAAAAGCATCGTGCGTTGAAGATTATAAATCTGAGGTTTTTTCCTAGAGTAATTTTTTTGAGACGAATTAAAACAGTAACTCTTATATATAAAAAATATCAATTATGCATAGTAAAATGAAAATAACTATTAAAGGGTCGTAGTTAAATACCTGAATTTTTTCTCCAAGCAAAAGATCTGCGGATTGTAGATAAAAAGTCAGACAATTTTTTTCAGAGAAATTTTTGATTGAGATTAATTAAAACCGGAAAAAGAAATTTTTGTTTGAGAAGAAACAACTCATAGAGATTCAAGATTTGATATTATTAGTGATAATTGGAATTAGTTATAAAAAATATTACAAAAGATACAAAGATTGATAATAAATTGATTTTTGCTATATATAGAGACGTCTAAATTAAAGGTTGACATATTATAGCAATTAACATGAACGATTAGTTGGGATGATACATGTGAAAATATTTTGAGAAGGAGGAAGATGATGTGGCATTCTCTGGTGAGTTTTTAAGATTTTTAGTTTTTACTTTAGTGTATATGCCCTAGTAAAAGATAATGGGCTTGTACTATGACTTGGGCTTATAATTAAAAAAAAACGCGCCAACGATGAAAGCACCACGTTGGAATTGGTCAAAACATAATCTAGTCTTCGTATATAAGTTGATGTTGCTCGAGTCAAAGCAAGAAATTCCCAGCGAAACTTATGGCATATTCAAAAATTTATGAACTAGAAACAGAGTCAAAGTTATTTTTGCATGCGTTAGAACAATTGAAAATATAACTATATGGTTCATTTAGGTATTTAGCATGGACTTTGAGACTTTGAAGGAGTAAAAGAAGCGCGAACAAAATGTTTTAAATGCCCCCTAAAAAGTGACAGACTTATTCTTCAACTTCTGTTGCTGCTTATCTATTTGATTTAGATTGCTAGTTGATAGTTTCCAATACTTCTTCCAGTACTTATTGGTTTTATCTTTTATGTAATTAATTAGTATGCACGTTCTCAAAAGCTTAAGGTTAATGCCTATTCTTGCACAAAGTCATAAGATCCCTTTCAGAATATTTAGCATAGAGCTAGTTTTTCTGTCAAATAATATAGCAGTGATGGAACATAATGAAAGTAACTTTTACTAACTCGATCAGATATATGCTCCGAAGGTTGGAGAGACTGCGTGAAAATGTTATGCTCATAAATTTGACATAAAAGCTGCCATTTTTCGAAAAGAACTGAACATTAAAGATAGTAAAAAAACTAATTATATACGTTTAAAAAAAGTAGAATACATGTAGAAGGGAGCGATGAGAACGTACAAACAATTTGTATGGGACCGTGCACGTACTCCTTGGTAGCGAGAGATGATCAAATAGTTGTAACTCCTGTAAACGCGATTCGTTCAACATTGCTTAGGTTAGACTCTCTTATTTTATACTACTTTAGTCTCTCATTGCTTAGGTTATTAAAATTTCTCTGCTTACTTTTGTATTTAAACACCTCAGTAGAATAAACAATATTATCAAGTTCTCTTAAATTTTTCTATATTTATCACAACATGATTACTTCTTTAGTCAAGCTATTTAAAACGAATACACGCTCATCACATTAGCTATTTAAAATGAAGAGTAGATGTACTTTGTGATCATGAGGAAGAGACATAATCAAGTATAGCTTTTTCTTTTGGCATATAACCGTCTACTTACTAATTGCAGTTACAGTTATTTTAGGTTTGCCCTCTATTGAGCTCGTGTTAAACGTGAGCATGAGCCCTTGCTTACTTACGTGAGCTCAACCACTTCATAGCCAAAAACTGCATTGTTATTACTTGCACGCATTTATCATATATGCTTCTTTCATGAAAAAAATTCCAAGAAAATCCAGCTCACGAATTGAAGCCACATGTTTCTTGAAAATTTTCATGTACACCGATTGTGTGTACGTGTATATAATGTGCTGCAATGTGACCAACCATTTTTTATTGGGGATGCACAATATTATGTTGCATCTGTTTCTGAATTCTTCATCAATTGGCATGTGTTTTTGTTGCAAAGATAGAAATTTGACAGTCACATTTAATTACTAGCTAGTTCGTGTCAACATTATTTTCGAAAATAGAGAGATAACAGACTAGTTGTCAAAACAAGAAATTTACCAAATATATTAATTGCGTATTGATTCTATTTCTATAGTTGCACGTACTAAATTGCTAATGCAACACTTCTAAAACGAAAGACTAACCAGATATTTGTTTGATAGATTATTAACAATACAAATATTTATGAGATAACATCAGTACGTGACAATTAGAATTTTGATTTAGCCAGCTCCAAGTACGCCCCTATTTGATTTGAAAACAGTTTGAGAAATTGAGTTACAAATAAGAATCTTTAGCCATGATATGTGGTTATAGTGAGAGGAATTTGGATCCTCTCACTAAAAAAGTAGTGAAGAGGTCACTATTTTTAATCCCAACTATTGATTATCTAGTGGATGATTGTGATATATTCTAAAGCTGACATTCACCATACCTCATGTATCGTACTCATTCCTAATTTACACTTAAAGGAAAAATCATAACGACCTACTAGATAATTAATAATTGTGATAAATAGTAGTTTATCCACTACTTTTTTTTTTATAGTGGAGAGGATTCCGAATTAAGATCTCTAGTGAGAGAGCTACTGTCAACACAAACATCATATTATTATGGGTTTTTTTCCTTAAACAAGCATTGTAGAATCCCCAATTTAAAAGAAGAAGGAGAAGAAGCTCCAAACTGAAAGTTCCTCTCTTTTTTTTTGCCCTAATTTGAGAATTCGTCCTTTCTAACGGATTGAATGAGGTTAACTACCACTGTTAAGTGATAATAAATATGTTACTTAAGCACAAAGTGGTAGATCACGTGAGTGATTGCTTGAAAAAATAGCTGAGAAATTTATTTTTGGGCGTATTTATCTCATTGTGTAAGTATAAATACATGGTTGATGCGGGAGGTATTTTTAATACCGATCTAGACATTATGTACTACTTTTAATATCAATCTAGTAATTTAGCCTAAAATATAGTCATTATATAAAAACCACCTTTCATTTTCATCAATTTATGTGCAAATCATCTTTATGGTGGATTTGTTCCACTCAACCACATCCTATCAAAATTTTCACTAAAACCCCAAAAATACTTTTTAAAACTCACATTAAGGGCACATGACTCACTTTGTTAATATTTAGGTCTAGCTAGAAAACAAGTCATATATCTTAAATGTGTATTTTTTTTTAAAGTTTATTTTTAGATTTTTAGTGTAAATTTGACTAGAAGATGGTTGATTGGAACAAAAACTCACTTTGAAAATGATTACGTATAATTAATTTGAAAATAAAAAGTGGTTTCTGTATAATGACTCTATGTTTTAGGGTAGTTTCCTAGAGGCAAAAAAACCCCTATTATTATAGAAAAGTAGTGCAACTAATAATTAAAATTAATATGTAGTATTTCTTCCAAACTAGTTACAACCGAAATCAAGATTTACAGAAAATAATCCCTTCTATGCGCACAACACCCCGCAGCACGTCCCACATTAGCAAACGCTAACATGCGCCACGCCGCCGCACCCGAACGTTCAGCCCGCCACTCAGCGACGCAGTGAGCCCAGCTGCAAACCTCGGCGACCGGTGGTCCCCACCAGCCGTCCCCACATCAAACTCTCTAACGATGGAAACAACCACCGCCTTCATCTCCATCAGGGACATCTCCTTCCCCAAGCAAACGCGGGCCCCACCCTGAAACACAGGGTACTTAAACGGGCCCACCGGCACGAAAGACCCGGCATCACTCAGCCACCGCTCGGGCCTGAACTCGGCCCAGTCCTCTCCCCATATACTCTCCATCCTCCCCATGGCGTAGGGATGGTAGGTCACCCTGCTGCCTTTATTCACCAACGTGCCATCAGGGAGAATATCGTCCTCCACGCAGAACTTCGAGTCGAACTGTACCGGTGGGTACAGTCTCAGGCTCTCGTAGAGAGCCGCGTGAACGTAGCTCATCGACCTCAGCGCGTCGTAACTTATCGTTTTTTCTTCCAAGTTGGCGTGAATCTCCTGCCTCATTTTCGCCACGACTTCAGGATGGTCCGACAACAACAAAATCAACGTTGTGAGACCTGAAGCCACCGTGTCCCGACCAGCCAGCAAGAAGCTGATGACTACGTCTCTCAGATACTTGTCGTCATCTACTGAGCCCATGAATCTGGATAGTAGATCGGGGCTTGACGACGGTCCTAGCTTCCTTCTTTGCCTTATTACCTCATCGGCCAGGGTGTCAACTAACCCGATGGCCTTACGTAGGTCTCGCTCCGATCCCAAATTCAGCAATCTCTTCACCTTCCACACGATCGGAGCCACCGACAACGCTCTCTTTGCCGACAAGCACGACGCCAGGTCAAACGCTGCCGCGAATTCTGACACGGGCAGCGACAGATCCAGACATCTGGGATCTAACCCGAACGAAATCTTACATATGGTATCGAACGAAAACCTCCTGAAAATATCTTGAATGTCGACAATTTTGTTAGAGTCAGCGACTGAAGAGAGAAGCGGCAGCAGACGGGAACGAATCTCGTTGGCGGTGATCGATAAAGCGTAGGATCGAACAGAGACGCTGCCGAGTTCTAAGCTCGCCATTTTACGCTGAAATACCCAGAGATCGCCGTCGACGTTGAAGATTCCCTTGCCTAAAAGGTCCCCGAGGATTGAAGAGAAGGGCTTCCCTTTGGGGAAGTTGTCGAAGTTGGTGGCGAGCATGTGCTCGACGTTGTCGGGGTTGGCGGTGATGGTCGTGCCGAGCACGTGCAGCTGGATCGTCTGGGTCGGGGAGCTGCGGAGGAGGTGAGTGTACCAGTCGGATAAGTTGCTGAAGTTGGATTTCCAGGTGGAGTTGAGGTAAGATTTGCACACGTGGCAGTTGCAGCACAAGGGTTTGAGCTTTTGCTGGAGGAGGAGGAGGAGGGAGAAGGAGAGGAAGGAGAGGGTGAGGGAGAAGAAGAGGAGGGAGAGGTTTATTTGGAGAGATTGTATTAATTCTTTATCCATTGTTTGTTTCTTTTCGGTGAGCTTGTGAGCTTGAAGGAATGGGTACGGGGGAGTTTTATACTGGGATGACACTTTTTTTTTTTTTTTTTTTTTTTTTTCTGTTTTAAGACAATGGGAAGGATAATGAGGAGAGAGAAAGGTAGAGAGACTCTCCATTCACAGCCGATTCCTTCCGGGACAAAAGACAAAGGGAATGTATCCTGTTGTTTTGGTAGTGGACAGCACGGTGATGGTGAGTAACCTCTCATTATAAAAACAACAATTGTTATTAAACTAGCGGTTTCTACGCTACTTTTTAACAGTGAAGAGGATGCAAATCCCAAAAAGATGGCGTGTTTTGAAACATTTAGTAGATAATACTACTTATTTACTATATATTTAGTTGATATTTGTGATTTATTTCAAATTATCTTATTTAAGTATATCTAATTTTTTTTCTACTTGAGAATAATCAAAACACTAAACTAGATAATAGGGAAATATAATTAAGAGTAAAAAAAATCACTCAATAATATTGTGTGACGCTTAAAAGGAATCCCAAAGAGATATAGTTAGTATAAAATATAAATTCTTTGAGAACGTTTTACATGCATGCTGATTATTCTGCATTCAGATGGATAGATGAGGACAATTTGAAAATTTTACTCTTTCACTTATGTTGCTTATTGCTGCTTGGAATACTGGTTGTTCTCGTAAGATATGTATTCATTAGTACAAATTGCACATTTGTCAATCGCACAAATCAAATTACACTCGCCATCTCACATGTGGGTCCCTACAATCCCAATGCCGACTTGGTTGTGAGGATGACCGAACATGAGTGCGTCCAGAATTGGGTCTAAAGAGTAACGGATATACTGGGTTCCCAGTTGTAAGCAACAATAAACGCACGTGAGCGGAACGAAAGAGGGGAGCTTGATGTCGACGACAAGGAACGAATCCAACGTCAAGAGAGAGACTGAGGCGGGGACAGAGAGAAATGAGTCACTTCGTTGGTGGCTCCAGAGGGTCAATTAACGCACGAGGACCACGTTCGCCGCTACCCACATCTTCAACGATAAAATATCCACATGCCATCTTTATAGTAGGTGGCAAGAGCTTGCCCTCACACTGGTTATTTATATATACTTTTCAACTACATCGACTCTCCCTAATAATATATTAGTCAATTAGTTGTATTATTAGTCGGTCCTCATCAATAATTAATTTGTATATAACTTCTTTTAGTTTTGATTCTGATTTGTTTTCACTGTAGCATCTCATACGTGTCAAAAATCTACTTATGCTGACCTAATTGTGACAGCATGCGGGGGGCGGGTTTACGCATGAGGTAGGGGTGCAATTGCACCCCTAACAATTTGAAATTTACCCTTGATTCCTTTCCAATTTGCAATTTGAGTTAATTTGCTTATTAAGATACAGTTGAGATCAAAGATTGAGGGATTTTATTTTTCTCATTAATCAACAGGGTAATACCCTTTCTATACAACTCGTAAAGTATCTATGAAGAGCTACTATGAAAGGAAAACTCTAACAAAAAACGAAACATATAATAAAGAAAGTCTTCAATAGCTTGATATATTATTTTTAACTTATATATTTAATCTGGACACTCTATATATTAACAGCGCCAAAAAATGATATATCATATGCAATAGTAATAGTAAATCAATCAAGTGATCTTACAACAACTACTAAGAAATCAGTAAAGACTTGCGATCCTCTGAGAAAGAGAAAACTAAATTATTTTTATGTTGTAATATCATTATTACATGCGAGTTCAGGATGCATGTTCATTAGCAACAATATATAATATTGTTTTGTGAGACATATGGCCATAAGAACAAAGTTTTTAAAAGGCAATATTTCGGCTTGTACTAAAATACCATCCTAATTACATATTTTTATGATGTTGGATCACCGAATATTTAGAAATTAATAATTTTTCCGAGAAAAAAGTAAACAATTAGTTTATGCATTCGCTTTGAATTGAAATATATGTTGGAAAAATATAGAGTTTGGTGAATGGGAAAATAATTCTTAAAGGGAACAAGTGGGAAGTTTAGTCCCACATTG
>JBAKGM010000081.1:8752314-8769321 GCA_037177215.1 Asparagus racemosus | reverse complement strand
AAAGATAATAAAATTGATAATAGCATAAATATGATGGCAGTTCCTACGATACTGAGTCGAAAGAAAACAAAACCTTCGTTGGATTGGCCCGACTCAATAAGAGGAGCTTCTGGGAGCGGAACAGCAACTCCAAATGCGAGGGGTGGTAGTTCTCCTCCCAAGGCCACGTAACTAGGATGAAGCGGCGTATCTGGGTTAAACCGGCAGTGCCACGAACTGATTCCCAAACGACTCTCCACACTCTCAGCGGCATGAGGGGTGATGCGTTCGATATACCCAAATGGAGTTTCAAACGGCTGGAAATCGAACCACTAAGAGAACTGCAAATCAATCACACCGGTCTCGGGATCGTACACGAACTGGGCGTCCTCGGCGTCAAGATCGGCCATACACCAGTGGGTTCAGAGGGGGAAATGCGACTGTCGGGGTCCGGGGGGACGAGGGAGATGAGAGAGGGGTTATTATCGGGGAACGACGACTGCGGGACAGAAGGGGGTCTGGTCGGAGATATGGCAGTGGCGGGGTCGGAGGATACGGTAGTGGCGGAGGTTGCTGGACAGCGGGGAGGGACGAGGGCGAAGGCGGAGGCGGCGACAAGAGGGCTTAGAGATGGGGAAGGGGAGCGGCGGAGGGGGGGTCTTGATCCTGGACGCGGGTTGGGTTTGGGGAAAACAGGGAAACAGGAGGGACGCGGGCGAAGGCGGAGGCTGGCGGCGGGGGCTTGGTGGCTGGTCGGAGGAGGGGAAGGGGATCGGCGGGGTGCTGGACAGCGGATGGTGGGATGCGGCGAGGTAGAGGCAGGTGACGGGTTGGGTTTGGGGGAAACAGGGAAACAGGAAAAGAAGGCTGTGTGGTGGAGGAGGAAGATGAACAGTAACGGGGTTTGGGCTGGGTTTGACGGCTACAGTAACACGTTGGGGGAAATTTGAGTTAGGGTTTCACACCCAGGTTTCACACCATACAATTCAATTAGCTCTCAAATTTTTATTCATTCCATAATAATCTCAGATCTGATTACAATGAGTTAAATAGGATTGAAAATACAAATCCCTCAAATATCTCTCAATCAATTACAATCAGATTGAAATACAAATCCCTCAAATCTTTCTCAATCAATTACAATCAGATTGACCACCAAATATAAATCCTAATTTGAAATTCAAAAATTCAAAATTCAAAATTCAAAATTCAAAATTAAGCAAAAATGAAAAGTGTTGATAACTCCAGCTGCAGAATCTGTCAAAACCAGGTAATCAGGATCCGGTGCGAAGCGGTAATACGGTGTCTCCTGCGCTGATAAACACGGCGAAAATCCCGTGCACGTGTTGAGATGTCCACATGAGATATCCTATGAACCAAGAATGAATGAACAGATTACCGTGGTGACGCCACTCTTGTTCAAGAGGCACTTATTAGTCAAATCACTTGTTGTTGTGCAATATACTCAAAGAAAAGTCACCCAAGTTGCGGCTGCCGTGAAGATGTCGGCCATTGAACCGCAACCAATTTTTGTTTTGAGGATAAGTACTTGTCCACGCTTGTCTCTACAAAGCTCGCCGACGTCTGTTAAAATTGTGAAAGGGATCGTGTCGGCGTTGCGGCTCTAGCTACTCGCACATGACAAAATAAAGAATAAAAAATAAAATAAAATAAATAAATACTAATAATAATCAGCAATTTATATCACATTAAATTTGGTTTACAATGAACTTGGATCCCGCCTATTTATTATATTCCTTCCGAGAATCAATTGCAACAATGAGCCAAGTCATTACAATTGTAAGTTTCTCAAAGAAAATCTAAATTGCATGTGGGCTAATGTTCATATTACACCAATAAAGTTTGATCCATTTTGAGATAACTCCCCAAAACTTCATAAATGTCACTTAACCCCCTTACCATTTGCGGCCAGTTAAAAGTCTCATTGCAAATTTTGTCAACATGCTGTCCTAATGGCATAATGGGGATTTCCAAAGACTAGAAAAAATTCGTGGGGTTTTTAAAAAATGGTGAAGATTTGGGTTTTCTCTTGAAAAGATGTTTAAATTTTGGGGTTTTCTGAAAATAATATTGTTAGGAGGTATATTGAAAAAAATTAGGTGCTCCTCAGTTTGGGAGATAAGTTGAAAACGTTGAAGACTTTTAGGTTCTTTCGTGACAGGCCCCAAGGTTAAAGAGTTAAGTGACATTTATAAAGTTTTAGGCACGCAGTCATCCCAAAATGGGCGAAACATTACGGGGTTTGTGTTAAATTTATCCTCAAAAGTTGCAAAGTAACTGGAAAAAAAAAAAGAAAGAAAAGAAAAGAAAAAGAAAAAAGTTTTCACTTACATTCTACTCTATTTACAGTTGCGCAACTGTAAGTAAACAACCCATCATATACAGTTATTCAAGATCCGTTAGCTATCACATGAAATTTGTTCGATTTTTTTTTCTGTGGGAAGTTATATATCAAAATTATTGCAAATGCATATTGTGAGTAGTAAGTGTGTCAGACAAGGAGGGGCATTAATCTAAATTCCTTTGTTATGCTTGTGGGTTTCTATGTTTTTAGAGTGCATGTATCTTTGATTTTCTTTTCAATCAAAAAAAAAAAAAAAGTGTGTCAGACAAGTTAATTTTGGTTCCACATGCAGTGTATTCCAACACAGTACTAGGGCATATTTTCTGAGAAAAGGAGGGAGCCTAAAATTTATTGCAAGCAAAAAATAACATATATTTACATACACCAGAGTACTAGAGGGATGATGAAAATGAACTACAATTTACATAAGTACTTTTACTCTTATGTTCTTAAATTAAGTCTCTCTAACCAATTAGACCAAAACTCCGAAGTTCTGGTGAGGGTTGTTGATTATATTTTCATGTTCTAACATGCCCTAGCAGATTGTGCCCCCATGGGCTAGAACTTGGACTCACGCAGTTGCTCTAATCAGTTACACTAAAACTCTGAAGTTATGTCGAGGATTATATTTTTATATTCTAACTTATGCAGCATCAAGTAATCAAGCCATATATACCTCCCTAGCACATGATGCATTTTTACCGATATTTTCTTCTGTAATAGCATTAAGATGTATCATGTGAATCTGTATACATATACCCACCAAGATTTGCCAAGATGGTTGGATGTGTTTACTTCATGCTCAATGGTCCCAGGCTAGATATCCTATCAGTTTTCTTAAAATCGATATTGATTTAAGGTGCGCTCCAATTCCCGGGATTTTTCTAAAAAAGGTTGAGTCCTCCTAACAACTTGTGAACTCAAACTCGAGCTCTCTCTGACCAAGAATTAGCATCATGTCAATCAATATGTACCACATGTTTCCGAACAACTAGCACCATGCATGCAGTCAAAAATGGCCACATGCTCCCAAGATGGGTAAAGCATGGGTCTAGCATAAGTTATAAGCCAAGGCCATTATCCATCCTAACTAATCCGTTGTCCCCCACGACAATCTCTCTCGCTCTCTCGCCACCTCATACACCGCTGGAGATGGAATTTCTTTCTTGCAATCTATCATTAACCTAAAGTGATCTCCTAAATCAAACTTCTCCTCAAATACCACTTTTTCTTTTCATTTAATGCTCAAAATTATAACCAGAATGACTGCCTCAAAACTGAAACAACATGAATCTAGTACTGATCATCCTGAGCATTTGCCTTGAATATGGTAAGCAAAGAAGCTGCATTGTTGCAAGCGAGCAATAGCGATCAGGCTCGACAACTAATACAGATTTCTGTGTCAACCTGTCATGTTGCTCTAAGACGGTGCCTGTCATAAGCAACGGAGATAACTGTGCTATGCCTAAATTGTCATCAACCAAAGATATTTTCATAGTTATTATATGCTTTCGAGTTTTCAGTAAGTCACAAAACGAGAAATAGCTAGCCGAGGACAACAGAAACCAGATTCAGTATCACTTGACAGAGCTTGAACCTGCGCCAACCGGTCTCTTTAATATAACCATAAACATCAAAAAACAAGACGAATCTCTTCAGGCACGCAAGAAGAAAAAGAAGAAGATATTAGACACTCCCATGTGCAAAACCCTACTGCCAACTTGCAACCTCTCAGAACCTATGTGCGGATTGGCTCTTTAAGAATACACATATAATTAAATGATGAGCAATTAAAAAAATTCTTTAAACCCAAAAAGAGAAGGGGGAAAAAGAACAAACAAAGCATTTCTTCGATATTTAAACTATAAGAATCCTAAATAGGGCCATATGTATATAATCATACAGGGAGAAAGTAGATCGCGAGTCCTGACATATGTCTCGCTATCGATTCTAAATTATTTTGCAATCAATAAACAATATCAATGCAATATTACATCGTGCAATCTGACTATTGTATTAGTGCAATCACCAACCTAAAAATCTATGTTGGGACACTTGTTGTCATTTCTTTCCTTACCATAGGATTTTCTACAGAGGAATATCTACAGTATTTTCCTTTTATATTTAACAGAGGAAGCAATCATCACAATGAGCAGGAATGTATATGTACACCCCAATCAAGAGCAAACATAGCAATTAAAGGGATTAATTTGAAACAGTTTGTGAGAATCATGAGACCTGATAGCAATTTCAATGATTTGAGAGACTAAATTTCAAAATATGAAATATTTAGGAGACAGATAAAAGGGATTTTAAAAAAAAGGATAAATTTCATAACACCCCACATACAATCATTTGCACTTACCATCCTTCCTTTCATTTGCTTAGTACCTACCATTTCTGAGATTGTCAACAAGTTACTCTCAAATACCAAATTCAATTGTGGCAGCACCAATAAATAAGCTAAGGGACGATAAATACGACTAAACATATAGGTGGAGATGTTGTAAGTAGGGTCATCTCCGTGATTTGGGAGCTAAACTCATGTATATCGTAAAAATCCTATAGAGGGCCCTAATTTGAAGAATATCATGTAGCAAGGAAGGAGTGCATGCCACCTAGTTATCAATGCAGTCATATCAATGCACTGATATGACTCTCAGTGCAATCACAATTGTATTGATGGACAATAGTAATGACAATAATAGGCATTAGCAATATGCAGCAGTGGAGCCGCATAGTGCCTAGTGATGTCACATGATACTACTGGATTGTCTACTTTGTACATACTGGTGTGATTCAAATATTGATCCGCAAATTCGAAACCGAATCTGACTCGGCACCAATAAACTTTGGCTTGGACATGTTTTGGCCGAGAGTTAGGTGCAGTAGGATTTGATCTCATAACTGTTGGATAAGAACAAAGTTCTTATGAGTAGGGTCATTTAGTGATAAGGTAGCTAACCTCATCAAATAGGAATTAGTTATTATCATTAGTTTCAAGATAAGGTCAACGAGATAAGAATTGTTATTTGATGAAAGATGCTGTATAAGAACAGGCCAAAGTTCTTTCCCAAGGACGTGCAGCACCAAGAAAAAGAACACGGAGTACTTTGTTAAGGCTGTAGTTAAATAAAGCTCTCTATTTGTTGCTCTAGTTCATTAGAGGTTGTGAGATAGATAATATTGAGATTTTTTGGAGTGTATTAGAGATTGAGAGATCTTCACATTGTATTCCTCACAATTTGGTAAAGCTATCCTCCTCATTTGCCCATGAACGTAGGCTACAAGCCGAACCATGTATATCCGTGTGTTATTGTATTCTCGATGATATTTTTCTTGTGTTTGATATTAGTTTATCTTGTGGATATTTTTACTTATACTTACTACTTAGGACATGTAACTTGTCAATATAGATTTCAAATACAACAATGATAAATTATATGGAGACACCATTGGGATAAAATCCTGACTCCGTCACTGGTGATATATACATAAAAATTTATAATATAACATATGCCCTCCTTTCCTTTCTCTCTATAAGATTTTTTATAGAGAGAGCCCTCTATAAGATCTGCAGCACCCCCCCAACCCTCCTCCCTATACATAGTGTATATTTAATATTTATCCACCCGATAATGATCACATGCTTGCAAAATGGTTCAAGTATGGATTAAGAATAGTATATAAGGTAGGCCATGATCCAAGCTGCATTTGGCATTGATCTATGGCAATCCTACTTCTCCTGAGCCAAAATTCTTCTCAAAGCAACACTTCGTTTCATTTACACATGCAACCACTACAACTGCATCAAAACTGAAACATAACCAAGGACCACAGAAACCAGATGCAGTTGATTCGTTAGTAGAATTATTCAAGTTTCAATATGTATCAAAACTAGAAATAGCTATCCAAGGACCACAGAAACCAGATGCAGTCGCATATGACAGAGCACGAAACCTATGGATACCTGTCGTTTTAACCATAAACATCATCTAGCTAGGCAGTATTTAAATTGAATAATCAACATCATGCACGTCAACAAAATGCTGTTAATAAAGATTAGCTTGGCCACATCTCTTAAAGTTAATGAACAAATTTTAGAAAAACTTAAAATTCTGAACGTGCCCGATGGTGAAGCCAAAGACTTCTCTATGCACAAGTCATCTTTTCCCGAAAAATATAAAACACAATGGCTCATGTTGTTGTCCAACGAATAGAATATCTGCAGGGGACACAAGAAGAAGAAGTTATTAGAAACTCCTATGTATATATTATTTTCGCCAATAAGCAACAAAGAAATTATTACTATATTTAAAGGAAAGAACCCCTCTATAGAGGGTCCTCCGTAGAAAATCATATAGAATATTCCACTACCAATTCTAAATTGTTTTGCAATTTTTATAGGATATCAGTGCAACAGTGCATCAGTACAATCAAACTATTGATACACAGTGCATCAGTACAATCAAACTATTGTATCAATGTACTCGCCAACTTTAACATCTACATGGGAACACTTGTCGTGATCTCCTTCCTTCCTAGATCATTAAGGAACTTATACGTGTACGAAGACAACAATTTGTGTTATTGATGACTCATTGCAATTATTTTCCAACAATCACTTTGGCCTGAAACTACACACACTGGTAATGACAGACACAGCAAATCCACATTAACAAACAAAAATGCCTAAATTGCAACAGTGACATATAGAGACAATGGGGCTCCACAATATCTGTCACTTTATTCTAATTTATGCTTGATGAGCAAAACAGCGACTAGCATTAAGATCTCTTATTGATGGTTTCCCAAAGACTTTAAAAAACAAGACAAAAATCAAAATTAATCAGTGAGGGTAAGTATCTGGAGTGTTTATCCCAAATAGGATATATCTGGATCAGAAGAAGACATGAGGAAATTGATTTGTTCCAGCCACTTCGAGATAAAGAATAATTCATGATAAATATAATCTCTGTTCAGCGTTGAATATTTCAGGGAAAAAAAAAAGAGTGTCTAGTAGCTACTTGCTAGTAACCAATCAAACACCCACAGCAAAGAAATGTTTGATGAGAATGCAAGAAAAGGAAACCCACTTCCATGTCGCGGTCCATGTCATAAATAGTAAGTATATTGACCAAATGATTACATAACATATGTGATAACTAAGACAATTACTTTAATGCAGAAAACTTCGAATTAGATAGAAGCATCACTGAGTCTCAAGATGCTCTTAAACCATTATGTACTTCATCTAATAAGGAATAGTTAATTCTAAATATTCCATGTACTCTTGAGGGTCTCATATCAGAAACAAGCCAAATTTCTCTGTTTCTTGCGGGGAGGGGAAAATAATAAACATAACTCCAAAAGTTAGTATCTCGCGATTAGGTTTGATGCTTTGACCAGTCTAAAGACGAAGAAATTATCCAGAATACAATATAATCCTTCATCAACTAGTTAACAGATGATTCAATAGAATATATAATAAAACCATCTAATTATTTTGCAGCAATAACTTCGATTACCATGGGTGTTTGTGTAGAAGCATTATTTAATCTCTAAAAGATTCTTAAGCCAAAGTGCACTCAATAGAAAATAGTTTAGTCTCCAAATTTTCTTGTAGTCTGGTATAATTCCAAAGCCATCGGTGCGTAGGAGCAATCGTGCTCAAGTGGTACAGAACTACACTAAGTTACTTGCTGAAGGAATTAGCGTTTGAATAGGATTTGTTTTGGAGTAGAAATTTGCTTACAAATAGGACTTGTTTAGGAGTAGGAATTTGTTTACAAATAGGACTTGTTTAGGAAGTCAAAACAGAGGTTATTTAAGGCCGGCTAGGTATTATGATTTTAATTATGCTTTTTGGTGATTGAAAACTTAGGTAATTTATCAATAAAATTAGGGTTTCTTTTCTTTGAAATTCCAGATTTGTTCTTGTCGTTCTTGGGTTACGTATTTTGCTTGATTCGTCGGTGATTATGAAGAGGCTTAATGTCGCCCGATTCGTCGATGGTGTAAAGTTAATTGGAGCTCTTATCAATTTTGGTGCTTTCATTGAGAGTTGATTCGATTGAGAGAACCTTTGGCTGGGGCATCGCTATGTCGATGATTCCTCAAAGATCTTTCAATTGGATTTCGATCAAGTTGTTGGATTGTTATTTTTTATTTTAAAGATGTGATCATCAGTGATGAGGGAAGATCAATAATCTTAATTGCAGGAGACGAAGAAGTTATTGAAGGTGGTCGAGCTACTGAAGTTGTCAATGAATCAATGGCATCAGAAAAAGATGGTATCGGAGGAACAATGATAGGCGAATCATGGGGAAAGAAAGAGCCATGAAACAATGATGACGGATTATGATCGAGGTGAGCAAGATGCAAGGGTATTTGCCAGAAGATCCGGGTTCAACAATTATGACCAACAGTATGGGGGTTTGGCGGAGATCAGGTTGATATCGGTAATAGGCAGCATAGTGATAGAGGTGTTGATAATGTTCGTTGATATGTGGATCGTAGACTGGGCCGATTTGATCCTGATATTGGTTTTGATGATGAATTTGGTGATTTTGGTGACAATCGAGATTGGTGTTTTGATCGAGGCAGCTACCGCGTGGAGATTAATGCGGCGAATTTCAGTATAGAGATTATTTTGGTGGATTTCAGCGTGGAGATTATCATGATGGATACAATTATGATTATCGTTAGGATGGATGCGATAGGTGTGATTATCAATATGATCAGGATGTCGATAATATCCAATGATGGAAGGATCGTAGAAAGTCTATATTTGATTGTGGCCGTGGTATAGGGTATAAGAAAGATTTTGTTGAGATGTCTATGGAGAGTCAATCTGAAGAATCAATACTAAGTGATTATTCCGATTTGGTTGAGATAGTTATTGATTCTGTAGTTGAAGTTAGCTTGTTAGACACTACAGACAATGATTATGTTAGATATTTGTCAGATATGGGCAGTTATGAAAAATATTAAATCGAAGGACTCAAGGGTGGAGGAGAAAGATGAGAAAACCTTAAGAGCGTGGAGCCTTTGAAAGAATTTCCAATTGCTTCAATTTCTAAGAGCTCTAAATCCTTTATTAGCATCAAGGCAAACGATTGTGATGTGGCTAATAGCAGACAAATTTCTTTCTCTATCGACAAGTATTAGGATGTGATTTTATGTGATAAAGTCGATACATGTCATCTACTATAATGGAGGTTGTGATAGTTTGATCTTGGTATTTTTCATTAGGGCAAGGATGACAAGTACTTTCTTCGAAAAGATAATGATCAGCTTACAGCTATTGTGAAGGGAATCAGGTTCATCAGTAAAGCCAAATGATAGTTATTTACTTGTTGTGCAGGATTTGGATGCGGATAAATATCATCGTCTGAAATTGTTTGATAATGAGATGCAGATAGTGTTTCAATTAGGGGGTGAGAGACACTCATGGACTACGATTGCCATGGGATTGAAGGCTTGCGAGGCTAATGTATTTGAGTGGTTGTGCAAGGGAGGAGCTGAGTACTATGCTATTACCACTGAAGCTATTGATTGAGGTTATTTTTAGGGGCACTATGAGTCTCTGGTGATGTTGTTTGGACTGTGCAACGAATACGTTCACTTTTCAAGCAGCGATATATTAGTGCTCTTCGATGATATATTGATGTGTTTAGATACCATGGAGGAGCACTTACATCATTTGGAGAAGGTGTTGTTGATTTTGGAGGAGTATAATTTCAATATTAAATTATCAAAGTGTGATTTTGTGAAGGCGAAATTAGAGTTTTTAGGGCATATTATTTCAACTGAGAGAGTGAAGGTAGATGAGCAGTAAATTGTAGCTATGATGAATTAGCCTTTACCTAAGGATGCGTCAGCTTTACAAGGATTTTTAGGGTTGATGGGATTCTATCGGAGGTTCATGAAGTACTATGGTTTGATTACTAGATTGTTGATCAACAAGCTGAGGATGGGTTTCAGTGGACAGATTCATCACGGTAGGCTTTTAAAATTTTGAAGAGGGTGATGTCTCGGACTCCGATGCTTGCCTTATCAGATTTTTCGAAGGAATTTGAGGTACATGCTGATGCTAGTAGAGAGCATATAGAAGCTATTTTGGTGTAGGATAAGAGGCCAGTAGCTTATATTTCAAAGGCGTTCGGACTGCAGAAGAGGGCCTAGAGTATTCATGTTCAGGAGATGTTGGGAGTCGTCCATGCTGTGAAAGTTTGGAGACCATATTTGTTGGGGAGGAAATTCAAAATCAAGAAGGATCATCAAGCTTTGAAGCAGTTCTTGGAGCAAAAGATTATAACTCCCGAACAGCAAAAGTTTGTGGTGAAGGTTCTCAGGGTTGAGTTCGATATTATATATCATCATAGGAAGGAGAATAGAGTTGCCAATGCTTTATCTCGAAAGGAGGTTAGTACAATATTGGGGTTGGTGTGTAGAAAGGAGGAGGCAAGCTTGCATGCCATTAGTAGCACTGATTGGAGAGTGTGGGATTGTATTCATCAGATAATGGAGTTAGATGAGTGAGCTCAGGATATTCGCGACCGGATTGAGCGAGGAGACCAAGGGGTACAGAGATATGAATTTCGAAATGGGCTACTTTTTTACAAAAGCTACATATATGTTCGTGGAATACCAGGCTTGAGGGACGACATTCTATCTCATTTTCATGATAGCAGAGAGGAAGATCATGCTGATTAGCTTCGGACTTATGCCAGGGTGATGCATTTTCACTACTGGGAAGGACTAAGTAGCGGTGAAGGCTAGAGTAGCGGGGTATGATGTGTGCTAGAAGGTAAAATATGATCAGAGGACTCTGATGGGGATGATGCAACCTTTGCCGATTCCAGAGGGGATTTGGGAGGACTTGTCGATTGACTTCATAGAGGGTTGCCTAGTTGTCGAGGATTTGAGGTTATATTATAGTTGTAGTGGATCGTTTGAGTAAGGGGGGCACACTTCATTTCATTGAAGCATCCATTTACAGCGGCGAGTGTAGCTCTGGTTTTTATGGAAAATGTCTTCAAGTTGCGTAAGATTCTAAGAAGCATAGTCACCGATCGGAGAAAGCTATTCATGAGTTCCTTTTAGTAGGAGTTGTTTACATTGCAGGGGAGTAAGCTGAAGGCGAGTTCGTCATATCATATGCAAACCGATGGAAAGATAGAGGTGGTGAACAGCATTTTAAAGCAACATTTGAGGAGTTGTTGTCATGAGGAGCAGAAGAGGTGGAAAGATTTTATTCCATGGGCTAACTATTGGTATGATACTACATCCTATATGTCGATCCACAAGAGCCTGTTTGAGGAAATGTATGAACGGCCACCGCTTATGCTACAGTCTTATGCACTGGGCACTGTGAAGAATGATGAGGTGGAGCAGGAGTTGTTGGGCAGGGATGAGATTTTGTGTAGTGTTAAGAAGGAGTTAACTAAAGCCTGGCAGCGGATGAAGAAGTATTATGACAAAGGGCAACGTGATGTGACCTTTGAGCCGGGTGACTTGGTGTATTTGCAGCTACAGCTGTACCGACAAAGATCATTGAAGAAGAGATTTAATGTGAAGTTATCGTAGTGGTATTATGAGCCCTTCAAATTATTACAGCAGATTGGCTAGGTGGCATATAAGTCGTAGTTGAGAGAGTCCTATCTTTTGTACCCAATTTTTCATGTATCTATGTTGATGAAGAAAGTAGGGGACTCTAATTTGCTCGTGTTGAATTTCCATCATTTGATTCAAGGGGTAACATGTTATTGGCTTCTAATGAGGTGCTTCACTATAGGAGTTGGGTGAAGCGACATACTAGAGAGAGGGTATGTCAAGTTTTAGTGCATTAAAAGGGCATGACGAAGGACAACGCTACATGGAAGGACTATGATGAGCTCAAAGAGAGGCCTAATCTTACACTTGAGGACAAGTGTAATCTCGAACAAGGGGAGAATGATATGATTCCAAAGCCATCGGTGCGTAGGAATGATCGTGCTTGAGTGGTGCATAACTACAAGAAGTTACATGCTGAAGGAATTGGAGTCTAAATACGATTTATTTTTATTACAAAGAGGATTTATTTAGGAGCAGGAATTTGTCTACAAATAGCATTTGTTTAGGAGTAGGAATTTGTTTACAAATAGGACCTGTTTAGTAGTAGGCATTTATTGACGAATAAGACTTATTTAGGAAGTCAAAACAGAGGTTATTTAAGGCTAGCTATGTATTAGGAATTTTATTATGTTTTTTGGCGATTGAAAACTTTGGTGATTTATCAATAAAATTAAGATTTCTTTTATTCAGGATTCTAGACTCGTTCTTGGGCTACGTATCTTGCTGATTCGTCAATGATTATGTAGAGGCTTGATACCGTTTAATCCGTCGGTGGTGTGGAGTTAATTGAGGTTCTCATCATAGTCCCGAGGCTTTTCCATCAAAAACAAACCAGACTTCTCTCTGTCCCCGCCCCCCCCCCCCCCCCCTTCTTTTTTAGATACAAAACAACAGACGGGACACTTCACTTCAGCATCTCATTGTAAGGTTCCATTTCCTGGCCTAGTATAAAGACTAATAAATGCTTCCATATAAAATATATTCCTTCATCAATTAGTTAAATCAGTTCAACTAGCAAACAAAAGCTGGCATTTATTTGTAGTAAGGTGCACTAGATTGCGTTTGATTATAAAAGTTCAGTTTCTGCCAAAACAAATTTGGAGACTGGCTAGAGTCACCTACATCCTACAATATAACAATTGACGAAAGCTATCACCAAACCATTTATTTTCTAGGAAAGTTAAGATACTAACATGACAACTAATATATTCTCCATCCGGGTAAGACACCAAATATTCATATGCTCAAAAGTTTCAGGCAAAAACTGACAGAATTAAATGTTATTTCTTTCATGACACCTGGGTATTTTATGGTGCACTTTGTAGTAAGATGATTGGAATAAGAAATAGACAGATAACAAATTGTATAAACTTATAATTCATACACAATTCAAGAAACTGAACACGCATGCTAATTTGATATAACCCGCAAGATGCTTAACGTAAAGTGAGAGGATGACTTCTTGAAAGAGAAAGAGAGTGGAGAGCATGTTTAAATTGAGATTTTAATGAAAAGAAACAGGACGGACCATGATTTCCTTTGTAAACTTGCGAAGGGAGTGTTACACGACATCATGCTTTCAATGTAATACACTTTGCGTGGCTCACTTTGTAGAGGGCCTACTTTGTTCATCTTGCCACCAAATATTTCTCCATTACCTTAATATAAAGTTTATAGAGCAAAATCATTTCAAAATAGTAAGTTTGTATCATTTTGACATGAGGTTTACAAGCAGCCTCCCCATAATCTATGGGTAAGGGTGTCAGTATCCAACCATCCCCAGATCTAACAATGTCATGATCCCATGCAATAGGTGCATTTCCCCTCTCTCAAATCTCTAAGTTCTTCTGAGCTACTCTTCACATTAGTTTGAATCCATATGGATTGAGGCATCAAAACAACATGAGTACACAGTTAGCGAATCCTAAAAGTTTGGATAAGTACGCATCAGAAAAACAAAATGCACGTGCAGCCAAAAGCTGGTGTAGTGGCTGAAAGCTGTGAGAGTTTATTTCTGATTAAAAAAAAAATTGTCCCGCACGATCAAAACGAAGAATCCCATATTTGTATAACATAAAGGCAAAGTCGATGCCCACAATCTCAATGTTACAAAACTAAGATGATAAAGCATATCTTTCAACATTGAATATTACTGTGTATCTTTGTTTCATATAGTTTGAAGTGATCTTTAGATTGGATTCCATTCAACTAAATGCTCGGCAACTAGACAACATACTTGTATATAGCAAACATAAGGAACTTAAAACAGCTCAGAGAGAGAGAGAGAGGAACAATTATTCTCTCATTCAACTCAACTTAAAAACACCAGAGATGGGGACTACATTAGTATAACAATAAAACCATAGCTATAATAAACTAATAAGATTCCCTTAGAAATTCAATTAATTCCATTAAGCTCAGGTTGAGGGGTCCGTTTAAGCACAAAGGATAAGTATGAAAGGGTGCCATACATGATACATGGTCTAATGTTCACATTACATTACTTATATAGTAAACACACAGAAAAGAGCACATTCTATTCAATACTGGGAAAAAAAATTTCCATGCTATAGCTAGCTCCTATTCTCAATTATATAGATGAAACAAGAAAACAGTATGGATATAGCTTAGTTGGGCTGAACTTGATAGGCTTCTTAAGTTTCCAAAATGAATGCAACTATTAACATGCATAAAGTGTTTGCTACTAAAGAAAAAAGTGGTGTAATTATTCATTATTGTAACCTCTAAAAAAAATATACCCAGAATCTTAATTTAACTTCGTAAATTTTATGCTGGGTATATTTTAGTTAGCTTAGTTCATGGTTTTGCTAAGGGGAAAAATGTCAGAATCTTAATTTAACTTCATAAGCTGACAACCAGCATTAAACTTAGTCGGATATATGTGATATAAGTTCTGAAAACACAAGCATCAATATAGTTAAGCAAAACCATGAAATTATCAAATGGGGGTAGTTTAGGTTTAAGTTCTCACTGAGTAATTATAACAAACACCTTCAGAACATCAATGAAACTTAAAGATTCTATACATTATGAGCGAGAGGGTGACATAACTTACTATGCCCCTATCGGTGGCGATGGCAGCAGTTGTGCTGTTCACGTCAAAGGAAAGAGAGAACAAGCAAAATTAATAAATGAAACGAGATAAAATAAATTTTAAACACTTTTGAGCAAGAGATAAACTGAAGAAATGACAAAATGTTTTAACACGGCCGGGCTTGGGCCGTTCTGGGCTGACTTGGGGCTCGTGACGACAATATGGTTTTACAAATACAAAGGACTTGACAAATCTGTAATAGAGGGCAAATCCTACAAGCATACGCTAGGGAATCTAATAAATCAATGTATTTGTTAAGTTTACACTTGAAGGGTGGAAATTAGCACAGTTGGGATATTAAACAAATATATCCACGTGCATCACACGTGCATTATACTAGTAAATCAATATACTAGTAAATCAATATATTTGTTAAGTTTATGTGATTACAATTGCTGGATATAGTTAAGAGGAATATAAATATTATTAGTTGTAGTGTAAATTGTAGTAAAACTTCTATTTAATTATTTTATTAGGGAAAAGAAAAACAAAAGAAAATGAAAATTAAAAATCCCTGAGAAAGGAAATATCTTTTTCTAGGTACTAGTTAAGAGGGCACGTGCAGTGCACGTGTGCTAAAAAAAGTATTGCAGAGAAAGATAGATATGCAAATTTTGGTGTAGCTCCAGGCTTTGCACATTGATTTGAAAACAATAGATTTGGCTAACTCGATCAGAATTGATTTGACAGTATGAGAAAAGGATACACGGGCTATTTATTAAACGACATATTCTTTCCGACCCAACTAACCTGAATCACGCATACAACTTCAAATCGTGTTTTATAATATGAAGATGTTTCAAATTTTTAGTTAACGTACCCATCCTCTAATAAGCTCTAATGGATATTTCCTTTGCATAGGTTCCAATAGCAGCTGCACAAAATCAAGTGAAAATGCACAAATAGGCTTACTACGTTCGATACATTGTACTCGTAACAAACAAAATATTTTGTATATAGACCATAGGTCTAGTATGTACTAATGCGGTGAGTAGTTTTTTTTTAAAAGTTGTACACCCATTTATTTTAAATTTGCTCTCCTACGAAATCATTCTCTAACATAAAAGAAGTGAGGGTATTTAAGTGCAAAGCATGTGAAAACTATAAAGGTGCTTACGCGCTAATTATTAGCCCACTTTAGAAGAAGCCAATATCTTCTTTAATTTTTTGAGTTGTTTATCATATTGTCCAAATCTTAGCTTTTTGCATTCTATTTGAGATCTTCACAAGATAATTGGGTTTTTTTGGGAAAATAATTGGGCTCGGAATTTATTAATAAGCCAAGCCCTTCCTTTATTAGAGCGTGAGGAAGTTGAAGCACAACTGAACTATTGTTCATCTTTTATTTTAAGTTGCACAAATCTTTATTGACATAGTCACTTTTTTTATGGTTGTATTGATGAATCCAATATTCCTGAAGTTCAAGACGCACCTCTACCTTCTTTAGGAAATATTTAATCTGTTGATGCTCAATCACACAGTTAACTAATCTCGATGGGAGGTTAGCCTCTTTTGGAGAATGGAGTCCGCCTTCTCTTCTAATATCCGATGACTTTCACCGTAGTTGGAGGGTTCGCCCACGAAAACGGATACCTGTGGAAGGGTTGGAGTTGGGATCTCCGGTGGTCCCTCCGACGATCAAGCTAGTACAATATCCGGAGGAAAAATCTAAGGAATTCACTGAGGACTTAGGCAATGGAAAAAACTTACCTGATTTACTATTGTTGATGACTTTTATATCTAGGGTTCGGGGACGCTTTCGTCTTTTGGCCTTGATGAGAGCTGTTCGCTGAATCAGCCCTTTCCTCCACGTGTCAAGAGGTGATCGGGGCAGTTTCTGTGTATGCTGGCCGCTGCAATGCACCTTTGTCATGGCAGCATGTTTGACAAGTGTCCAATTGTGGAGGACTTGAAGTCCATGTTGTCCACT
>JBAKGM010000081.1:8729489-8749872 GCA_037177215.1 Asparagus racemosus | reverse complement strand
TGTATTGTACTGGAAGGAAAATTCAAATAAGATAGAGTGTCCTACTTGCGGGGAGGCTAGATATAAGAAGAAAGTATGTGGTCAGAAGAAAGGTATTCCTATCAAGATAGTACGATACTTTCCCATAACACAGAGGCTACAGAGGCTATTCAAGTGTAAGAAGACAGCGATGGCAATGACCTGGCATCATCGTGCTCATCCAAGTGAAAATGGAAGAATGAGTCATCCGAGAGATACGCCCGCATGGAAGGATTTTGACAATAAGCACCCAACTTTTAGTAAGGAACCTCGCAATATCAGACTCGGGCTGGCTAGCGATGGCTTCTGCCCTTTTAGTTTTAAGGGCAATCCACACAGCACATGGCCTGTTGTGTTGATGGTTTATAATCTCTCACCATGGTTAGCAATGGACCAATCCTACTTTATGATGCCTCTTCTTATTGATGGTCCAAATTCACCGGGAAACAATATCGATGTCTATCTTCGACCTCTCATTGAAGAGTTGAGGTCTTTATTCATCGACGGTGTGCAGACATACGATGCAGACACGGGGACAACCTTCACGATGCGTGTAGCCTTAATGTGGACAATCAATGACTTTCCTGCATATGGAATGTTATCCGGCTGGTCCGTACATGGTTACAAAGCATGTCCTTACTGTCATCTCGAGACAACATCGAAAAGGTTACCATTTAGCAATAAGACTTGTTATTGCGGTCATCGGCGTATGTTGCATGAAAATCATCCTTACAGAAATGACAGCGTCCACTTTGATGGTACTACAGAGAATCGTCCACGTCCAAGCCCCTTATCCGGAGAGGATATACTATCTCAATGGAATGGTAAGAACAATGTGACTTTTGGGAAAGTAAAGGGAAGACAGGAGACACCGCAAGGATGGAACAAGAAAAGTATTTTCTTCGAACTGCCGTACTGGAAGACAAATAAAGTGCGTCATAATCTGGACGTCATGCATATTGAGAAGGGAGTATCTGAGCATATACTTAACTTACTTCTTTGTAAAGATGGTAAATCGAAAGACAACCTCAAAGCTCGAAGGGATCTCCAAGCATGGAACATTAGAACAGAGTTGCATCCTATACCAAAAGTGGGCAATCCGGACAAGTTTGTACTTCCCAATGCAGTGTATCACATGTCACAAGATGAAAAGAAAAGGTTCCTTCAGGTGTTACATGAGTTGAAGGTTCCTACAGGATTTTCAGGAACATTTAGTAAGAAGATAAAGATTGTTAAAGGCAAAATCGATGGGTTGAAGAGTCATGATCACCATGTTATTATGGAGCACCTTCTCCCATTATCACTAAGGAGTGCCATTCCAAATTCAGTTGGTTTAGTAATTAATGAACTTTGCAGTTTTTTCAGGGAATTATGTGCTAAAAACATCGAGGACGATAAGCTGGAGAAGCTAGAGGCTGAAATTCCTTTAATATTGTGCAAGCTTGAGCGTATTTTTCCTCCATCATTTTTTGATATCATCATACACTTGACTGTTCATCTTGCAACCGAGGCTAGGCTTGCCGGACCGGTACAATATCGATGGATGTATCCCGTTGAAAGGTGCATTTAGTTTTTCATTTAGTGTGATTGATATACTTATTCTATTTGCAAGTTCGGATGTCGTAATTTAGTGTAAGTATTTTGTAGGTATCTTCTTACTTTGAAAAATTATATACGCAATAGAAATCGGCCAGAGGGTTCTATTATGGAAGGTTATCTACTAGAGGAAGTAACCACCTTTTGTTCTCGTTATTTGGATGAGCACATTGAGACGAAACTCAACAGACCTGTACAGATCCATGATGGACCACATAAAAAACCAGATTATAGGAAAATGAAGCCTGAATTTATCAACAAGATTCATTGTTTTATCCTTCTCAGTAGTGATTGCCTTGAAGAAG
Source organism: Asparagus racemosus (assembly GCA_037177215.1). NCBI lineage: Eukaryota > Viridiplantae > Streptophyta > Magnoliopsida > Asparagales > Asparagaceae > Asparagus > Asparagus racemosus. The sequence goes on along the minus strand of JBAKGM010000081.1, from coordinate 8,747,953 downwards.
TTAGAGAGTAAGTCTGTTTCGTCTAGTAATATATACTCTTTATATATATATACATATATATATATATATATACTTGTATGAAATAAGATACTTCTAACACTAACTTTTCATGTTGACTTTAGAATTCACAAGGATGAAATACATGTAATGTATCATAATTGGAATGAGGCACGTGTGGAAAAACATCATCAGGATAATTTTTGCGACTGGTTTAAGCATTATGTAAGAATTCTCTTATCTCATATTTCTAAGTCATTGTATTAATTTAAACTATCATCGTTGTGTGATTACCGCATTAATTGTTTTGCCAGAGCCGACTACCAAGCATAGAATCAACATTAGATAAGGAAATTTTGTGCCTAGCTACACTTCCGGATGTTGAGGTTCTGGTCTATAAAGGATTTGGTGTTAGCGGTTACAAGTTTGAAGTCAAGTCTATCGAAGAATCTCGTGCCACCCAGAATAGTGGAATTGCGACCTTAGGATCCAATGGCGATACATACTATGGGTACCTTGAAAACATACTCGGTATCAACTATCCGGGACGAGCAGGATGCATTTATGTATTTCAGTGCGTTTGGTATGATATGAAGACTGGAACAGGAAAGTGGAGAGACAACTATGGGAGTTGGATAGATGAATATGGATTAACAAGTGTAAACACCACACGTATTTCCTTCGAGGATGATCCATTTATATTTCCAGAACAAGCATTTCAAGTATATTACTCAAAGTGCTTGAAGCATCCGGGATGGAGTGTCGTATGTCGATGGAGGCCTAGGGATACTTATGATGTCCCGCAATTTGTAGATTCAGAGATCGTAGAGATCAATGTTGAGGAAGAATTTGAGCAGGGAGAATTTGCATGTCAAGATGCATGTCCCGAATCTGATGAAGTTTCGTGGGTCAGAAATGATCTGAATAGTGAAATTCTTGTAGATATTCCTACAACTTCTAATGCATCTATAAAACGAAAAAGGTAACCATTTTAAAATTTGTAATTTAATGTGACTATTGAAATGTATACATTCTAAGGCATTTTAATTAGTGGTATATTTTGTTGATATGTACATATGTTTAGCTCAACCTCATTCTTTTGCTATCAACATATTCTTCTGCATATATCTCATATAAAATAAAAACTTCTTTTCTAGGGGTTAACAACGATGGCCGGAGGACGTCCATCTCAAGGCAAATCTCGTAGACATATAGTGCTCAATGAACTAGAGCGTGAGGCAAGAGAACGTAAGAGAAGTCTCAGAGCTGCTCGAGCTTCTCTATCCATCCCAAGCATTGGGGAGATTACTCCGGCTAGAGGTTGGAAACCTGATCATTAATGAATTTCATTTTCAAGGCATATATACTCTTTGTCTTACTGTAACTATTATAAACTGTTATATATCTTTTTCTTGTCTCTTAGCATTTGTACTCGTGGAAGAAGTTTTGTTTATTTTTAGTAAAATTTTGATTTTATTTCCTAGCAGATTTTCATGGGGATTCGGAAGAGGCAACCAATTTGCAGACCCCCACTACACGCTCCACACCTTCAGATCACTCTGCAAGTTAGTATATTTTAGTTTATTAAAATGTCATATTGGTTATGTATTATTTTATTCACATGGACCTTGTGTAATTAATTGTTATGTCTAGTTGCGGGTGATGCATCCACATCTGCAGCAGCTTGTCTTCCTAACCATCCTTTTAATATTCGTCCTAATCGTGCTGCTAAACGCGCGCAGAATCGTGGTGATAGATTGTCAGGTATATGATTGTTTATAAATTACATATTATATGTTTCCTTTAAATCATGTATTTTTTCAATTAAATCATGTATTTTCTAGTAATACAGTGGACAGATACTCTTTAACTCAGCAGTTCCTATAACCTCAAGTTATCTTAGTGGTACAGTGAGTATGATATACACACAATATCTTCATAATACATGACTCAACCATCAATAGATTTGAAATATCCAGGACTTGTTCTGTTTCCTAGAGAGGTCAAGGCCTCTCAAAAATAAGATTCGATACAAAGTTCAGGCAATGTGCAAGCTATGTGAGTTTTTATTTATATATAAATAGTCAATTTTTAATCTGGCAAAGCACAACACCCTAGTCCGACCCATGTATTAGTTGGGTTAGACAGATTGATTTGATCTATATCAATTTATGCCAAGTCCTACCTGGTAATTTAGAATCGTGACCAGGTCAACCCATGGGATTGTCATAGTTAATGTGAAAGTAATTCCAGACTACAAAACTATGGTCAACCCATGGAATTAGTCGTATTGTGCATATTTTAATCTTGGTGCATGGTTTGGCCTGCCAAAATCAATTGAAATTGCCGACATTAGCTAATAGCAACTGATACAAGTTAATGTTGGCTAATAAAGTTTAATACAAAAAAGTTCTGAGGTTTTAAAATGTAAGTGGTTGATTTCATCAGGTTACATTGAAGAAAAATGAAAAATGAAAGTAAATAGAAATATTGTAATTGAACGCTAACCTTTTCCATAAATGATATATCTGTCATAAACTATACCCTAGGTAGCACAGATATTAGTGCCGACACAGACACAGACATAGACATGGTTACAGACATGGGCTGTGGCAAATTTGTAAAATGTAGGATACGGCTGCATGGCTCTATACACACACACACATATTAGATCAAATATTGAATTAAAACATTTGTTTGTTTCTTTCTACTATCCATAACAATTTAGAATCAAGTTAACTCAAACTAAGAATAAATTTTAACCACAAAAGTTTAGTTTTGATCGCATGGGATAATATGATGGGTATGTTTTAAATATTTAAGTAATCAGTTTTAGTTTTCGGATTCAAAAACCGATTGGTATTGAACCTATAATATTACCAAATAAATTAGTTTAGGGTATAAGTAACAGGGAAATCGGGTTTTGCTTTGAACCACACGTGTTCATGGCATGTCTATGGAGAATCCACGTCCTTACATGTGTCGGACACGGACACAACATTCAAAATGCCTTGTCCAAGTAACCTAGACTGTACCCCTGCTACTGGTAGATGAATCTCAGCTGTGACTGTCCGACATTTTGAGCACCTATATAGTTTCTTTTTTTTTCTTTTGTTTTTTGGGTACTAACAGGTTAGTGTATATTGAATCAGGTTAGCGTGTATTATTCAATACCGAAGGATGAAATATGTACAGACTCCATGAGGACAAAAGAATAAACCGAAAGGATAGGTTCAAAACAAAAAACACCTATCAATTCTATCATAAACTCTCTATACATATATCATCATCTATACCCATGAAAGCTTTCAAGCTCAATATCCTCCCCAGATCTGTGATGAAGACCTTCTAGCTTCAACAAGCAAACTTTTAATCAGAGCACAAATGAAAACAAGCATCACCTGGTAACTTTACTCTCAAACTAAGGATGTAAACAAAACCTCGCACACCAATTTCTATTAGCCATAGTTTCCTGCATCTTTTCCACCTTGCTTAATTATATCTTCAAGTAGAAAACAAGTTGACTTTTGATGGTCTCAAAATCTGGTTGAGATCCTCTAAAAACCATATTATTACTCATTTGCTAAATTATATAAGTGCAGGCAGCCAATGCAGATCAATTAAATTTATCTTTAAAGCCCTTGCCACCACATTTCCTTAATACGCATGGAACAATAGCATTCCAATTAAAAGGAGTAGACCCTCCTTGAATAAAATATGTAAACAAACCTCCATATGCTTCTAGTAATAGAACACTAAAAAAATAGGTGTTCAGTACTCTCTTCAGCTTGATCACAAAGTGAGCAAGTAATATCAAACTCGATGTTTTAAAAAGCTCGTGCCTAGCTCGCCTAGGCTCCCTGGCGCTTAGGCTCCACCCGCCTGGGTCTTGAGAATGCCTAGAGGAGTGGAGACCGCTTCCGCGAACTGCACCGCCAGTTCTTGGTCGTGATTTCCTCTATTATTGCCTCCTTTGAACTCCTCCGGTCTCCACCGACCTCCTCCAACTCCTTCAATCTTCAGCATAACCCCCTCCTCCACCACTTAAATAGAAAATAAAAATCCTCCTAGAGTCTAGGCGTTAGTTTGGCAACTAGCAGTGTCTAGCCTTCGATAACATTAATTATAGATGTGGCAATTTATGACCCGACCCTCTGACCCGACCATCTTACCGAACCCGTTATAAATGGGTGAGGATCACTATATATGGGTCGGGTTATAAACGAGTCGACCCAAAGAACCCATTTATTAATTGGGCCATAAACGGGTCAACCCACCAACCCGTTTAACTTTAACTCATTTATCATTCAACCCTTAACATTCAAAATTTGTAAAAACACACCCATAAAATATCAATACTTCTGAAAACTACAAAATTGATAAATTACATACAACACTGGAAATTTTGCAATTTGTAGAAAATGGCCTTAATAGGTTCAAAAATTAAAAAAACATCCTCAAAAGTTCAAAATTTACCAAAAATCATGAAAAAATCAAAACTTACAAAACAGTACAAAAATGTATAAATTATAAACAACACAATGAAAATTTTAAAATTTGCAAAAAACATCCTAATAAGTTTTAAAATTACAAAATACACCCTCAAAAAGTTAAATTTATGAAAACACAGCCTAGAAATATCAAAACCTACAAACAACACAATTTAAGACCTATAAACAACACCATGAAAATTTTGAAATTTGCAAAAAACACCCTAAATAAGTAAAATTTTACAAAAAAACACCCCTGAAAAATCAAAATCTATAAATAACTACACAATCTATACTTATAAATAGCACCATGAAAGTTTTGAAATTTACAAGAAACACCCTAATAGTTTCAAAAGTTGCAAAAAGTACCCAAAATAAGTCAAAATTTTAAAAATTTGAAACTCATAAATATTAAAAATTTTATAATTTATAAATTACAAAAAACACATTGAAATTTTTGAGTTTTGCAAAAAAACACCCTAAACATTTGGAAATTTGCAAAATGCACGCTTAAAAGTCAAACTTTTATAGAAACATGCCCTGTAAATATCAAAACTTACAAAAAGTACAAAATCTATAAGTTATAAGCAGCAACATGAAATTTTTGAAATTTCCAAAAAACACCCTAAAAGTTTAGAAATTTGCGAAATACACCCTCAAAAAGCCAAACTATTACAAAAACAAGCACCGGAAACAATAAAAGTTATAAACAGCAGCGTGAAAGTTTTGAAATTTGTAAAAAAACACCCTAAAAGTTTCAAAATTGCAAAAAACACCCTCAAAAAGTCAAAATTTATAGAAACACCATGTAAATATCAAAACTTATAAATAGTACAAAATCTATAACTTGGAAATAGCAATGTGAAAAGTTTGAAATTTGCAGCAAACACCCTAAAAGTTTCAAAATTGCAAAATATACCCTAGAAAGTCAAATTTTATAGAAATGTACGCCAGAAATATGAAAATTTACAAACAGTATAAAATCTATAGCTTATAGAAAGCAACGTGAAAATTTTGGTATTTGCAGAAAACACCCTAAAAGCTTAAAAATTGCCAAAAAACCCTAAAAATTCAAATTTAAAAAAATAACTGAAAAGCCAAAACTTACAAAGGGTATAAAGTTTATAAATTAGAAAAAGTTCACTGAGAAAATGATATTTATAGAAAACACCCTAGAACTTTTCAAATTTATAAAAAATAACCATCAAAATTCAAATTTAAAAAACACCCTAAAAATATCTAAACTTCTAAACAGTGACAAAACCTATGAATGGTAAATAGGACCATAAAAACTTTGACCATGGACTCTATGTTAAGTACATGAAAATTATAAAATAATTAAATGGGTTACTTGGGTCGGTGGGTAACCCGTTTAATAAGCAGGTTGACCCAATTATTTGATGGGTCGGGTCAGGTCAATATTATACGAGTCGGGTCGAAATTTATATGGGTCGGGTCGGGTCAATATTATACGAGTCGGGTCGAAATTTATATGGGTCGGGTCGGGTGGACCCGTTTGCCACCCCTAATTGATTGTAAGTAGAAAATAAAAAAATAAAAAAATGGTTTGGCCCCTCCAAGGCTTTAGGCACCGGGTCCGATGCCTAGGCTGCCTAGCACTTTTTGATCAATCTGTAAACCTCTTTTCCTCAATTGAGTTCTAGTTAAAAGCTTTCCATGGCATATCAACCATAATATAAGATTGTCTTGGTAAATTCGTTGCACTCCATACCAATTCCCTGCTAGGTAACGTTAGGACGGATTGGTTTAAGAGTAGCATAGGAACCTCTTGAACTGAATTGAGGAGGAGACCCCTTCCAGATAATACCATCGTCCACAATATCAGCAAGAATAAGAGCATATCGTCTCAATTTAAGGATTTTCTTAAAGCCCCAGGAATGAGCAGAGGAAACAGAGATATCCCAAATATTAGCTTCTTTGATATACCTCCCATGGATCCATTTCGCCTATAGATTATCAGCCTTGAGAGCTATACACCAAAGGTGCTTAAGCTTCATAGAATTGTTTGCAATAAACACATCATGAACACCAAGAACACGTATATATTTATTTTTAATACTTGAGTAAAGTTTGTTCATTTAACACTGGTGCTGTGGTGGGATGTTCAATTCTGTTTATTTTGGGTTTTAGCTTAGTTTACTTTCTGTTTGTTTAGGAATGGTTAGAGAGGCGTGCTGATTATGGAGCTATAATTGATGGAGCAAATATTGCATTATATCAACAAAACTTTGCAGATGGTGGATTCAGCTTGTCCCAGGTTTGTTCATCGTTTACTGAATTCTTCTGTTATGTCTGACCTTAAACTTCTGTGTCACTATTGATGTTATTTTGCATGTGTTCCTTTATAGAGCAGCTGGATGCTGTTGTAAGAGAGCTTTATAAAAGAAACCAGAGTAAATGGCCGCTTGTTATACTCCACAATAAGCGTTATCGAGCACTCATGGAAAACCCTTCCAATAGGCAGCTGCTCGACACCTGGAGAGTTGAAGGTGCACTATATACAACACCAAATGGATCAAATGATGATTGGTAGGGTTTCCTAGTAAAAATATTCCAAATGCACTATTGTCTACAATGAATTCTGGAACTTTGTTATCTCGGAGTTTATGCACAATACTGTATTACTTAAACAGACTTGCTTTATGAGAGACCTGGGATGAGACTTATGGATTTACAGTCTTATTTAGTTATAGTTTCTCATAATTTGATACTTGTAAATGAAAATTCCAGAAAAATTAATTCTAAACATATATCCATAATTTTCAACTGGTAGAAGAGACAGATTTCGTCCACCCCTACTCTCACCACATGTAAAAATTAGAACCACGACTTTATATCTATTAAATATTTCACTATCTTCACATCTATTTATAAGTCCTTTTTATAGGTTGCTAGTTTTCTTTCTTCTATTTATAAGGTATGCTTCGGCCTCTTGTTTCTTATCTAATACAATAGTTATGGTTCAGGTATTGGCTGTATGCAGCAGTAAAACTAAAATGTTTGCTTGTGACAAATGATGAAATGAGAGATCATATATTTGAGATCCTAGGCAGGAGCTTCTTCCCCAAGTGGAAAGAGCGACATCAGGTATGTGCTTTGGATCACCTCTATCAGATTTATTTTCCTTCTAACATACATACTCTGACAAAGGGTGATGATGCTTATCACCTCCAGTTATGATATTCCTTAAATTTTAAGTTGTCATATTCGTAAGTGATAATGCTTCCAAATCATATAGTGTGGGCTTTACGATTGATCGATGTTTGCAGTAACATCCTTATCATGAACATTGCTAGACTTGGTGGTTTATAATCGTATAGGATTCACTGAGTAGTCAAGAAGTCGGAACCATGAGTAACCGGTTAGGACAAAGATTTAGAAATTAACCAGAGCAAAAAAGATTAACAAGTTATTTGGTGCTGGTTTGTATTTTGTGTGAATGAGTGATGGATGCTTTGGACATGAAAGAATCTTAGGATATTTTATGAGTCTAATTAGTATAGATATCTGATAATTGACTTGTAAGCATGTCTGTTCTTAAATTTCTGAGGATATTTAAAAACGCTTTGTATCTACACCCTTTCATTTGGAGGACCGAAAACAGCTAGCTGATAAATAGACGAGACTGTTGGGGTTTCAGCCCTAAGAAGTGAAGGGCTTCTTCAAACACTTACTTGCGAGAAGTGTTCTGATGGTGTTTGTGCTCCATGCTGAAGCTGCCAATGTGTCCCGGATAGGAATATAGCTCTTCGATGATTGAAAAGCTCCCTTTTGGTCATTTAACTTCATGTTTAACTATTGTGTTCACTCCAAAGCCATTGAAAACTAGTATGATTTAAAATGGCCTATTCTGCATTCACGATTACAATGTATTCTTTTCTTTTATTTGTTGAAAATTCATCTGGATTCATACATTTCATATTATAACCTTTCATAACATTCTCTTTCAGGTTCGGTATACATTCGTTAAAGGTAATTTGAGACTGACAATGCCACCCCCATACTCTATAGTTATTCAGGTATTTTCATCAGAGCTTGTATAAGCTTCACACTAGAACTGCACCTTGCTACTCGTTGTAGCTTGTAAAATTTTCTGCTGAAGACTTGTCTGTTTTTTTTTCTGTGCTTTTAGGAGTCTGAGGCAGGATCATGGCATGTACCGGTGGAAAACCAATGCTGTGATGAGAGTATGAGGGTTTGGCTTTGTATTACTAGACCAGAGTCACGCAATAGTGGCAAATCAACCCATACAAAAACAGAAAAGATGCACGACGCAGATAAATTTACAGCTGAGAATGTGAATGGTGTGAAGAAATCATCCTCGGAGTTGCAAAATGATACATCTATACCTATAACAGGGAAAAGGAAAGACAGATCTCCATCACCTTCAAAGCCACCTGCTGGCTGAAATTATTTTTTTTAATATTTATTTTTGTATCTCCTATGGTGTAACTTTAATGTTTCTAGATGACTTTAGCATTTGTCCTGAAACTAGAATTCAGATAGAGGAAAGAGGTCTCATCACGAATGTTCCTTTGGTGGCATGAGTTCTCTTTTTGACGAAAATTCTGGTCATAAGTTATTGTTCATGTCAGTGGGTCGGAGATAATATAATACTAAATAAATCTTAAAATAAAATTTGTTTCAAACATTTTTGTGATGTTCTCATCTAATGTATTTGTCGATGACTGTGGGTGCAAGTAAGCATCTTCTTCTCCTTGCCCATCTGGTCTTATTTTGATTCCATAATGAGGATAAAGTAACGAACTCATCCTTAAGGTATTTGCTGAGCTTCCAAGTTCTCTTCTAAAGTACAAATGTACATATTTTGCCTCTTAACTATGTTTGTGGTTTCAATATGTTCATTTTGCAAGTCTACAAACATATATTTTATAGATCAATGACATGATGATTTTTTTTATATATTTTCCTAGGTTTTTAACAATTTATCTTCTATTTTCCCCAAGCTAAAACACATTTTAAAGTACTTTTACTTTTTGCCCTTAAACCATTTTTATGAATAAGAAAATCAATTTTTAACAAAAAATACAAGAAATCCAAAAAACACTATTGCCTTGCTCACATACATAGTTTAAGGGGGGAAAAGGAAATTGATACTTTAAGGGGCAACTTTAGAGTTTGCCAATACTTAAAAAATGTGTTTGGATGGGATTGGATGGGGGGAGAGATAGCAAAGGGTAGGGAAATAAATAAGCACTTAACTATGTATGGAATTTTTTTTATTTTATTTATTTATTTATTTATTTTATTTTATTTTTTTTATTTTGAAGGAAGTGAGGAAAATTAGGGAAGGGAATTTTGAATATAAATGTTACCATTTTGTGTCCTTCCACATTGTGATGTAGAGGAGGGGAAGGGAATTGAGCATAATACATTTAGCTTTTTCCCCTCTATCATTGTGGATCAATGACTGAGGTTTAACCAAGAAACCCTTCTTCTCTATTCCCTTCTCTTTATTAGAACTTCTAAACATGATGGAATAAATACTCCTCCATTACCCTTATTAAACTTTCAAACAATATATTATATTTTATTTCTCCTTCTCTATCTTCCTTTTATTTTATCTTTTCCTTTCCCTCCCTTAGTAAACTAGGTTAAGTGGAAATGATCACTTTGTCCTCCATAATATTAGGAACTCTGTTTTGGGTTCATAATTCAGCATGCTACATGCAAGAAAAGCTATCTGCCTTAGATCGTTGGAGTACTGGTGTCGATATATCTACCGTGCACTGATTTTTAATACAAGCGATTTTGATACCGAGATAGTACAATTAATTTCCAAGAAGTATGACATAGAATTCTGCTAAAGTTTTAGTCCAAATTACAAGTAGCAAATACTGCCTGTGAACGAATTAATTCCAGGATTCAGAATATGCTAACAAATTACACTTTTTGTGGGATACTAATCAAAGTGACACGTAGTTATTCCATAGTCTGTACGTGATTATATGTGCATTGCTAGGAGAGAATGATTCTATCCACAAAAAATAACCATAATGATATTAGTTCCTGAGTCATATCAAACTCTCCCTTAATCTCTCCCTATACGAGGGATACACGTTTTACCTCGAACATATACCTGAAGTACCGAGTCATATCAAACTCTCCCTTGAATATAAATAATCTCGCATACATCCTTGTCTTCAGCTCAAGCAAAAGGCATCGTTCCTCTTCTTCATCTGCTCAATAAAATTATATGATAGCGCAACAGTAGCGCAAAATGCAGCAGAAACAAGGATACGCTTGGAACTGTTTTCTTAATTCCCCATCGGTTGGTGCTTGAAACAAAAAAGAGCAAAGCTTCGTCTCTTTTATATCCTTGCTCAAGCAATTGCCGGAAGCCATCAAGAGAATATAAACATCTCAATCAATTAGCTTCTAAGTAGTGATTCATGTTCCTTAGCAGAAATAAAAGCAGCGGTCTTTGCTCAATGGAGTTTTGGATTCGCAGCAGCTTGCCCACTACCTGAGGCCGGAGTTTTTGTACTAGTACCCCCATCATGTGTTCCTACCATAGACTTCTTGATCTGGAAGAGATTCAAGCAAAATTTAGTTTAAAAATATGTAGAAATCAGAATAATGCATCCATCTAAACACTAAACTGCTCAGTAAGTTTTGTGCATGGATTATCTTATCCTATGAAATAAGATTTAAGATCCTACCAAGTGATAGCCTTTGCATGCCAGACACCAAAACTTAGAGAACAGATGTTGTTTAAAAAAAATTGATATTGCGCGCATCCTATCAGAGCCAATATGCTTAGGCCTTGGTGGGAAAGTAAGGGCATAAGATTTTATAGTTTATACATTTTTATTGAGTTAACAAGAGTTGAAATAGTTTGATTTTTGTTGGATTTTTAGTTTAATCACATGGTTAAAGAATACCATGTGCAAGGAACCAAATGTTATGACCAATAATTTGAGAGCAGCAGTATAAAATTCAATTTGTAGTTTAATCACATGGTTGAAGAGTACGATCCAATCACTTGCTCATATTAGAGTAAACACGCACCATTTAAGCGAGTATGCATATGAAGATCATTGATTACTATAGTCTATATGCATGGAACCAAATGTTATGACCAATAATTAGAGCGCAGTAGAATAAAATGCATGAATATAAACCCACTTTGAGTCTCTGACACCACATGTAAATCGTTAATCATATAAAAAGGAGGACATTAACTGATGTCCATGTCAAAAAGGAAAAAGATCTCTTTCAGCAGGTAAAGCCTAGTATTTAGCAACTATTCATTTTAGGTGACTAATGAGGAGCTGAGACGTGGGAATACACCTGACCATTCATATGCCAGAAAGAGAGAAAACACCAAACTGGAAGGAACATGATTTTTTGGGCTCATTTTGATTCTCAAGCTTGTGAAAGCCTCACATATATTGTTTGCCTAGAATAATTAGCAAGAGTAAAAGTGTTAACTCTTACCAAATACCCTAAACTAGATTTGAGTGGAGATGTAACTATAAGATGGATGTTTTCTCGAAAGCATTATGCAATGGATGTTATATCGGGAGCATTCCAATATCACCTTCAGAATGAATTTTATACTGCTGCGCTCAAATTATTGGTCATAATGTTTGGTTCCTCGCATATGGTAATCAATGATGTTCATATGCATATTTGCTTAAATGTTGTCCGTGTTTACTCTAATATGAATGATTGGATGGTAGTCTTCAATCATGTGATTAAACTAAAACTGAATTATATAATTTGAATTGGCATAACGTGAAGTCACAAACTTTTCTCCATATTCTTATGGTTCTCCAAGACTTCAACTGACTAGCTATCATATCCATTTGATTATCTGGTGCAGCTATTAACAAGCTTAATAGTGAAAAAATTAAAAGAGGCTACCATGGAGAATTTTACGAAGGAAATAATCAAACTGGTAACCAATGATAATAAAACATAATAATGCAACTGAAAGAAAGAGCAAATGCAGAAACACTAACTAAGGATTGCAGTATTAGAACCAGACATACCATTGCAAGCCTCTCTTTATGAATATCATTTGTGGACTGCATGTCATCCAAAAGAAAAAATAAGCTGAGGTAAATAATTAGTAGAAGTTCCTTTCAGCAGTCTTGCAACTGCTAAGGTCATAATCAATTATAAAAACAATATATATTGAAATATCCTACCGGCTTCTTATAACACTTGATCTCATCTCCGCTAAAGCCAGGCAAGGCCATATTCCAATGTCTCTCTGCAAAGTATAATAAAGAATTTTATGGTTGTAACTATTGAATCAAATAAGAGGAAATGGGAGGGGCCTGAAACTTAGCCACATCAGATAAGGGGCCATTATAAAATTCTTACCTACATGTACAAGTATGTCCTTTGCTTCTAGTGTAGTTGATTTTCGATGCTTAGCCAAATGGCAAGCTGCTGTAACTATCTGTAACGCCAAGAAATATCATTAGGAAAAATGCTTCGCTTAATGAACAAATACAGTTAAGGAAATAGACATGTTAAGAAATATCTTTGACATGCAAACTACAGATATTAAACAACGTCCACAAGTAAATCAGAAATCATATTAAGGTTGAAATCTTAACCATACAAAAACATGTTTTTTCCGCAAAACTTCATGTGGATTTTCATAATCAAATTCAGGGTTCTGTCAAGAATAGATTTCTCTGCGAAACTAGGGAAAAGAGTTCCAAATAGGTAAAGTCATACGGCTACTGTCAATGCACGGGAAGACATAATTGATTATGAGGATAAAGGAATAGTTTCTCTCTTATTGTTAGTAACACAATAGTCTTTAATGAGAACAGGAACTCACAGATTCAATGAAATCATCAGCAATCTCCAGGAGGTCATCTTCAATTTCAGGACGCAACTTTTCAGACCGATCAACCTGTTGAAACAGAAACTACACTGAATGAGTATTGTAGCCTAGGAAACAGTTGGCAGAACAATATACACATATACTTGGAAATACACATCTAAACAACTGAGAAAATATTGGATACTGTCACAACACCGGCTTCTCTTGGAAACATGAGCGATTAGACATACTGTGGTTCAAAATTATAATGCAAAACGCCATTCGAAAAGGTGAAAAGAATATCACTTTGATGTGAATTGTAAGGCATAGAAAATAGTTCTGGCACCACCATGCATGCATCGATGACACGGTGACATAATATACATTTCTGAAATCTTGAAATGAAATAGGATTTTGTTCTTCTGACATTTGTCTTCCCCACATCATGGGAGTGGGAGTGATTGTGAAAAGTTGAGTAAGTGCATAAGGATTGCTTCGACAATAGATTTCTGATGTTCTTGGTCAGTGACACACTAGCAAAATTATATGCACTTTAAAATCCTTAAATACAAACAAGTAAGGTTTCTTATCTGATAGTACTTTTCACTTACCTCCAAATCATGCAAATGAACAATATATATACATACATAGCCACATGCATACATGCACATACATACATAGCCACATGCATATATGCACATCACCATATCTATACATACTCAAGGATGGATGCGTGCATGAGTTTGCATGTGTAAATGTTAATTATCCATATATCCTTGTAAATATGACAAATGGCGTGGCCTTCAAGGCATTTGTAGATTACAACTACCCCAAGTGCCTCTTGGAACTGACGTTCAAATCACTTCTTAATAAATTGACGCGTATGCATGTATGTAAAATGCCTACAATAGTTATGTATAGTTGTATACGCACACTGAGTTCATTATTTAAAGTCACCAAAACAAGTTATAAGTTCAGAGCATATGACAATAATAAACGGAATTTGGTATCCAGGTTGGATAAAGGGGTTTTTACTTTCCAAATTATAGAAGTAATTCACATTTAGGTAGTACCGCATAAGAGAAGCAAATTAATTCTTAAAGAGAACAGCCAACCTGTGTTACCAATTCTCGGATCCGCTTCCTGCTTATAATATCATTACTGATCTCTTCAGTATCATTAGATCCCAACCCAGGTTGGGCCAAAGCTTGAACACTTGACTTTTGGGTTGTAGGTACAAGAACTTGTGAAGCTTGATGTTGTGGAGGAATATTTGGTTGATTCCTAAGTGGATGGTTGTCTTGTGACTGATTTTGCAGTGAGCTTTGCTGTTGCATATGCTGTATTTGTTGTAGTTGGTGTTGTTTCTGCTGCTGTTGCTGCTGAGAAATTGATGTTTGTTGGTGATGCTGTGGAAGTTGAGGCCTTTGTTGCATAGTTGGTGGTCTCATCTGGGGCCTATAAGAAGAGGAAGGTAAAGAAGCTGCATTTGTTTGCTTTGCTTGGGATGACATCCACTGCTGATGAAGAGGTTGGGAACTTTGTGATGCAGGTGATTGGGTAATGGGTGAAGTAATGGAAGGACCTCTTGGGCCAAGATGACTCGGGAATTTCTGCAGCAAAAAGAATAAAGATGAGGACTTTCATTTTCATCCGAAATGATTTCCAACAATAACATCACATATGAGCTTCTATCTCCCAAAAAGATCAGGGTAGAAATAATTGTGGACCAAGAGAATCAAAGGCAGGGAAAATAATAAAACCAATAAATACAAGATTGTCTTAGCGGGCTGGTTTTTTTTTTTTTTTTGGTATTTAAAGCTCAAGAAAATGCAACCCATTGTAGAAGGATCAATAAGTCAGAAGTCAACTACTAAATACAAGATTTTAAAGCAAATCAAGTGTAATATCAATTTCCCCTGAAATCATCTGAAGGATGATACACGAAAGTAAAAAACATCAATGAACTGCATAAAGGGGCAACGTAAAAGAGGAAATCTTCACACCTGATCCTTTCGAATTGAAAGGAATAACAATATGCACTTCAAGACTATATAAAATTACTTTAAAAATTCATAAAATTCATGATACAAAAATGCCAGAAGACCAAGAGCATTGTTTATGATAGTTCATATCATTCTAAGTTTGTTTAGGTGCAATTTTCACAAAACTACCATAAGCTTTGTCGAGGTTTGCACAAAACTAACATAAACTCTTTTCAGTAGAGAAACTATCAGGAACTTTTCACTAAACTTTGATATCTGGTGGCAGTTAGGATAGGTTGTAATCCTCTTCACATGTGATATTCTGTATTACCATCATTCCCATAGAGACTAATAAAGGTAGTTTAGACCTTTTATCAAAGACGTTAACAACATTAGAAACATATTCCAACAGTTCATAACACTTTTATGTAGTTTTCAACGTTCATGGTAGCTTTCTGTAATAAAAAAAATTATGTTGGGTTTGTGCAAAAACCCCAAAGTTCATCGTAGTTTCTTGAAAATTACCCTGTTTAATATAAACATTATGGTATCCTATTTTTGTACTTCTATCAATTCTTTGTTTGCATGCCAAGTGGAGTCGGAAGTGTTAATAAAAGGCGGAAATAAAGGATTAAAAAAGAGATTATCAGTACATACAGATATTACCGACTTACTTGAGAGTTTAAACCCTGGCTAGGTGGAGTCACCGATCTAAGTTGTGGCTGACCAAGTCTCTGCTGATTTTGCCCAAGAGCCCCAGTAGGTCTCATCTGAGAAGTACTCAACGAACCAATCATCCCTATTGTCTGAACTCCAGGAACAGGTTGCCTAGCCTGAAAAAATATCACCCATTAGCACCAAATTAGAAAAATGCAAGTTTATAAAAATATAACTTTCAATGCACCCGAAAAATACATCATTTTGCTTTTATCAATTCACAAGCGTGAAGGCAAAGTTCTTAAAATACTACTACCCTTCTTCTTGAAAATAGATGGCCAGCATCATATCCTCAATATGTGGGAATTCAGGAATAAATAGAACCTTGGGATGGCGTAACTGCAGCATTTTCTGCATCAATTTTACGATTTTATGGAATTAACTCCACTAGTCTTTAATCACAATATAATAACTTCGACAAAATAATTGAATGAGTTAGAATTTGAAAAATTCAAGGAACAAGCAAAGTTCCTTCAAATTGTTAGGATAGTGCAACCACAACATTTAGCAATCAATAGACACTTAGGACAGTACAACCACAACATTTTATCCATGCACCTAAAAGTTTAATACTGTCTTCAAATTGTTACATTTACTCGAATTGAAGGGGGCAAAAACTAAACTTTACTTAGATGAAAACACACCCACCTGATCGGGCCCCCCAACAGAACTCCTCGGCATTGCAGCAAAGGGCTGCATATGAGAAGAACTCGGGCCGCCGAACGGCGTCGAAGGTCTAAACGACGAAAAAGAAGCAGACGACGGCGGCCGTTGATGATGCGAGTATCCAGCAGGAACTCCAATGGCGATCCCTCCTCCGCCGCCGACGCCGACGCCGCTTCTTGAGATCGGTTGAGTCGGTGGCCGAGGCCGCGAGATCGCCGGCGGAGTCCGCTGCTGCAATTGAGGAGGTTTCTGAGGTTCTAGGGTTTGGGGTTGGGATTGAGCGGGGTTAGGGTTAGAGTTAGGGTTAGGGTTTGGGGATGGGGCTGATGATGCTGGTGGTTCGATTGGGGTTGAAGGCGGTGGATCTGAGGACGACGGCGGTGGTGGGTCCGAGGAAGGGGTGGGTGTATCTGTGGGTGTGGATGTTGATGGTGGCGTTTCCATGGATTTTGATTTTATTTGCTGTTTGTTTTTTCGGCTCTCTAGCCTTTTTATTACCGAGAGAAGAGACACAGGGGCGGGGGGACAGCCTAATAGGAAAAAAAATTATCAATAACACCCCTTTCTTTTAAAGTTTATTGTCCTATTCTCTTCAACTTAAGTTTCATATTTGCAGTTTTAACCCCCGCAGATTTTGCAACTGTTTCCTTTTCCTTTCTAAAACTTCTTTGTAACTAGTTAGCAGTTATACTATGTCTAAGAATAAGGACTTAAAAATTCAATTAAGGCAAAACATCCTTATTTTTTCGGTTTATTGTTTTCTTCCCCTTCGAATTGAATTTCTTATACGCAATTTCGACACATAAATTTTTTATAACTACTTCCCTGTTCTTTTTCTTTTTAGGAAAAGCTTCTTTTAACTGGTTATTATGTTATCCTAAAACAAAATCAAGATGGGCAGAGAGTAAAGGGAGAAAATAACTTTATTATTGTCCTGAAGAATTTACGACAGGAAAAAAATGCTTCGACTTTTTCCCTCCGAACCTTCTTAATGGATCACGGGATTAGTTCAGTGACGGTTGAAATTAATCAGACTCTATATCACAATAGGCTGAATTCAATGATAAGCCCTTGAATCCTTTCACTAGTGAAAGAAATTTTTCTCAAGCAAGTTACAGGTTTCATGAAAATCCACATTCTTATACTGTCAAAAGGATTGCCCTTGATGATATCTAGCGTGAGTGCACTTGGTCCTGCCGAGGAAAATACAGCTATTTCAGGTGCAGGTGTTGGGTTCATGACAGTAATTGTCTCTGAGATATTTCCAGCAGGATTCCTGACATCAAACAAATTAAAGTCCATCAGCTTATTTAACTCGGGGAGCGAGATGGAGTCGATCAGCCTGATGTTACTTAGATTTTGAGCTCACTTACAATTCAGATGAGATGTGCGCAAACGACGACTGAGCCTCGAGAGTTCTCATGAGAGCTGAAGGGATGACAAACTGGAATGCAACGTCCATTGCTATGAGATGAATGAGCATCATTCCTACACCAGCAGCACGTTGAACGTCGTTAGCCTTTGCAGTAGATGTCAGTGGATGAAGAATTTGTTGGAAAAAAAAAACTAGTAGAATCTCAATTCTTTTCCCATTTAAATAAAAACCCAACAGAACCTGTGAATCTTTTTTTTTATCTAAAATAAATAGAGTATGATCATCTCTTGTTTCACCAAAGGGATGATAATGAAAAGTTCGTTGAAACTTCTTAGATTTTGTGGGTGGGGGGGGGGGGGGGGGGGGGGGGGGGGGGGGGGGGGGGGGGGGGGGGGGGGGGGGGG
>JBAKGM010000081.1:8702791-8714239 GCA_037177215.1 Asparagus racemosus | reverse complement strand
ACTTAATTAAGACGAAAATTGTGTCTTTCTACATGCATAAAGAGGCATTTGCATAATATAATCTTGGTTAGTTGCTCAAAAACATTATCATTCATCATATTATTGCATATGCATAACTATATTTTCGAGCTGAATAGTAATTATGTAAAAAAAAAAATTAAGAATAAGTGTTTAACCCAAAATACAATTTCATGGGAACCCAAAAGCCCTCACAAGATAGTTAGTGTTTAACCAAAAATATAATTTCAAGAGAATCTAATAGTCATTAGAACCATAAAAACTTTAATACCTATAGTTATTGGGAGTTATTAAAAGTGAGAGGGTATAAAGGGAAATCAAAAGTTTTAACATAGCAATCCTCTTTTATAGTAGTATAGATTTATGTTATTTTTAGGATAAATTACACTAACTCTCACGAACGTTTAGCATTTTGCAGTAAACCCTTAATAAATTTCAAAATCGTAATGAGCTCCTAATAACTTTTGGAACTGCTAAAATTCCCCTATAAGTTTCCCAGTTTTGCAGATAACTGCTAGTAATTAGGACCGAGAAATAACATTAAAAGGCATTTTGAAAAGTTAATGGGTGGTTTTAGTGTAACTTACTCAAAAGATAGTGAGATTGTTCTGTAAAAGTTATTGGCGGTTTAGCACGATTTTTAAAGATATTGGGGTTTACTACAAAATGCTGAAAGTTATTTGGGGTTTAGTGCAATTTGCCCCTATTATTTATATCAGTTAATGGCATCTGTATTTTCTCGCAAGCTCCTGTTCACGTTTCCATATTAATTAGATCCACGTGTTAGCGTAATGTATACTTACTTAACAAGAGGAACCAGTTTATAATATGACGGTAGCAATATTGTAGGACTTTCATACAGTGTCTTGCAGCCTCTTCTATACAATTTTATGCATAATAGGAAGGGATTTAGATATTTTCTATATTTAAAAAAAAAAAATCTATATAGTGTTTTTTTTTTTGGGTCCAGGGACTTGATTAAAATCAAAGTTCAACAAAACTTACTATTATTTCTTTTCCCCTAAAATCATGACATGAAGCATTCTAGTAGGTCCGAGAAAAATTGGTAAAATATGAATTTTTTTGTAAGACATTTAAAATCATGCCTCCAACAAGTTTTGATCTACATTTTCTTGACATACATTTTTATTAAATTGTGATTAATTTAGCAAATTCCAGTCGCGGATACTGATTATTTAATCTGAGATGAAAGAAGCAAGTGAGTCAGAAATCAGGCTTAATGAAGTAAGAGGGGCACAACAGGACAAAGTGACTCTGAAACCATCCTTTTAGATATTGACGTTTCAAGTGCAACTTGCATTTTAAAAAGCAGGACTTGATGCACTCAAAGTCTCTTTATACTATATAAATTTTAGAGTTGTTACATTGAAAAAAGGCTAAAATTATATCATATGTGGACACTATTATATGACCTAGCAGTCCTGACCAGAAGGATGGGCCCCACATGTCAGTGACCTGTAATCACATACTAAGCCTAATGCTGCTAGTCGTAAATGTCCTACATTTTTAGCGTAAGCATGTAGCCTTTAAGTATTTATTAGTCAAATAAATCTCTCCATTAGTAGTTTTAATCAATAGATCAGTTGGCACTGGACTTTCTCATCTTTTTCTTGAGCAATGGCTTCAATGTTTCCTGGTTTGGGATGGATCCTAGGGTTCTCCTTCATCTGCTCTTCTTTGTTTGAGATTTATCGTCGCAATTTACTATATCAAGATCCTGTAGCCAAGAACTTCATTGTTAGCGAGCACTATAGAACTGCATATCATTTTCAGCCTGCTCAACACTGGATGAATGGTAAATCTCTTCATTTTGCCCCGCTCTGATTATCTATGTATAGCATAGTTCAAGCTTGAAATTATTTTTTCAATATGATCATTGTTTTATTGATTTAGTAATTCTTGCTTCTGTGTTAGAAAATTAGAGTTTACCTCTTGGTTAAGCTCATGGGATACTTGAGTTTTGTTTTGTTTTCATCTCGGGGGAAGTAATAGATAAATAAATAGATTGAAATATATATCATTTTCATCTTCTATATTGGTCTAGTGCGATTTGTCAAAAGATTGCCAATGAAATTAACATGCTTCCTAAATTCATTCACTACAAAACAAATAGGATTTAGGCAAGTATGAAAGTATGATAATTTTAATATTAAAGAGAGGAAAAGATTTGAGGTATCTCGTTTTAGAAAATGGTTGTGGTTAATCTATCAATTTATTTGGTAGGTTAGGTGGGGTTAAAAAGAAAAAGAAAAAGAAAAGAGAAAAAGAAGACAAAAGATAAATGTGGGATCAAAAGTTGTAGACCCGAGTATGTTCAACTGTCAATATTTATAGAGAGAAGTCCATATAGAGCTTTTTAAGCCCAATCAAGCGCATACGTAAAGCCCTATAAGCATTTACTAGCCTACAAGAAGACCATTATGGAGGCAGTCATTGACGGTTACCCCCAAGCTAAGCCTGCGGAGCTTAACTAGCTCAATTTGGTAGCTGAAACGAATCCCATGGTGAATGATGTGTATGTACATCGCTGGGTGGGGGCCCCGGGGGGGGGGGGGGGGGTCTCGGGTTGATTGCTCCTAGTAAGATTTATATTTTCAATATGTAAGGAACAATTTACCAACGGCGCGGGTGCATAATTGCAATCACCCACTTGACAAATCAACAAATATGATATAGTAATACTCTCTCCACCACTAAGATCCGAGTTCAATTCTAAAAGCTTAGATATCTTTTTCTTAACAAAAAGGTTTGGGAATTATAACTCTGTTCATTTCGCTAACGAATTCTTTTAGCGATCTCTCTAATTTATTGGATCTCTTTTCAATTTGCATGAATTTGGCCCGAACTCGTTTCGACCAGACCCAAACGCACCGATGTATTACAACGGTATCTACCACCTCTTCTACCAACACAATCCAGACGCCGCCACGTGGACCGCCAACATCTCATGGGGCCACTCAGTCTCAACGGACCTCGTCCACTGGACCGGGCTTGAACTCGCTCTAACCCCATCCGACCCCTTCGACATTAGCGGGTGCTGGAGCGGGTCCGCCACAATCCTACCCGGTAACAAGCCCGTTATCCTCTACACGGGACTTGACACCGTCGGCAGGCAGGTCCAAAACATGGCGTACCCGAAAAACTTATCCGACCCGTTTCTTCGAGAATGGATCAAACCCAATCACAACCCGGTAATCGAACCGCACGGAAGGATTGACGTGACTCTATTCCGCGACCCAAGCACGGCTTGGCTCGGCAAAGATGGCTCTTGGAGGTTAATTGTGGGCACCGTAATTGACGGAAATGGACTAGCTACACTATACAAGAGTGAAGATTTTGTGAAATGGGTTCGGGCAGAGAACCCGTTACACTACACTAACGGGTCGGGCATGTGGGAGTGCGTGGATTTTTTCCCTCTCGGGGAAGTACAAGGCGTGACGAAATATTTGTTGAAGGTTAGCATGTTTGATGTCTCGTATGATTACTACACGATGGGGACTTACGATGAGGAGAGAGATGTTTTCATCGGCGATGATGCATCGTCTGGTGACTACAGAATGTGGCCGATGATCGACTATGGGAGAGTCTACGCGTCGAAGACGTTCTTAGATGAGGCTAAGCAGCGCAGGATCTTGTGGGGGTGGTCGAATGAATCAAATAGTGTAGCAGACGATGTGGCCAAAGGCTGGGCCGGTGTTCAGGTATGTATTTTGTATTTATGCCCGTATAATAATATTTAACCGAGTATATTCTATTTTGGAGTAGGCTTAATTGCGAACATGTCCATGTTCAAACTAAGTTATTCCTCAATTATACGTATATGTATCGCTCGTGTGGGTGTCATGTGACATTAATACGTGCAGAGAGACTTCCCAATGTCTAAATTATTGCAAAGAGACTTCCATTATCTCTTATAAATAGGTATAGATAGTAGGGAGATAATTCATTGAGACGGCTAGTGTTCAGAGTGTTAATGAAATGGATTAAGATTAGCAATTGCGTACTATTTATAGCTGAGATGCAATTAACAGTATTAAGGTTAATTGTGGATAGACCCCTGTGGGATTGCTGTTTTGAGTTACTCTAATTTTATTTTTGAGGACAGACCCCTGAGTGTTTTTTGGACTATGTTGTCCTCTGGGAGTTTATTGTCAAAAAAATAATTTTCTCATTCCCAGTGACTACAGCAGAGAAGAAAAAGTTTCACTGGGAGGTCTACCTGCAAAAGCAAAACTAAAAGGTAAAACAACGACACTACAGGGGTCTATCCGCAATTACCTATTGTTTTTAGTTAGGAAATGAAAGCTTAAACTAGTCCAAGTTTTTGTGTTTGATCTTATATGCAAATAAGCTTTAGTAATTTTGTGTGCTCCGTTTGGTTTGAAAGTTACTATAATTTTTCCTTTTTTGAGAACAGAGAGGAATTCAGTATGAGTTCATGAGTTCTACTTATATCATGTCTAGACCTTTACATATATAATTATTTGTTTATTTTCAGACTGTTCCAAGGGTTCTTAGTCTAGACACAGATGGAAAAAGACTGGTTCAATGGCCAATTGAAGAGCTTGAATCACTTAGAGGGGAGCAAATCCATTTACAAGACATTGAGCTCAAAACAGGAAGCCAAGTTGAAGTCAGAGGAGTAAAAGTTTCACAGGCTAGTATCTTTACAAATATCATCATTTAATCCATTCATTTTACCTGATGATGAGCACTTGACTTTTAATTTTTTTTTATTAAAACAGGCAGATGTAGAGGTAGAATTTGAGTTGCAGAGTTTAGTTGGGGCTGAGCCCTTTGATGCTAATTGGATTATAGACCCTCCAAAGCTTTGCCGTGAAAAGGGTGCTTATGCTAGTTATGGTGGAATTGGTCCCTTTGGTTTGTTAGTTTTGGCTGCTGATAATTTGGAGGAAAATACTGCTGTCTACTTCAGAGTTTTCAGAGCTGAGGGAAGCTATAAGGTTCTCATGTGTGCTGATCAACGAAGGTATGTGAAATGCAGATTTATAACCTTATAATTAAGCAATGTTATTTAGCTGTCTGGTATAATTTTGGGGTTAAACGGCATTTCTTCGTTCTTAGATTGAGATGATTAGATGGATATTATCTACAGTAAACGAGGGCCGGAGTGTCCCTCTACAAACTTAGATTATGTGTCACTGGCATGGTACACATCCACAGCCCCACAATCTAGATGATCAATATATTCAGATGATCGCTGATGATGTAAATGTCATATTTACTCTTTATGAATAGCTAATTAATCAAGGGTCTTGCTGGTTACGAGTATACTTGCGACGCTTGCGGATGAGCAATTATTAGCCTCTTTTTTTTTTTAAAGAAAAACCAAAATGTATGTTCTTGCACTTTATTAATAAATGAAATAACTCATCCACACTTCCTATAAAATTCAAACAGGTCCTCCAAGAGGTCTGAATTATACAAGCCAGCATCCGGAGGCTTTGTAGACATAGACATAAAGAAAGACGGGAAGATATCTTTGAGAACCCTGGTAAGTTTTGCAAAACAAACTTAATCGCATTTTTAACTGAAAACATTTTTAGTAAGTTTTGTTGATTGCGTTGTCATTAACTTCTGTATGAAATTAATTTGGTAATCAGATTGATCACTCTGTGGTAGAGAGCTTTGGAGGTGGCGGAAGAACTTGCATCACTTCTAGAGTTTATCCTACCATTCTTTTAAATGACAACACTCATCTTTATGCTTTTAATTATGGGACTGCCACTGTAAAGATTTCTGAGCTTAAGGCATGGAATATGGCTCAAGCACAAATTAGTTAAAAGAGAATAAATGTGGTTGTCACATTGAGTGTTAAGCTTGATGCATGGTGTTTATCAACTGGGATCAGCTATGGAGCACAACTTGGATACTCACATGTTTGGTAGAAGTTGCAAATTCAAAAATTTTATTGTTGCATACAGTTGTAATCTGGCATAGGCAGAGTAGAGCATGTTATTTGGAGAGTTTTCAATTATGTGTATTTTTCTATTTTTATTTTTGTTTTTTGTATTTTAGATATAAATGAGTAGAGGAAGGTTTAGGTGGGCTCTTTTCTCCCTCCATATAGGGAAAAGATCCCTCTAAACTGTAATGAACAATTTATTTCATATACTTTTATTAATGAAACAGTTTGACCATTTCATTTGTTATGGGATAAAAAATTTTTGTATAATCTGGCCTGCTTTTTCTTTCAAAATAACAAGGGGTTTTGCATATATGGCTCTCCGATCTTTCATATTTGCAAAATTACCCCTCAAATCTTCATATTTGCAAAATGCCCCAAATCTCTCACATAAATTTTTTTCTACCCCTTCCACTTACTAATTTTAGTTTTTAAACCGGAAATTATTGTAAACCTATTGGAATTTATTGGGAATTTTGTCATTACCATGTTTAGAAAGTAGCATTCAAGTTGGAGTGGTCAAATATGCAAGTTTTGAGGAGTAATTTTCTGAACACCATGGTTTAGGGATAATTTTATTAAAGATTTGAGGGGTTTATAGGTAAAAACCCAAGAAAAAAAGTTTTCTAGAAAAATGGGTCATTTAATACACTTAGAACCAATTTGACAGCCACTCAGTGGGCGTTTGGTTGCTTGCAACTTTAGTTGCAATGCAAGTGTCACTTGCATGTAACTGAGACGTTGCAACTCTTCTTACATACAACTATAGTTGTAATTGTTTGGTTCAAATTTTAAATTTTGCAACTTGTACTTGCACCTGTTTGATTTTGTTTGTAACTTTACATATGCAACTTATTTTTTACCATTAATAAATTACTAAAGTTATAAATTCCTTTCACATTTTTAAAATATTTATTTTTTTAAAAAAATAATTGTTTTTATACTAAGTAAATTGACTTTTAAATTAAAAAAAATTAGTAAGATAATATTTTTAAAATAAAATTTTATTAAAAAAATTAATTTTTTAAAAAATAATATTTTTATAAAATAAAATAATCTTGTAAGATAATATTTTTTGGATAAAAATATAGTTTTGTAAATGAATTTCATTAAAAAATAAATCATTTTCATAATATTTTGAAAAATATTATTGAAATTTTAAAAAAAATAATATTTTAACAAAGAATAATAGTATTCAAGGAAAATTTTATTTTTTAGAAAATAATACTTTTCAATTTATTTTTTCAAAAAATAATAAAAGTTTTAAAATTAGTTTTTTTAGAATTTTTCCAAAACAAATATTTCTTCAAAAAATAATTTTTTAAAGAATTAGTTTTTTAGAAAATAATATTTTTATAAAAACAATATATTTTAAAGAGCAATATATTATAGGAAAATATATTATTTTGAAAAATAATATATTTTTTAAAAATTAATATATTATTTTAAAAAATAATATATTATTTAAAAAAATAATATATTATTTTTAAAAGATTATTTTAAATCTTTAATGAATTTTTTAAATAGTAAGTAATGATTTTAATTTTTTATAAATTTGGGCTAGTCGCAACTGTGGCTTGCGGCCATTTTTTACGTAAGTCATATGTTGCAATTAAGGATTGTTTTGCAACTGTGGTTACAACTGCAACTGTGAGTTGCAACAAAACAAACACTTGCAATTAGACAAATTTGACCCAGTTACATGCAACTGGAGTTGCAACCACTCTAGTTGCGAGCTACCAAACGCCCCCTCAAAATAAGTGATGATTGATTCTAAGCTCTTTTTGAGAAAAAAATTTGTTTAGGAAGCCGCAAAGAACCAGTATTGATTAAGTTTTCGTAAGCCCAAATTTGGCTCATAAACAGTTTTTGAGTCGTTGTCAAACATGGTCTTAGATTTGGGTTTCACCACACAAATTATAAGTAATATTCATTTTTCTGTAGGAAACAAATGAAGGGGGAAAAAGCCCTTTGTGGGTCACCGGAAGCTTGGGTGGTGCTTTTTTAGCTGGAAGCAGCTATGTCCTCTTAGACAAATGTAGCCAATTGGTGTTGTTAAATCCAAGAAATTCGGTATTAGAAAATAAATTATGATTAATCCGGAAGTTGTAGTGCTCACTAATGCCATGCATAATGATCCAGCAGAGAGAAGATGGTTAGGAATGAAGCCCCACAGAGGATAATCACGAGATAGGAAGTGATGCCCGTCACATTGATTCTCGTAAATTTTTTTTTTCCTAATTACTACCTTTTTTTTAAAAATACTAATATTCAACCACTTACAATGTTATTTATTATTTGTATATTGATTGCACCGATTTAAAATTAACAATACACAAGATATTATATTTTACTTTCTTTCTACATTATTTGCTATAGAGCACACTTTGTGACATTTTTTAATGATGATTGCTACGTTGTGGGGGCCTAAACTCCGAAAACAGTAAAAAGACTACATAGAAGATCATACAGGAATGAAAGAGATTGCGGTAAGTGTCAAATATAGAGTTTAGAGTTGGTGCACTAATACGCACTACATTAAAATTTAGTAAGTTACAACATTTATAATTGCATTCAATAACGTTTTTGAAATGTTATTATTCAGGGCACCAACATTTTCAAAAAAAGGTTGGTATGACAAGTGTGGGCTTTAGATGCCAGCGTTTTGTTGAAAACGTTGGCACTGCACAAAAGAATTATTGCAGAATTTAGAATAGATTGGCTAACATATAGCACTATTCGAATCGAAGAGTGTTGCAAGGCCCACAGCTTACACAAACTTTTAAGACTATATAGTGGTAAGCTTGCACTAATGATTTCAACAATTAGTTGGTGGGTAGTTTACTATTTTAAAATATTGAAAATCTAATTGCATACCTGATGTGGGACTAAGAAGGGGATGAGTCTTTTAGAGGGAATCTTGCAATACCCAACGTTTTTATCTAGGTAAAATGTTGGTAATTCCCAACGTTTTAGACAAAAATATTGGCAATTCCCAACATTTTTATCTAAAATATTGGCAATTCTCAACGTTTTAGACAAAAATGTTGGCAATTTCCAACGTTTTTAGAGAAAACGTTGGTAAATACCAACATTTGAAACAAATGTAGTCAAGTGTTATTATCTCCAATATTTTCTAGGGTGATGGTAGTTCGATTATACAGATAGAATTTCAGTAGTTGCACTGATACAATATTCTAAATGTATTAACAATAATTAGACGGATATTAACTTATTCGGAATTAAAGGAACCCATATCACAATCTTTTTTTTTTCCTCGCCATACCCATGATTTATCTATAGGATTTTTTCCCCGTCCATTTTACTCAAGGAATTTATGGGACCATCCATAGACTGCCAGCGGGGCCCAGTGCCGTGATTAGTAATCCAATTCATTATAATTGCATTAATCAAGAACTTTATTTCACTATAAAATCACGTGACATCTTCAGAACTCTAGTCACCACTTTCCCTTATTCTTGAGTAATAACCTCACTTTGCCACTTAATCAATTTCCCCTTTTCTCTTGCCCTCTATCGTTAAACCCAATGGTTTCTTCTTCTACTTCATTGTTGTCCGGTTTGAGATGGCTCTTCGGATTGCTCTTCTTCTCTTCTTCGATGGTGGAGATTCCTCCTGCTGAGAATTTCTCCAATCCTTTAGCCAACACTCAGTTCAGAACTGCTTACCATTTTCAACCAGCTCGATATTGGATGAATGGTAAGTTCTCTCTTCTTCTTTTATTATTTCTTGTCTTTTGAGACTGTAATTTTGAGTTAAAAAGAGGATTAATTCATGGACGTGAATCTTTCGCTGTATGCATTTTTATTCTATGATTTTTTTTTTTTTTGCTTTTTTCTTTTTCTTTATTTTGTTTTTGTTTTTTTTCATTTTCCTTTTTTAGAGAGAGAGTAGTATATGGGATATTATTTTTTGTTTTCTAGATGGAAGACTATTGGTCTGCGTTGGAAGAATTATAAGAAAATCATAAATTTGTTAAAGGGTAAATATCATTAAACCCCCCTTAACTTTGGATGATTAATGGAAAACCCCCTTTAACTTCCAAAATATCAGAAACCCCTTAAGTACAGGGATTTTCACAAAACCCCCTTTTAACTTTCAAATTTTAACATAAAACCCCCTTTAAGTCTGAGATTTCATTTAAACAACCCCTAATTTAGGGGGTTTTCTAATAAAATCTAAAAGTTAAAGGGGGTTTTCTGATAACGCCGAAACTTAAAGGGGCTTTATTGATATTTTGAAAGTTAAGGGAGGTTTTCTGATAATCGTCCAAAATTAAGTGGTTTTTATGATATATATCCTTTGCTAAAACATAAAATTATAATCCCAGTTCTTAAGTTTAGAGTTTTGGTACAATGGATAGAATCTTTATCATGATGCCAGTTCAAATTCTACGTGATGTAGATTTGTAACACCAGACTCTAGAAAATGATGTTGAGCATCCTGAAGAGATTTGTACAAATATAAAATAATTGGTTTCAGTCCTGACTATAAGTTTGACACTGCTGTATATATAATGGAAGTAACCTTTGATGTATTTTGATAAAAAGTTTGAGTCAGTAATAACTTAAGAGTTTTGAATTAATTTGATTCATAATCCGTGCTCAAGACAGTAACTTAATCATATTCGACCTAATTAAAATGGGCAATAGATCTTTTCTTCCTTAAAAACAATTGGGCACTAAGACGAGCACTGATTTTATCAGAATAGTGCTGGGATTGTGTCTTTGATTCTTTGTATAACTTCATGAGAATTAGATAGGATTAGAGATCTATCATAATTAGGAGATTGTGTCTCATCATGATTAGGAGTTTGAATCCTATGCTAATTAGGAAGTTAGACTAGAGATAGGGTTTTAGTTTCCATATATATATTCTTCTATTGTTGGAGAAAAAACCAAGGAGAAGGAGAGAGCCAATATTCTTGTAATCTAGAATTAGCATAGGGCGTAGCCTGATTCAAGAATATTGTGCGAGAGGCGAGGGTTTCACAGTCTTTGTCCATGCAAAAGATTGTAAGGAGTGAGTTTTGGAGAGAATATGAGAGTTGATTATGTATGTGAGGTTGAGAGATTGAGAGACGAGAGTTGAGTGGTTCCACTTATAGTTCTCCATGATACATAGTGAATTTCTCGTGTTGTTGCCCCGTGGATGTATGTCGAAGTTGGTTGACCGAACCACGTAAATCTCAGCATTCTTTCTTCTTGATTGTGAGTATTTTTATCTTATGAATTATTGATTAGCTTCCGAGTTGCGCAGATTGTAGTACGCGGAGACTAAAATCCTCAACAAGTAGTATCAGAGCCATGATGATGGATCTGGGAGCAAGTTCGCAAGATAGACGTCGTACAAAAGTGAAGATCGGTGGCGTTACAAGAATCAAGATGAAGAAGAAGAAGAAGAAAAAGAAGAAGGAGAAAGGAAAAGAAGAGAGGAAAAAAAGACAGTATTGTAGCGGAGGA